>JADMLD010000720.1:1200000-1770621 GCA_017589585.1 Phylloscopus whistleri
ATTCTACTCTTCAGAGATTTTTGTATTTTCTTCAGAATTTCTTTTTCTTACTTTCCAAAGTTCTTACTGAAAGCCTTCAACAAATCAAATACTTGTCAGCAACTCCTTTTATCTTCATTTTAAAAACCTGTCACCTCTGTTTCTGTAGAATGATATTTTAAACTAGTCTAGAAGAGTGATTTATAAGCTTAGAGACTGCTTTATTTGACCTCCTTCACCTTGAAAGGACATGTAAAAGGAAACAGAGATTCATCTTCTGCCATTTCATGAGCTCCCAAGCTCCTTTTCATTGAGAACAGGACATGATCATTTATCCTGAGTAAATTATTGCAGGTTGCACATGCTCTACTACCTCTATAATATATTGTGTTTTAACTTACGTTTTTCTCAAAATGTATTAATGTTAGATGCAGTATCTGGTAAAAACCTTCATTTTTTTCTTCTTTGGTGACTTTCCAAAGCATCAATACTTGCTTCTGCCTTCATGATATTTTACTTGGTCATTCACATGGCCAAATAAGCTAAAAGAAAGGTACCTAGTTTTTTCTTTCAACCTGACAATCAAGATGGAAATTATGCAGTGGTGGAAAAGCAGTTCAGAATTTTGAAAAAATATATCTCTAATATCTTGTGGCATCAGTAGGAACAACCATCATATGTAATGAGTCATTTTGTGTTAGTTTCAATGGAATAAGTGTTCAGTCATAGGTGTTAATGTGTTCTCCCTGATGTAAAGTGTTAAACCATTTAACATGGTCTGTGGTTTTAAGTACAGAAAGTTTAGCCTGCTCAGTCACATGGCTGCTGCACTAGAAATTCATGCCAAATCCGGAAAGTATATTGATTAGTATGTACAAAAACAAAAAACAAAGCATTTGGAAATTGAAATCAAGTGGTTAAACAAGACCAACTTAATCAAAATCTGTCAGCGTACCTTTCCTAGACACAGGTTATTAATTTAGAATCCATTATGTTATCCAGAAGTCCTTCTTAGCACAGCAAGAAAGGTTTAATTTTCTTATTCATCTCTCGGATCACAACTGTAGGAGTAAAGATTGATTTGCTGCTTTTGATAATAAATATAGACAGGAAAAGCAGAAAGGATAGGAGAGTGGAAACCAAGGGTGGTGTAGCTGTTGCTGAGCCTTTAAGGCTACAGAACAACTGTGTAGTCTTGGAAAACAGTTTGGAGCAGCCAATCACCCCTGGTAACAGCTGGCCAGGAGCACAATTCCCACCTGCATGGGATATCCCCTGCCTGGCCAAGTCAGGGCTCCTTCCTTCCACTCATCATCCTGAATTGGTAGAGCAGCCAACTCAAAGGGTGGTTGAAAGCTGAGTGGTAAAATGCGAGATCGAAAAATATAACTAGGGGGAAGAAAGAGGTTCCAAGAACATGGAAAGTCAAGACAGGGCATTGTTTTTTTCTTAGCCAGTTTCTTGGGGAGAGCCAACAGTCTTCTGAGTCTGGTGAAATTGCCCAGTTGGGCAAAAAATTAACCAGTGTCTTTTCCTCTGGAAGTTCTTCAGAAACCTCTTCCACCATAATGGTTCCTGCTATTTTGCTTTTAGAAGGTTCAAGAGGTGATGAGAGATCAAACAGACTGTCCCTTCTGTTCTTCATCCACCTGTTTGGGTCCACTAACTTGTCACTTTGCTCTTTTCTTACCTGCTGCATCATCATACCATCCTTGATCCATAGAGTAAGACCTTTCTGAATGAATGATTGTTTTTCCAATTTCCTAACCCCTCTGCCACTTTTAACCCTTAGAGATAATTGCAGCACTTTGTGAACTCCAGATTTCTCAGAGATGAATTCACAATTACAGTAGGCATGCAGTCTCCAATTATCACACAGGTAGGAAAAAGTCAACAAGTAAGTAACAAATTGTGTTTCATTTCAACCATGGATACTTACTGGAATGTGAGGTTCCACTAGAGAGATTAAATGCCCTAATAAGGCAGAGAGGAAACAAAGGATTGTGGTCTAACTGTCATGGCTAAATCTGGTTTACATTTCAAGAACAGACTTCAAAATTTTCACCAACCACTATAAAGTTCAAAACAATCCAGCCAGCCTTTTAGGCTGGTGAGTCTTTCTCCATGGTAAATGTGTCCAGTGTTTCATAACACATTTTCTCAGAGATGGCAGTTAGCCACCTGGAAGTCAGTTTTATGAAAGGTTTTCTTCCCTTTTATAATAAAAATATCCACACAAATTCATCCCTTGCCTATCATGCTGTTTCCACAATCCAGTTCAAACTGATTTATGAATGAGGAAATGAAAACATTCTTACTATAGTCAATATAGCTATAGTTGATTGTGCAGTATCAAGTACTGTATTTTTGCAGTTTAGGTACCAGAATAATTAATTTGATCTGATTTACACTGATGACATTTAGAGCTTTGCTCCTATTATATAGAAACTTGTCATTGCCAGCTATTTAATTTTGTAAAGACATTACCCCAAATTTATTAGTAATTAGTCTTAAATGGAAATTCAGCCTTAAATTATGGGGGCAGTGAACACCCTTGAAATAGGCTTACATTTATGTCTTGGATCTTGCAATTGGGCAGACTAGGAACACTCACAGGGAGAGCTTTAGCTGTTCAGCTGAGCTTTGCAGCTGCTTCCTTCAACTACAACCAGAAGATGGAAATATTCAAATTTCCGTAAGGTAAAAATGAAAAGGACTGGATCTAGAAATAAGGTTGGGTTTTCCTCTTGCTGTAAGGCATGGGTTTACATAGACACAGATCAGTGCTTGCTGCTGCCTGCATGAATTTTGCTATTGACTTCAGTAGCTGTATGGCTGGTCTTCTCTACACTAGGGGGTGATTGACTAGTTATTTAATTAACTAGTTTAAGCGGCATTAACAATAATCTCAGCAGTACCCAATGGATTTTCTGCTTTAAATATACTGTGCACTTCTCTATTTATAGTAAACACCAGCAGTGGGATTCATCTGTCCAAATATAGATTCTGCATTGTAGGTGTCTGTCTCTGAGTTAACTGTCTAGGCTCCCTTTATAGTCAAGGGAACAGGCCTTCTGAGGGCAGAGCTCCTCTCATCCCATTTCCGATGTCTAAAATAGATTAAATGAATCGCCTCCATTTAGGAGATAGAGTAGGAAGGCCTATTCCTGTTCATTCGCTGTGGAGGGAGCCTTGACAACTGGCAGCAGTATAGGTGCCTACCCTGTGGAGGCTACAACACAGAAGGATACTTCCTGTCCTAAAGTGGTAGCAAGAAGGCTGTGGCCATCAAGTAGCCCATGTTCCCTCAGATGAATAATTTATCACCTTGCTGGCTTTCCATAACTCTATGGAGTCAGCCTCTATCTCGTACATGATTCATTGGGAAGCAGAGTATGTTTGAGAATGGTATTTCAGACCCACCCTTCTTTCTGGCTTTCACTCTTCTTCCCATAATTTCAACTCCATGGACTCATTTTACTGACAAGGAGGTAATGAGCTATTGAAATGAGACAGTGCTGCTGTGTAGCTGGTTGGAGAGATCATTGTTGAGCAATCTAACATGCTCTTATCCTTTGTCCCAGAGGACTGAGCAAACGTTTTGTGAGGCAATCCCATTTACTGCTGATGCCAATGCCAGGAAATGAACAATCTGTGTTAGCTTTTGACTTTTAAAAACAATGGGCTGGATGCAGTGCCCTCTGAAGTTAGCAGGAGTCTTTTTCTTCCTTTGTTTCCAAAGGGCTTGGGGTCAGGCTCAACACTAGGAGTTTATTTTGTTTTGTTTTTGCACTTAATGAGAAATAAAAGTTAAAAGCAGGTGTAGTGATTATGAGTAGTTGCCTTGTACAGCAAAAGGAGAATGTGATTTTTAAACAAATTTCTTATTTAAAATGTTTTTGTACTAATTGCATATGGATTTTTTCATCACACACACCCTAGTTCCATGTTTATATAGATTATTGGCCTCTGCCTTATAAAATTTAGACACGCAACAGTTTTGTTATGAAGTTCTTTTATGGTTTTAAGGAGGAATTTCCAAAGTACATATGTGTATTGCTGATCATTAATTTGTATACAATCTTTCATATAAATACTGATAAGGCTTCCAACACTTGTGTTCCCCTTTCCTCAATTTTCCCTTTCCCCATGTGAAACCTCCCCCTGAAGATCATGCATAATCCACAGTATATTTATGTATGGGGTGTAATGCACAGGCTTCTGCTCTCATTCAGAGTCTGAAGAAACTACGGCTACCCAAATCCAATCACCAATATTTGTAAAACCTTAGTTTACCGCAAAATATGTTTATGTAGTGCAGCAATGTTACTTTAATTAAACTGTAAAAGAACATAATAGACTTATTCGTGATTTTCTGGACCCAAGAACTGTCTTCCCTGAGGCTATATCCCATTTCCTTAGGCAGAGAACTATATGCCCTCTACACTATGCATATCTATATCAATTTATGGTTATGTTCATTGACGACACTCTCTGCCTGTGATATGGCTGACTTGTGGGAAGGACTGTTTTGCAGGGGCTCTAATCCATAGGGACAAGAACCTCTTCAGCCATTTAGATGATCATGGCATCACTGAGGCTGAGCACAGAGCTGCAGCTGTGCACCTTTTGTGCAGATGGCACAACTGTCTGCTAGGGCTTGGACTGTGCCTGCCACACGACTCTCGCATTGTTCACTAAACATAATGTCCTGAGGTTACAGGAAGTGGTTGGGTCTAACTGGCAGTAAGCTCTCCTTCAAGAGGCTTTCTTCTGTGTGAAAACATATATAACATTTTAATAATCTAACATAGTTCTTAGTATCTTTCAACACCTTTATTGTAACCCAGAGGGGAGATGGAGTAAACTCTCGTCAAGTTTGCAGATGACACTGAGCAGGGGGAACCAGTTGTTGCACTTCAGGGCAGGGTTGCCAACCAGACTGACCCAGATAGGCTGGAGGAACAGGTCAACCAAAACCTTATGAAATTTAGCAAGGGGAAAAGGAAAGTCCTGCACCTGAGAAGGAATAAACCTGGCAAAGATACAGCTGGGTACTGGCTAGCTATAGAGCAGCTAGTTAAAAAGAACCTGGTAATCATGGGGTGCAGTCAGGATGAACCAGCAATCTGCCTGGCAGTAGGGAGAGCCAACAGCATCCTGGGCTGTTTCAGCAGAAGCACAGCCAGGAAAGTGATAATCTCCCTTTACTCAGTACTTGTTAGACAACATCTAAAATATCGTGTACAGATTTGGATTCCCCAACGCAAGGAATCCACTATCATGTTGGAGCACATTCAGTAAAGGGCTACCAAGATGTACTAGGTTTTGGGGAACTTGTCTGGTAGTGAGAGAGTAGAGGAAATGGTGATTGTTCAGCCTGGAGAAGAAACAGCTTTTGATACATCTAACTAGCAGTGTGCCAGTATATACAAGGAGGTGGCTGCAGGATTGTCACTGCAGCGCATGGTGGGAGGATGACAGACAATGGGCATAAACTGAGACAAGATATGCTCAGGGTGAATAGAAGGAAAAGCATTTCCCTGAGTCAGACAGAAAAAGAGCTTAGCAGTGAGACAGAGCAGTCTCCATCCTTGGAGCTTTTCAAGACCTAACTCGATAAACTCCCGAGTAACCTTAAGTCTTAACTTACAGGTAGCCTGCCTGAGAAAGAGGTAGGACTAGAGACATGAGGCTTTCTCCAACTTCAATTATCCTACAGTCTTATGGAACAGAGTTATCAGCAAAAGATTTTGTCTGTGAAAAACCAAATAATACTTCCAAGTCACAAACCTCAGAAAGGAGTCTAAGTGCATACCAAAATCTTACAGCAGGCACATTACACATCCTGCACAGAGCAATTACTTCTATTATGTAACAGTCTTTGCATTGTTCCTGTCTTCAATTTCTTTATTATCACCAGTCATCATTAACACAAGGAGTGAGAGAGGAGTATGGGCTGCCATACTGCTTACAATGGCTTTTGGATGCACTGCAGAGCAGACAAAATGACTTCTGTTTATGGAGAGACATTCTGGCCTCTGCCTCACTACAAAAATATGTGCTTTGCTTATGCAAAATCCTCACATGTATGAAGTAATTAAGGTTGCTGTATTTCTATCTAGGATTTCACAGTCAGAAGTGTGTGAGTGTGCACAATGTGACACACCACACTGAGTCTGACACACTGAGAGGTGTCTGAGATGCCACTGAGTTACTGTGCAAGCATATACCATCTGTGCAATAAAAGGGAAGGCCTGCATATGGCTGTTTATCCATGTCCTACTAACCAGGCCAGAGGCCTGGAAATCTTGGCCAAATTGCCATATTTATCTTTTTCCATTTGGACAATAAAATAGAAAAATTAACACAAAGAAAAAGAGGATGGAGCAATACAGATGTAGGGTATCCCTAGAACAAATGTGAAAGGTCATCTCTTTCCATGATAGCCAAAATTTACTATTTTAAAACACACCACTTCTGCTTTCCATGCTGAAAAAGTGTAACCACTGTCTTATCCAAGGAAGAAAGTAAGTCATAGAACTACAGCTTTCATTTTCTGTTCTTTTTAGTTCTGGAATGGAGCAACAGTGGGGATGAATTGAACCCATGTTGGTGGGATGTGCCAGTTTGAAACACAGTCCCAGTACAAATTTGTGTCTTGGCTTTCCTGCATCAGCTTCTGCTGCCTGCTGTCAGGTGTGTTCTGTTTGAGGTAGCTGTTGCTCTTCAGGGCTGGTGGGAAGCACCAGAGAAGACCCAGCGTCTTATGAGTAAAAGGATCTCTTGGGCTTTCAGCACAGCATTCTCAAAATTTCATTCAAAAAGTGAAAAGGGAAGTGATAAAGCTAATGAGTTGTTTGCAGCTTGTTTTCTTTATTCAGGTCTTGTTTACACTCTGAATCCCAGAAGCCTTTATGACAGTTTTGAACCAGAAGCCTCAACCCATCAGAAGAACCAATGAAATAAAATAGGAACAAAATGTGAAAGCGAGAAAGTTCTCATTGAGTTCTCTAAAATGCTTTAGGCTTGTCTATGCATGGGTTTTTGTGCTGATCTAACAAAACTGAATTGGGGTTGCATCAATTTAATTAAACCCCTGCAAAAGCTGTGTAATCTAATCGTTGTTTTGGTTAACACCTATGCAACTCAAACATCTGAACAACAGCTACATAAAAAGCTCAAAGACATAAAAAAAGACTCAAGCTCCAGTGCACTAATCTCAGTTTTAATTAAAGCCTAAGAAAGTATGAACTTTATGACCCTGTAAAGCAAAGAGAAACAGAGAAAGTAGAGGATGTTCTTAAATTAAAGAGACTATTGCCTGCTAGGGAAAGGCTAAACCAAATCAAGTAACTTTCTGGTCTTCTTCCTTCATAAGGTAGCACTAAATGGCAAATCATTTATTTTTATACATACATACATACATACATACATATATATATATATATACACATATATACACACACATATGAGTATGTATTGCAAGCCACCTTTAAGAACAGAAGGAAAAGAGTTTCCTTGAGAATATTATACAGTCTCTTGAGGATTTTCCAGCACTTCATTTTAGTAATCTGGAATAATTTATTGATACATAGTCATCCCTTTCAGAAATTTCCAGAGAAATTAACCCACTATTACTCACATTGTACACCCTAGGGAGCAGTTTGGTCGATGCTTTTTTGTCTAGTGACTCCTGCCATGCTCAACAGTGCCAGATTCATGTAGACCATCAAAGCTTTCTGAATAATCAGCAAAAAGGGATTGGTTTCTGAGTTTGCCAGTTGGCAGCTGACAGTGGCTCTAATGGTAAGTTGGCGACTCCTCCCCGTTTCATTTTACTCTGACGATACTGCAAGGGAAAGTTCAAAGAACCCACGAGCACTAAGATAGCTGAGGTAGAGGTTAGCTGTTGGTTTCTGATTGCAGCAAAACCAGACTGAATATTACTATGGTTAACTCACTAAAAATCAACAAATTATGGCTTCTGTTGATCTGCTATGTAAATGAGGAGGGCCATCAGGAGCCTTTCTCTCTTACTGTCCTAAATACAGACTAACCAGAAACCCTCTTTGTGCTCCCCTGAGAATAAAAGTGGGACTGGGAGCTGGAGTATCTGGGACTGGCTCCAGCAAGAATATATATTGCCCTCCTTCACAGTCCTGGAGCTGTTGCTTTGTCTACACAAGCCCCAGCTGGGCTGGAAACATGCTGACCATCTCATCTCATTGAAATCTGATTATTGCTGTGGTTGGGGGCATCCCTCCTTAGCTTGCCACTGCCTTCTGCTGCTGCAGCCCAGGTTGGAGGAGGCCAGCAGCTAAAGGGATAGCTTTGCTCCACACTCTCTAAACACAGAGCTGGTCAGCTAGCTGGGCAGTGGATGAATAATTCCCTCCCAGCCCAGCTATGCTCCCACTGCAATCAGCGGCACCAGCTCCAGCAGTAATGGACTCCTCCACAACAAGCAGTGCTTTCTCTGTTAACCCAGGAGTTTGCAAGACAACACGGATTTCTTCAAAGTCTTATTCAATAAGCCTCATCACCATCAATTCCGTTGCTTTCAAGTTCACAAAGTGGTTTTTTTTGACTCTTTCCTTGTGTCCACAATTTTTGCTTGGTCACATCTGTGATATCTTGGCATGATGGAGTTATTGAGGAGTAAGTGTAGTCAGAACTGGCCTCTGTTCCCGTTTTGTTCTGACACACACCAGTTAACAAAGTTTGTGCAGTTTCCTGGCCCAGATCTCTTCTTCTGGCCCTGTTTTCATTATTGTTGTGAGACATGATGTATGTGTCAAAGTACCTTTGTTTCTACCAAAACCTTTATATTTTTTCTTTTGCCAAATAAGCTTTTCTTCAGTATGTAACACCAATAATGCTTCAGCAACTTTAATTATTTGCACATTACAAGCACAAGCACTTTTTGTTCTCTGGTCAACACATACACTCCCCTTAAAGCCTTTGCACATACGTGCAAGCTGGCACACATGCAGACCTACACTGTCCTTCCAGCAGAAAGAAATTGTCTCTGTTCCGAGAAATTTTCTGTGTTTACTGAACAGACATCTTTAGGCTCAGTTATTACAACGCTCCATTATTTCTTCTGTTGCAGAATGGTAGGGCTGGCAGAGACTTAGGTAAGCCTCATTAAGCAACTCTTGCAGTATGCATAATCACTGTGATGGCAGTTACAGGAGTGTTTATGATATTCTTATATGAATCAATTAAATATGTGACTTAAAATGACTCACCATGGCTCTGCAGCATTCACTTCCCATCTATCTGACCTTTGCTCCCTGCACAGCCATGCTGGGTCTCCTTCCCACAAAATTCTGAACTGATAAGAATTCCCTATGACTTACGTTCATCACAAAATGAGAGCGTGCCTTAGGCTGCAAGGTGTGTTACTGTGCTTTCCAAAACACACTCACAAATCATCTCTATAAACCATAGAGAATATTATCCCTGGGAGTACTAGCATTAGTTATCCATCAGAACAGCTACCACCAAAAGGTTATGTGACTTCACAGCTTACTGGCTTTATCTACTCATGGAGAAATATCTCATACAAAGCTCCTCTGCCATCCTGCCCATCAGTGTATGTACCATTGCACACAACAATGTGAGCAAACACTCCTCCCTCTATGGAGTTGTCACCTTTGTCTCTGGATGAGCAATGCCATGTTCTCCAGTCATAACTAGAGATGGTGGGAGTGGCAGTGCTGCCATTCATTATGAATCCCTTCTCCCAGTGACCATCAAGGAAACCATGACTCATGGCCTATGCAAGCAGCATGACACACTGTTTTCATAGCTGGAGCATTAATTCATCCCCTTTTCCTTCACTGTCCGGAATATGGAGAGTGGTGATCCACTGTGGAGACAAATAAAGCCAGATTCAGCTGAGCAAGGTCAAATCAAATTATTTGGGCTATTACTAAGGGCTTGAAGAACAAGCAGAAATGTGTCGCTGACTGCACTTGCACAACACAGCAGGACCATGGCAGGAAGCTCTAAAGAGACTCTGTGTGCTGCCAGTGTAATAATTAATTCCCTAAACTCACTGTAATTCTGAGACAGTTGAGTAAGCATCTTAATATTTCCTGTTGAAAGCAGAACAAATTTCCCAAGAATTTCTATGAGAAGTTTTACCATTTCCAGCACTTTTAAGGTTAAAAAAAAAATCACCACAGAGGTAGAAAAACAAAGCAAACCACATGGGAACATTTTATACCTCCATAGCACTGGTAATAATTATTACTTCATTGATAATCCGCAATCCTACATTCAATAACACCACTTGCCTTATAAATTAGGTAAAAATTCATAGAGAATAACCTGCCACCATTATAAAAACCTTTACTTTTAAATAAAAGGTATTGCTAACTTAAGTAATGACTAAGAACACTCCATAATTATAATCATTTTGAGAATGCCTGAGCTTAGCATTTTTAATATCACCCCTTCACATTCTGACACTCACACTCTCTATATGCACAGTAGTAATGGTGAGTATGTTACAGTCCTACCTCCCACTTTAGGAGAAATAGAAAATACTCGGATTCCATGCTGCTAAGAGCCAAGTGCCACATTTGAAAACAACATTGGCTAAAAATTAATTTAAAAAAAACTCAGAAAAAACAAAAATACTTTTTCAGTTGTATGGGTTCCTTCATTTGTTTAGCACATACCCCTTGTGCAGTTGCTCCAGAATAAATGAGAGATTAGCCAGGAGATGGACAAGATGCCGGTGACAGAGATACCAAGAGTTGTTTATACGAGCACTGCTGCTGGAACAATGTATGTGCAACTACAGATAAATTCGGATTGTATTATTCATATATGAACTGGAGTTCTTAAAATGAAGTGGCTACAGAACACACATTGCTCATCTCTTCTCTCACCAGTATAACACCAATACTTATTTCACAGACAGCCAATTCCACTTTAAGACAGGCAGCACCTTGGGCATTGCTCACAAAACAAAGGTGAAAACAAGTTGACTTGAAGGTCAAGTACACTTTCATCTGCACCAAACCTTGCATGAGAAAGTCAGTAGTAATACAGTGTATATCCTACAGGCTGAAGATTTCCTGGCTCCCTGAGAAAGAAGTACTCTTGAAACATCTATAGCATTTTCACTACTGGTACATGTTGTAGCTATCAACCAAGGAAGAAACTGCTTGCATGCTCTGTTATCGATACGTGTCTGTATTGCTGTGCTGCTTCCTTATTGCTGCTCCTGCAGATTTCATCACTGCTTTCAAGTGTAGGATTAAAAATGAATTATTGGGGCTGCAAATTAATCATTAAGTTTGAACTGCAGTCAGACAACCCCTCCTAGTTTACAGTAGCCCAACAGCTCATACTGCCAGGTATTTCTTTCTTATATAATTGAAGCTGTCTTTCAATGTCATCTAGGAACGCCTTCAGGAAAAAAAAAAAAAAAAGCAGGGCCACTTGGAACTGTAGTGCTGTGAAGACATTATGAATGACTGTTTTGGCAGACATGAATCCAAGACTACTTTTCCCAAAGGAAGCAAACACTGAAAACATGCACTTTGCCTGGCCCCCCTATGTATAAGTATGTATAACTTCCTATGGTGATTCACTAAGACTTACATCTGATGATTCACTAAGACTTACATCATCATCACTATTATTATTTACACTGAGAGCTCTTCAGAGGAAGAATTACCTCTTGGTGTACACGTGCACAACATCTGCCATGGCTGTCCCATCAGAACAAGAAATTGTATTCATTCTTAGTTAATACGCCTTTCCTATGGCACATTTCTGTGCTTATATGGGAAAAGCAATGGATGAGAGAGCAGGTACATGAATTCCATCAACAACTCTTGAGAAACACATGAAAATATTTTGAATGGTTCTTCAGCACGATATAATTTCCACACATACTAGCACATCAGCAGGTCAGTAGTTGCCTAATGCTGAAGCAGTCTCCATTTGAGCACCTTCATTGAGACCAGCCAATGTCTGTTGAGAATCTGCCACTGATTAGTGCTTTTCATCTTACAACAAAAATGTCTCCTTCCTATTCCCAGAGAAAACATTCTCCATGTAACTTTTGTCTTGAAAACATGCCTGTCTAACCAGTCAGTGCTTAGAACCATCCCCATACTGATTGTGCTATTTCTGAGCTGAGCTCACATGGGTCTGAGTCAATGCTTCCAGAACGGCCTACATTAGTTTGATGATCCAGCTGACAGTACAGAAACTCCAGCAGACACCACTTTTTGTTCCTCACCATGCACAGAGTAAAAGCTGAGCATTTTTCCCTGGCCTCCATTTTAAGAAAAGAAGTTGGCAATGGTGATGAAAATTTTCCTAGCAACTCAGCAGGAAATAATCTTTCCTCTCAGAGTTCCACAAGGCTCTGAAGGACTCTTCAAAATTTTCTATAGCTTCAGAGATAAGTGCCCAGGGAACAAAATTCTGCAGTTCTGCACAACAAAAGGACAAGCTGGGAACAGCAGTAAAGTGAGACAGTCAGAATGGACATAGTGCATCATTAGCACTCACGCATGTGCTTTCCTGATCAGCCAATTCCACAGAGTACAGAGATCAAGTGAACCATTAATTCTTCACAGTAGTATTAGAGGTCACCTGCATTTTAAAGCACCATTTTAGTCAGATATCTAGCAACACAAGAGCAAAATAAATACTGTATTATTAGTGGTTGCAGTCTCCATTAGATTAAGCAACTTAGTAATCTACTGAAGTATTCTCCAATTCTTTTGTACTCTGCATAAGAAAGAGTTGCAAACATAAATACTGGGACAGAGAGATATTGTACATAAAATATAACTTACTGGCACTGTACTTAGATAATAATATCATACAATAAATACAGCTTAATGTACATTATTCCTGGCAACAGGAATTTGCATCTGTGGAAAATGCCCTGATTCTACAAATTTATGACACCTGTGTACCATAAAGTTGACTACACCATACTCTACCATTTTATAGGTTTTCATTTATTTTTCTGTTAAGATTGTCTTACCTTATACAGCTTTCCTTCTACAGCAAGTCTCATAAATCCGGTTTCCACCCTACTAGTGAGTTCACAGCAGATACACTTCCATGGCACCAAAGGGAATCAGAACTGGCTTATTCATCTTAATGGTGTGTTAACTTGCCCAAGTTCGTCCGTTGTAATGCTTATTTTGCTGTCCTTTTTGCTATAGTAAGACAAAGCAGCATGTGTGCATAAAGAAAACAGACATAAAATACAATATTCTGCTAGCTGCAAAACAACATTAAATACATGTGAAAATCACAACTAAGAAAGCTAAAATCAAGCAGAGGAAACATGCAATCCTCACAGTAAACCAAGATCCCATTTTCACTTCGTTTAGATATTTACACTTTTTTGTGCTGAGATTCCAAGTGCCCTAAGACAGGAAGAAGTTTAATGATTCATTTATTTTTATAAAGAAAAATAAGCTTTCTTCTGCTATTTATAACTATTATAGTCAATCCCACTTGACAGTGGATAAGGCTGTATAAGGTGTTCAGTGCTCCACTCTCATCTGTGATCAGGCTCTCACACTGGATCTAATTTACCTCAGACCAACAGCCACCCTTGCTTTTTGGATAGTTTCCTCTCGACTTTGAAAGAGAACAAGACAATATCAAATTTGGAAAGAAGGGATCATAGAGTTATAGAATCATGGAATGGTTTGGATTGGAAGGGGTCTTAAGCACCCTACACCTACCCATGGAGAACCCCACACTGGAGCAGGTGGATATGTCCTGAAGGATATCCCACGGTGGAGCAGGATCCTGGCATGACCTGCAGCCTGTGAAAAGCGGGTCTATCCCGAAGGACTACAGCATGTGGAGATCCCACACTGGAGCAGGTGATCAATGTGAGGAGGAAGGAGCAGCAGAGAGGATCTCTTACAAACTGACTGCAGCCTGCCATTCCCCATCCCCCTGCACTGCCCGGGGGCAGGAGGCAGAGGAGCTGGGACTGAGGGTGTGAAGTTGAGCTTGGGAAGAAGAGGGGTGAGGGTAAGTATTTCAGTTTTGATCTTTGTTCCTCACCCTTTTACTCTAATGTAACTATCATCAAATTAAATCAATCTCCCCCACGTCAAGTCTGTTTTGTCTGATGGTAATTGGTAAGTGATCCCCCTGTCTTTATCTTGACCTATGAACTTTTCCATCTTATTTCCTACCCAGTCCCATTCAAGAGAGGACAGAACAAGCAGCTGGGTAGGCAATTGGTGCTGGTTCAGGTAAATTCAGCACAATGAATAAGAACATTAAAGTCCTGGAAGATACAACACAGATAAAGTTAAAAAAAGGTGATGTGGGAAACAGTGTTAAATACATTAAACTCTGTGTTAAGTAATAAAGAGATGACCTTCTTTCTGCCCGTAATATATGAGGAGATGTTTTCTGTTGTATTCCTCGAATGGTTTTCCCCCAGAACCCCCTAAAGCTTGTGACCATATAGTTTGACCCTTCTTCCCTTATCTTGACCCTATTGGCTCAGGGCCAGTTATCTATCCTGAGCCAGAGACTAGATAAACCCATGCTTCTTCCTTGTTCGCGCTCTTCCCTAGAACCCTTCAAGAATAAAGCCTTGGACTGATCCAGGGGTAAGAGGCTCTTTTGGAATCTTTTACCCTGTCCCCTGAGATATTCATCCAAAGCCCCTCAAGGAAACTGAGCTGGCCATAGAAAGCCCAGGAGGGCGGGCAGGGGAGTATTTCAGTTTTCTTCACAACAGATTTGTCCATATTCTGTACAGTAGAAATCCATTAATAAAGCATCTATTGAGCATTTCCAATGGTAAATTTCTGCCAACTTTACTTCTGCTGAGTATTCCCACTACTGGTAATAAAATGGGGGGAAATTTGCCTTATTCTAAAATCCACTACTTCTTGGGGTTATCCATTTAGATTAGTAATTAACTGAACATTTTACAGTGAAGCTTCCTGTATTAAACTCAAAAAGTCAAAATACTACACAGCAAAACAACATTTGCAATTGTTCTACAGAATACTTCTGATAGAATATGCAGCATTGGACTTCTCAGTATCACTTGATTTGATCTTGGTTGAATAGCCAGCCTGCCGAATGAAGTTGAGGAACATGAATACAAGTGAAGTTTAGGTGCATGGTAGAGCACACTTATTATGATTGAAGATGACATGTAATTCATACCAAAATTCAACTTCTGGGGCAGTTGTCACAGCCTACATGTTGATTAGGCAAGGCCAAAGACTTGGGATTAATAATAATTCTGACCTGTAATACCTCGAGGACTATCAAAAAATGACAGATCGTTGTTGAAAAAGTAAAAACAAACATTCTTTTATTTTTATATTTAAACTCAATGTATTTATGCTAGTCTCATGACCTTTTGTTGGCATAAACTTTCACAAGAAATCAGACTGAAAATGTTGACTCCATTGTGATCCTGGGAGTAGAATTTTAAACTCGGGCACAGTATTACTTCTCATATACTTCCATATTTGCAAACCAGGAAAATGGAAGCAATGGTATGGGACTTTTTAAATCAGTTTATACTCAGATATGAAAAATATCCCTGGAAGACTGTTTGCATTCCAGCCTCAGAGTCAAAGACATCTGCACTAATATTCATCAAATAGAATAATGGGAACAAGCAGTGAAATCACAGCCTATTCACTGTCAGCCACCAAGCAGAAAGAAACGGTAAATTTCTTGTCATTGTTGGTGAGTGCCAGCAAAACACATTTGGAGAGCAGGGAGAAACGTCCCATGATGCAATTGATCATGAACATTAAAACGAAGAAGACCTAGTTAAAGGTTTGAGGATTAATGGCAGCTGTCACAGCCCCAACTTCAGCAACAGAGCTTGCAACATGTCGGTATGACATTTATAGTAATGACTGAGAGTAAGTGTAGCATGACCTTTACTCATCAGCCAAGAGCAGAATAATGAATGCTGTTAGGGACTGCAGAGTTATAAATCAATTATACCCAGATCAAAAGTGAGATAATCATAATATAAAAGGTCATCTTCTTTTTCAAAGGAAGAGTTCTGAATTTTTTTATTTCTGTTGTTTTCCATCCTTAACCTGTATTTTGAAATTATCATTACATGATAAATGTGTTAAATTTTTACTACATGGAAAAGAAGACAATTCAGCCAGAAATAATTTTCTGTTATGCAGTGGCCCTTTCTGTAAATTGTTTATGGTTGATTTTATTATCAGTGTGAGGATTACAAAAATACTGAGGAAATGTAAGACCATGTCAAAAATTCTCATCCAGTCTTAAGGGATCTGTCGACGTTACTGTTATAATCTCTATTTCTATTGCTTCTTTCTGAGAATATCTTGTGAAAAGCCTGTATATTCCAATGAATCTGCAAACATTGGAAGTTGGTGTCATTGGAAAAATCAAATACTCAACATTCGTGTGATTTTGGTAGAGGTGCAAGAGTCTAAGACTGGGAGCAAAAAATGATGAATAAGCATTTCCACTTTATTTAGGAGAATTGTAAATTCTAAATCCCTGCTGCTGTCAATAAAGTAGAGTTCAGAGGAGGCAGGACAGTGGCCAGTCAAATTATGACAAAGGCCCACTGTTATTGCATTAATACTATGGTAATTCTGGATTTCTCCTTCCAAGCTCACATATATATGCAGCCTACAGGCCTTTATTCCTTATCTCAAGAAATTACTGTCGAGTTTCCCTCAACAATATGACTGGAGTGCCAAACACAACCTTTTCCCTGCTCATAGTTTCTGATTTATTCTTTCACTCCCAGCATTACCTCCAGTGCTTGCCTTAGGTTAATAAGTGTGCCATGTAACTGTACTAAAGGATTCTAAAGGAACTAGCAGGAGACAACTGTCACCATGGTATCAAACTGCACCTTCTTTTTTTGAAGAAAAACATTAATAAGATTGTACAGAATAGGTGGGAGGGATAGAGTTAGCAACAGGAGTTGTCTGACATTGTCTGACATCCTGAACTTAAATGAAGGAAATTTTTTTGAGAACCCAGGACTTAAAGAAGTACCTAACAACCCATTTCCATGTGTGTTCACTTATCGTCCGCAAAGTCTTAAACATATCTACTGAAAAGAAAACAATTGAAGGGCTCATAGAAGCTATTCAGCTGTGACCTGCAGTAAGATACTAAGGAACAAATACTCTTAATTCATGCAGTCATATATTTTCCCTGTTCTATTATGAGTCTCCATGCTCTCTTTTGTTATTTAAATGAGTTTGTGCTGCTGCATGCTAGACCTAAAAATGTATACTATTCTTTCAGACAAGAAATTTGGCCAGGGAATCAAACTCCTGCCTTCAGCCTCTTGCTGAACAAAGGGCTCTGAACCAGGGAACTTCTAAGCCTGATGTGGAAACACTTGATAACTCTCTCTGAAAAAATATCCAGACTCTGAGGGAAACACCCAATTAATTTTCTTTATTAACAGGCATTGACTAAAAGCAAGCCTCTAACAGCAAATATTCTTTAGGTGTAAGATACTTAAAACCTGAAATTGCATCTTGATTCAATTTTTTCCCTGTCTTTAATATATACAGAATATCATCCTTTATGAGAGTGGTGAATATCATATGAATATACAAATAGCTTTTTAAGGTTTTCTTACTGTGTCTATCACTGTAGTGTGTCATGCAGCAGTCCTGTCTAGAAAGAAAGGCAGGGATGGACTTCTTCAGAATTGAGTCCATAAGTGAAGTGGAAAAACTATAAAAAATAGACAAAAGTGGATAATTCTGTAACTATTATCTACTCAGATAACTTGCAGAACAACTGCAGATGTACTGCAAGTTGTAACAACCCAGTGGTTTTTACTCTACTAATTTGTGAACTGAGAGCACTTTGGTATCTGATATTTGGAACTGACTTTGTTCCGTGACTTCTCACACAACATTTTTGATGTGGATTGACAGGAAAAACATGGACTTTATAATTAGTTAGGGATAATTGAGGCTTTCATATGTTAACATGGCAAAGTAGTGAGATAAATGAAGAAAGGAGCACCTCTCAGAATGGGGCAGCAAAAAACCTTGTCTTGAAAGAATTTATAATAGAAATTACTTCACCTTCTTTGAAATTGATGCTGAAAATGTAAATATTCATGGGAAAAACCAATAACTTCAAAAAGGCAATGAAGTTCAAACATCCAAAATTTCTGATTTTATTTTCAATGATACTTAGGACAATTTATCAGAAAGTGCAAGAGGAAATTCCAGGGCACTTCTGAGTGACCAGAGATGATGCTTTCAGTTCAGTCAATGGTGACTTTTCATGATCCCAGCTGTGGCGGGTAGAAGGGAATAGGTACCAAACTATCTCAAACTCTTATATTAGGGTGGGTCAGGTTGAACTTTGAAGATGTTGAAGCAAGCTTAAATGAATAAGTCAGACTAAATTCCTAGCTTCTTAGCTCCTAAAATTGAAGGAAACAGATCTCATGCTGACTGTTTCAGCAGTTCTTCTCAGAGTTCTGCTGGTAAATATCCTTTCCCAATCAGCATTCAGAGAATATTCAAGTTCTAGGAGACAACCCTTGTGCTTAAAATAAAAATGTTGCTCCAATGTTCTGATCACGACGATTCAAAGATGTGGTGTGTGATATCATGATTGTTTCTTATGTCCTTCGCATCTCATTCATGTATTTTTAAACAAACTAATTTGGTGAGAGCAAATATAAATACATAAAGCCAAAACCAAGCTAAATGTTCTTAAAAGGCAATGTCTCATCTTGGCCATTCAAGCTTTCTAGAATTATTCTTATTGTTAATTTTAGATCAAATTTATATAAATTACATCAGACTGTTTAATAAAACCATGTATTTTATTTTTTTATCCTCAGAGTATTTTGTTTCACATCAGTACTCTGGAAGTGCTGCTGGTGCTCTAAAGATCTTTGTACATCTTATTTCCACAAATGGTTGTTTTTAATCATGGTTGCTTGTTAATAATTAATTAAAATTATTTTCTCTGGTGCAAAAAGGACAATTTTGAAAACAGCCTCAATTCTTACCACTGTCATTGTTTTAGTATTTACCAGTGGAAGTGCCTGACTCTGACTTAACAGCTGCCTCATCATAGGCCTCTTATTTCAATTGTCCTTTACATCATGGAAAGACGGTAAAGCTCCCACATTTGCCACATGGCATTTCAAGTGGAATGTGTGTCATTTCAAGGTGAAGTACTGGGTCTTCTAAAGAGTTTGGTTTTAGTGCAAGGAATTTTAGGGTTTTCCTTTGAATTTAGGGCAAATGAGGCCTATACTGAAAGTCCTATTGGAGTTTTCATACAGAGCTGTTCTAGAATATCAGGATTTTACATTAGTCCACAGCCACTGGGAACGTGGTCCTGCAAAGGGAAGACCTCCCTCTATCTGTCCACAATTTACAAATTAGCTTCCTGATCAGATCGCCCAGTCAACTGCGTAGAAGAATAATGGACCCAGCTGGTGTACAGAAAGTCTTACCAAACAACCTGTTAGAAGATTCTGTAACTGGACCACCCACATGACAGGGATGCTATGAACAAGCATCTGGAATGCATTGTATTTTAAAAATATTCATGAGGAAGGAATGTGTCTCCAATCCAAATAATTACACAGATAAAACATTGTCAGTACCAAAAAAAGGCACTGGTTCAGTAAATTTTCATGAGTCTATATCTCAGGGATTCAATATCTCCAGTATTCTCAGACTTCCTCTCATTGCTTGAGAAGCAGGTGCATAGCACTTCTGCAGGCTTCCTGACTACACAGAGCTGGAACTGGCTTCCCAGATCTCTGGAAAATCCATGGATTCTGTGCAAGGACATGGAATGAAGCAATCTGATTCTGAAAAAAACCAGCTATTTGCTTGTTCTTGCATAAAGGGTCTCTGGGGAAGGAGCTCTTCATGATCAGTTGACAAATGGCTGCTTTATGAGATGACAGATGCCCATTTTCTCCCAAATTCTGACTTTGGCTCTAGGTAGTGCAGCTCACTCTAAACACCCTGGCTTTTATCCCATGTGGAGTTCTGTCAATCTCTGTGCAGCTTCTGTAGCTGAAGCACATGCTCTGTGAACCTCATCCTTGGTAATCAATGCTCACCAAGGTCTTTGGGTGTATGTAGAAGACACTGGTTTGTTAGGTTACCCCTGCTCCATTTCAACACCTTATGAATTTTCCTTTCTCTAGATACAACCATTTTATCTTCAAGACATTCACTGGGAATCCAAGGCAAGTATAGCAATTTTCTAAGAAAGCCAAGAATCCCTTATCAATTCAAGTACGTCTGCCAAATATATGACATCATCTACACAAGCTAGGAAGCTTAACTCTTTATCTCAGAACCTCAAACAACAGAAAGTTTGTGGACTGGATCCAGCCTGTCAGAAGAGTTTTGACCAAGTGGTCACCTGCTATCCACTTATCATAGGCCCTTCAGACACAGTTTGGGAGAACCCATTGCAATGCCCTGAGTTTGTTACTCTCTAACCTCTTCTCTCAAATTCTTTCAAGACTGAAGGAACTGGATTGTCCTTTCCACAAGGCAACAATGTAATTTTTTTTGCATCACATAATTTGCATAACCTGTGACAAAAGCACACATGAATGTCAGGGGAAAGAGCAGGGACTACTTTTATGAACAGCCATGCAGCTGGAGACTCCTAGGAATCAGGTCCACAGTGATGTCTCCATTTTGGTCATATCACAGACCTGCCTGCAGATGCAGGGCAGAGGAAGCATTGAGGTGTGCAGTCCACATGAAATGGAATAAAGTCTTTTCCAGCAGAATGTTTGAGGAGCTCTGGTCATCCAGTGTTGCACACTGGACTTCATCATGGCTGGAAAAAGAGAATGATGAAGAGGAACAGCAGCTCTATGGACCTTTCTGTTCTTTCAGCCTTTGGAGCCCATCTGTTACTCACTTGCACATCAGATCTTATGAGACTACAAAAGTTATTATACACACTTTTTAGCATTGCTATTACGTTATCTAATCTATACCAATTAGTCTGATTTAATCACTTTTCATAGTGTTCCCTTTTGAGCTGTACCTAATGTCATTATAAATTGTATGCAAAAAAAGAATAGGATTTTTAAAAAATAAGGCTTTAACCCTCATTCTTACCTTTTCTCCAGGTCTCTGTTAAAACACAAAAATTCAATCAATACAGTTTTAGCCAGGCCATACTGCACTGTTTTTCATCTTCTCTTTCTTTTAAAAGTGGTCATCATCTGTTTATAAGTGCTTTTAAAATTATTTTTCTAATACTGTAGATAAATTTTATTTATATAATCATTTGGATTGGAAAAACATTCTTTTCTCTGAATGCTTTCTAAATACTTTGAATTCCAGGTGCCTATTCCAGATGCTTCTGGTGTCTTAGTGGTAATGTCACGTGTTCCAGTAGCTTTTACACTTTTATTTGCCTCAGTCTTGGCTCTGTTTTTTCTATGGATGAAGGAAGATTCAGTGCTGAGATACTTTGCTGTGCTGAGAGCAATACCATCTTGCCTTGCAAGCTGTCTTCTCTCTACTACATGCCCAGAATGCATGTGTCATCAACTACAGGGAATACATGTTTTCAAAACAATCCCTCTACCTGCAGCACCTCTTTATGACTTGTCAGATTGCTGTGAGCCATCCCAGCATAAGAAGTATTGGCTCACTTTCTTTTCCTGTTTAATTCAATCACCAAGCAGAATGCTTTTCTAGATGGTCTGAGGTATTTTCAAGTTGCTGAGCTTCTCTCTCCCAAATCTTTGGTTGTGCTGTCTTTGTGATCTCTTCACAACTTTGATCATGCTCTTGCCTTGCCAGCAGACTTGCCCTGTTTATGCTTTTCTTGTAACCTCATATTTTGTTGCTTTTCCAGCTTATCTTTGTTTATGACTTCCAATAACTTCCTCTGAAGTATTTAGTATAACTTTCTCAAATATTTCCCATACAAGCTATAGAGAGATTTCTTCATCATCCCAAATAGCCTGAAATGCTCTCTCAGCTTCACCTTGCACGACTCCTTTGCCAAGCGATCTTAGCACTTACAAAGGATCAGAGAGATGGCAACACCCAATCATCTTTCTGGGCTGTATATTCCTCTTTCCCAGAACAGAAGGGAACAGAACAGTTCATGCTCACAGCCACACTGTACTTCTATAGACTGTAGCATTGCACCATGACAGTCCATGTCTTTGAGTAAAAATAATGCGTTTAATGTGGTCTCCCAGCTTCATACATATGTATGTGAGAGCACCAAAGTGATACTCCATGTGACACTCATAACCTGGCCATTCAATGACTTTATGTTTTTTAATTCAGCCCTCACATTTATATCATCAGCTAACAGACTCTGGAAGCTTGTCTAGACTGCAGTTTTATCCACCCTCCTTCTTTGAGTCTTCTGCTGCTTTGGTTGATGTCTGCACCAGAATATCATACCTGTGCACAGGTCAGAGTACCAGCTGTAAAAATGCAGTACCAATTTGCCAAAGTACCAGTTTCCAGTGACTCACTGAGGAAATTGCAATGCTCTTTATCTCTGTAGCAATGCTGTTGACATATTTTTCTTGCCTACTTGTCTATCTCAAGTTGGAAAAGTGTAATTTCACATTGTCACCTCTCCAATGTTCTGTTTTGATAATTCCTGAATTCTCTAAATCCTGTTGCATATTGGCATGTTATTCTAATATAAAACAGTGTTATACAACTGATTGCAAATGTTTCCAGCTTTAACTTTAAGCCAAATATTTTGCCCCTCTTAAGTGCTGGATTTTCTTAGTTCTAAATCTCATTTTGCAAAAACTGTTCTGTTTCCACTGAGTCACACCAGAAAAAATCAGGAAATGTCAGAATCTCACAAAAGAAATAAAATGCAGGGGTTTGACCAGATCTACTAAGTCATAAACACAGACAAAAATATATCCTTGCAGTCCATAAATTTATATGCAAGCAACACCTTGATGGGTAGTGAAGCTGAGACAGTGCTGCTATCTCACTGTGATTCTAATGTTTGTGGTCAAGAAGCCAGTGATGTAGCAACTTCCTGCAATGCAAATCTGGTCACAGCAGGCTCAGTACTGACAGATTTACTGAAAAAAAATCCTATGGATTTCCATGGGCTTGTTCTCAAGTGAGTGTTTGAGGAATAATGAAGATATGCAGAAACTTTGCCTTTGAGGAGCGACCATGATGTCTTCCTTACAAGGTAATTCTTACTCTAGTCTTCCTTCCTGTTCTAGAAGAGACAAGGGGGATACCATACTCCTGCATTCAATGAAGTGCAAACTGAATCTTACTATTTTTTCAACAGAAGCACTGCCTTTCTGTGCTAGGGAAATAAAGACATTTGTCTGTATGTAGACTAAGCATCAGAAGTGTGACAGAGCATGTGCTGGAGTTCTGATGCTCTAATTTTCTACAGTGGAGACTTGGCTGGGTTGGAATGCTCCATTCTAGCCTATTACAGTCATATTCCCTTCACACTTCCATTGGGAAATCAATGGTTGGGAAAGATGGTGTCTAGATCAATAGGTTACAAACATTCTAAAATAAGATTGGGATGCAGCCAACACATGTACCTGGACTTGAGATTTATGACTCAGACTTAAAAAAAAGAAAAGTGCCTGAAGCATTTTTGTCATTCTGAAAATGTGGTAAGACTCCTATTTCTATTGATCTCTCAGCATTCCCTGGAGGGCAGTGGGAAGACGGAGCTGTTTGTGCAAGATAGCCATCAACCATGTGAGGACCTTTGGGGAATGAGGTATTGAGCAGTCTGAAGGCAGAATCAACCTGACATCAAGGAGTGTTTGAAGACTTGTCACTTATTTCAGTATCAGAGAGTAGAGAGTTATATATGAGCCAGCAGAAGTTTGTATTCAGTCATAGGATTTGATTCTCCTCTCACTTCAGTGAAAGAGTAGAGAAACCGCTAAGAAGCCAATGGTGTATAAACAGTATAAGGATGGAAAACAGAGCAGGAGGTATTCTGTAGTTTGTGGGCTCTGATTATCAAATCCACAGTACTACAGCATGACAATTTCATTCAATTCCAGAGATCAGCATGAGCAAAGCAACAGACAACGAGATCTAATAACAAGCAGACAGTGACCCTAAAAACGTTCAGGCCAAACTGTGTTTTTGTTGACAGCAGTGAAAAGCCAAGCAGAATGCCATGGATTTCAGAACTTGGTCATAAGTCCCAGAACCAAGAGACAGTGAGTCTGTCTCACATGTCAGGTGCCATTTGCCATGTGCAGAAACAGCACATGTGCTGGAGCTGTTTCTGCTGAAAAAGGACACAGTAGCTCCAGGTGCTGAGATACAACAGCAGTGCCTGCATCTGACACATTCAGCAGTATTAATATGAAGAGGAACTGCAGGCATTTTCTTCCAGGAATGGTCAAACTCCATATATTTAAATTCAGGCAAAATGGCTAAAAAGTCTGTTTAAAAAGAAAACAAAAAAAAAAAAAACCCCAAAAAACAAAACAAAACAAAAAACCAACAAACCAACAAGCAAACAAAACCAAAACAAACAAACAAAAAACCAAACACAAACAAACAACAACAACAACAAAACAACCAAAAAACCCAAACCAAAACAAACAAAAAAACCCAAACAGAGTAAATTTAGCCACTGACACTTTTCAAAACTGAAGGTATTTCATGCCATTTGCATCCCAGATTTGAATTCTGCAATTTTTATTTTTTTTTCATACTGGTCCAATGAAACTGGAGGAAAATCACTTTAAATAAACTTGCCAGAATCCAAGGCAATGCACCCTGGCCAGGGCTTTGAGGATTCTACTGCTAAAGGGTTTGCTGCTAGAAAATTGGTAGGCAGAAACATTGCCTAGAAAAATGTTCACATTCTGTCTGAAAGGAAGTTCAAAGAGTAAAAAAATCTGTCCCCAAAACATAGCTGCTGGACTGTTTGACAATAAGTAGGTTTCCCCTAGAGAATCCTTTATTTTTGAAGTCTGTAATAGCAGTTCAGTACTATGCACAGCTTATCTTCAAGGTAGACTGAAATACATTTCTTGGTGAAGCATAGGCCTGGCAATCCAAATCATTCAGCATTAATTACTTGGATTGGAAAATAATACTACTTAGGAAGTTACTTCTGGTTATTGATGCCTCTGTATCGCATATTAAAACCAGACAGTCCCAGACAGATGTAACAACTGACACTCCAAAATGCAGGTGTAGTGTACTCTCTGCATGAGGGGGAAACTTCTTACAAGCAAGCATATGACTGGCATTATGACAGCAGGGCTTGCTGTAACAGAGATAATATTATGCAGCCTTGTCATAATGGCATACCAGGCCAGGTATGAATCATGGTTATTGAGAGAAACATCAGCTCGGCTTCTGCACTTAGCTGGTGTGTCTCCCATCATGAGAGTTTCCACTTAGGAAGAGTGAGTTCAAGCTGTAACATTCTTTTGTTTAGAAGACATACTTGGGGTAACCACACTGGTGAGCAAACTAGAAGTAGTGTGGTGCAAGACCATTTCGTCAGATAACAGATCCTTTCTCACGGAGAATAGGCTGGAAAGCGAGAAGCAATGCTGGGGGAGAAAAAACAGGACTTGGTCTGCAGCATCCTCAAAGAGGAACCTCAGTAACTGGTATTTCTGAAAAGAAAGTCTTGGGCTGTGTGTTGAACTGTGTCTGCAACTTGAACCAAGCCATCTCATTATTTATTAATTTTACACTTCTGTTTCAGTTTATGTTGGGAACCCATCTTCCATCCCATGTTTTACAACTGCCACTTGAAGTCTCCCTTGGTTACCTTTTCTTCAGTGATAAACATCAGTTTGTCTTTAGATCCAGGGTAGTGGTGTTATATAATAGAGTTACACAAGGAAAAAAATAGCTTCCATCCTTTTTTCAGGTATCCCTTCTGTGATGTTTGTTTGAACCACAGAATGAAAACAGGCTCTGAATTAAGTCTATTCTCTTTAAGTACCACATGTAGGTGAAATTATAACTTAATTGATTTACCATGACAGCAAAGGGACTGGAAAAGAATAATACTATTTTGTGTCCCTGCTGTCTGAAAATGTATGTAATAAAGAATCTGAGAACACTGGAAGAAGTTTTACTTTATTCAGAAGCATTGACCAGAGCAGCCTCACATAATATGCTCAAAATAGAAACTTCCACTGTCAGGATGACACATTGGTGCAAAGTGAATTTTGAAAAAAACTTGCCTGATACTTTTCACAAAATCAACTTACTTTCATTTCACAACTATTTACAGTGACAATTGTAATAAATGAAAGGCATCCTCTGAGATTATAAATAAATAATACGTCTCACCATAAATAATTGTCCAGAACTTTTCCTGCCTTCCATGACCTTGGCAATGAATACAATGACAGGGAGAATTCCTCCATGACAGTTTTATATCTTGGGATTCATAAAGCAGATTTTTTTAGTTCAATCACCTGAAAAGCAATGGATCACACAGCTTGCAAATCCAAACTATTTGTCAAAAGTCAGAATAGGGCGTTTAGTTTATTTCTGCATTGGTCAACAATGAAAACAACTTGATCTGGGGCAGGAAAGTGTAAGAAGATCCTAATTTTCTCTATTTTTTTTTTGTCCTCTTAAGATCTCTACTGTTATTTCAACAAAATGGATGAGCCTTGCACCTAATGATAACTGCTGTTTCAAGGGAAGGCAATGCTCTTGACCACTGTGAGAAGACTGTCAGCTGGCTCCTAGATGGATCTAGATTCAAGCTTTCCTCTCCCATATTTTTTTTCTGAGTACTAAGATACATTTTCCTTACAATAAGTCTTTATGAAGTAATCATTGATCAAAAATGAATTCTGATTTTGACTGATTTGCCTGACAGATCTAATTTCTGTAACAGGGGAAATGAATACTCCTACTGGGCTCTGCAACAGATGAATAAATTCAGAAAAGATGTATCATCCTTCTCAATGTATCGGTAAGAGCAATTTACTTGATCTCACATCTATATTCCAGATTCCAAAAATTAAGCAGCAGGAACGTTCCAGCATCATGAGACTCGTAACTCAGTAGCAGTTCCAATCTTCACTTTCCAGGTATTTGTGAAGTGAATTTTCAACAATGTCATGAATATACATTATGGATGCTAAATGCATATATTCTTGGGGGAGTTTTGTCACCAACTCTGTGGAAAATAATGCTGGACATCATCATGGTTAAGCAAAAAATACTCAGCTAAAATCTGGGGACTCAGATTTGACCCTTGGCTAAAATAGCCATTTTTTACATCTCATATGCTGCGCTAGGCTCTTGAATTAGGGTTATGCATGTCATCTATTAATGCTTATATAAAACACCAGAAAGAATCGGCATTTTTAAGCATATTTGTGATATATGGAGCACTGAAGACTTAGATGTCAATTTCGCACTGATATAAAATCCTGCTCCATCCTACTGAAACCAACTGGGATTATACAGCTGTAAATTCTTACAGAATTTTGCTAGTGATCACATCATATCTAATTATCCTGCCTTATCCTAATTATCTTTAATCTGTTGTGTTTGGAGCAGCAGTTAAGAAGCACTACAAGTGGATTCCAAAGGCGTTAAGTAAGAATTTACTCTGATACTTACATGGCTTAAGGCCCAATTATAGCTTTTGTTCAAGAATTTACATTGCATTCAAGTAATGTTCAGTAATACTGTTGTACCCCACACGTCCTAAAAATTCCAGTAAGGAAAACTGTTTTCTTGGACTAGGCTTATTGTAATTGTAGGCTCATCATGGCTGGGACAGGCTTGCACACCAGAAATAAAACCATCATGAGGCAGGAAGGAAAGGGGGCTCAGCAGACAGCCTTGCCCCTGGAAGAGAGGAAGGGAGAGCATGTAGCTAGATACAGATATCCATCTTGGCCCTGGCTGGGGAGGGAACCCGGGCCCCTCTGGGGACAGGAAGAATGTTTGGTTTCCTCCTTCCTCTGCCTGTCAGATCCCCAGTGTTTGTACTGGGTGCTTCCTCTCTGGCAGTGCTGCTGGCTGAGGTCAGGTGGTTGCTGCAGAGCATCCTGTGGTTGCCCAACCTGTGCGTGTCACTGGCTCCTTCCCTTCTTGTTCTGTCTCCTGTTCACCAATAGCTGCTTGCCTGGCACCTGTGGAGGTGAGGCAGGAGGCAAGGGTTTCCAGCAGGTACAAAAACAGAGCCTGCAGATGTGGTGAATGGCAGCAAAAAGCAATGTACTTGTTTCTTCTCTCGTCCTGGGGAAAAGTAATGGGAAAAGTGTGAAGCCTGGCTGCTTGGAGAGCTGGCTGATATGGTGGAGGTGCCAGAAATAGGTGTTTGCTGACTATTACAGAAAGATACACACCTTTTACTCCCCAAAAGCATTGAATTTCAGTGTTAAGAGGCTTACTCACATTTTCCCTCTAAAGCATTATATGATCCATCATTAAACGAAAAGTATATGGGACACAAGTCCAGTTCACCTAAAAAATTGCAAAGGAGTAATCAACAACAGCTGCCAGCTCAAGCCAAAAGAACAGAGGCAGCAAAATAAACCAGCAGGAAGAGAGACAGTGATCCAGTAGACTTGTTATGGAGAGAGGTACAAAAAGAAGACTGAAACATGCCTGGAGATGAGGATGTTATGGATGTTGAAAATAAGATCAATTTCATATCCCACTGCTGTAGCTGACAAAAATGAAAAGGAAGAAAAAACAATATAACAATTCCCAAGTAGGAATGCTCAGACTTTCTATGAAACAGAGATTTTATGTGGCACAAGTTTAAGGCATATTTTTGTACTGCAAGTGGCATGTACTGGGCTGCTTTGACAGCAACTGTAGGGTGAGATTAGTGACCTCTTTGACTGTACCAAAGTTGTGGGGGCAGCTGGAACATGCTGTAATGCCTTGCATACGCTGTCCCCTCAACCTTTAGCCACTTTGCTGGGTGTTGGTGATGTGATACAGGCACAAGGAAGAGTCTCCCTGGAGCCTTCCCTTCTGCAGGCTGAACAACCCCAACTCTCTCGCCCTGTCCTCACAGGAGAGGTCCTCCAGCCCTCTGACTCTCTTCCTGCCCCTCCTCTGGAATTGCTCCAGCACATTCATGTTGTTCATGTGCTGGGGACATGCACATGAACGACATGAGTTGGATGCAGAATTTCAGGCAGGATCTCATGAAAGCAAAGTAGAGGAGGACAGTCACTTCCTTCACCCTGCTGGTCATTCTTCTTTTGATGCAGCAAGCAGTGCTGAAGAACAGCAAAAGGTAGCAAAAAGAAATAGCTATTGAAAGTAAAAAGAAAATACAAAGGACACACAGTTTCTGAAGATTGATAGCCCGGAAAAGCTCTCAGGTCTCCAAGGAAACCTCAGGTCACATTATGCAAAAATAAATTTTTAGTTTAACAAGGCTCTGCAATGGAAAGGGGAAGAGCACTTGGGAGCAGCCACTGTCACTGACCAGTGGAAATCTAAGAAAAAGAAAATTATAAGGACATAAGTAAAGTACATAGTAAAGAGTGATCTTCTGCTCATGACAATCCTCTGCCTTCTGACTATAAACCATTTAGGAGCTTTCTGTGCCAAATCTGCATTCAGATAACACGTTCCTTGCCCTGTGAGTGTGTCTGATCCTTTTTTAATCCAGTTCCACATTTTCAGTGGTTATGCTCTGTGGAGTGAGATGATTTCATCAGCTTACCTTACGATGCTGACATGTAATGCAATCACAAGCAATTAGAAAGCACCAGGAACTGATTTCAGCTACAGCTCAAGATACTGAAACTACAGGATGGTGATGTAAGGATGTTGTACCCTTTGTGGCTGGAGATGAAGGAGCCAGCATCTCATGCATTCAAGATGGATGAAAGTCCATAATCAAAATTAGAATCAAATTTACCCCAGGAAGTTTTTGGTTTTGTTGCAGCTATTCTGTTTTGCCTTTCTTTTTCTGTAAGCAACAGCAAATGAGCCCTGTACAGAAAATCACTACATGTACCAGATGATATGAGCAGGAGATATTTTTCGGAGTAGGAGAAGAGTGGTTCTAGAGTTTCAATGGTAGAATTAATCCCCACACCACAGTATGTTCATATTTGTAACAGAAAGTTCCAGCCAGTTCAGTGAAGCACTGCCAAAGGTGGGGTATCACAGAGCAAAAAATTGTTTCAGAATCTTTTGCAAGAAATGAATGATGGAGAAGGTCTCCTGTTAACAGAGAGAACAACATATTTCAAGTTGAGGTTTTGTTTAAAGGAAACCAAACTCTGATCCTGGTTAACCAGAGGAGTATACCTACAGAATAGACTACTCTTAAGGACAGATTTATATTATAATACTATAAATATAAATATTATAATATTTATGTTATTTATTACTGCTTAGTAATACAAATAAGCATCTAGTGTATGTGTAGAAGAGCTTAAGCACCTAAAGATCACTGGCTTTAAGTATTTCTGGGAGGAACCTGGTTCAAAAGGGTAGTTACATCACTCTACTGGCAAAGAGAAATCTTCCATAGCAAATACCAGTAAGTTGGTTGCTCAGACATAATAAATATACAGCTACAATACTAAATGTATTACAAAGAAGAAGTAAAAATTCAGTTGACCACAGGCAATTGAAGAGAAAGCCTTCCATATATATACATAGTTATAACTGCAGTATATACTGAATGTCTAAGTTTCAAATGATGACTGTTCATGAATAACATTTCTTTTAACTTTTGGCTTCTAGTGCAGTACCATTTTTAACCTTGGCTGTTACTTTGAGAAGGGCTTTCTGGATGGTGCCATCTGGCTGTCATCAGCTACTGCTCAGTCATATGCAGTTGTGAGAATATATCTTAGGACAGGAGAATATTCTATTCCATCTAATTTTAAGTTCATGCTTCATAATACTGTAATATCTGATAATTTCTTCCTGTTTTCTCTGGTAGCTTATAGTTATTTTGATTAACTGCTTGATTTAAAACTACACTTGTAATTCTTTTCCTGTAAATTATGTCTTTTTGCACGTTTTATCTTTTCATCTGCTACAAACAACAGTATGATTTTATGTGACTGACTACGTTTAGAGTTTTGGTTGTCATGAGTGGTACAGACTCAAAAGATACTGAATAATAGTATACATAAATCCCTTTAATATACCAACAGTCCGTTTCTGGCATTTTCCATGGATGCATATCAGTAGTTCATAAAACCCAAGTAGTTTTTTTCTCCTCTCGCAAGTGAATGTGTATCACAGTACAAAGATAACAATTTAAAAAGATTATATGGCTTTGCCTGTATATTTTTTTTTCTAGAACCCCAGTTAATACAAATTTATTAGCACTATAATTTGTGAAAATCCTGCAGTCAGATTTGTTAGCCTGGTCTCCATGCAATGTACAGCATCACATTAATTTATATGGCATGGCTGTACATGCACTTTGCATATGTACTTTCAGACTCATTACACAATATTATAGTGTTTGTTTAAACTATAATTACCCATAGATTTGGTCTGAACTGGATCACATTTTTCACTAAGGGAGTTCGCAAAAATACACAGGAGAGCTTAGCAGAAGGAATGACTTCATGAATTTTTACAGAATACCTAGGCTTGGACCACATGTCAGCCTACCCACATTTTTACTAAGTCTTGGACTTGGATCTACAATTGGTAGTTCAGGCTGATCAATAAAATGAGAGCTTTTCCCTACATAAATGTTGTAGCAACTGAACCACAACCATTAGTGACAGTGGTGCAAAGTCCTTTATGCACATGACTGAAAACCTCAAAGCCTGCAAGGAACTGCCTTAATTCTGATTAATTTGTGTTAGATTAAAACCTAATGAAGAACACCCACATGGGATTTTTACAAGAATTTAATTAAGTTTTAAAACATATATCTGGATAAACAGATGCAATTTTGTGAACAAGTGGGCCTGATACTACAAAATTATACTGAAGTAATTTTTCAGATCTTTCAGCGTGTTTTCAAGAACTGCAATTTTATCCTTAAATTCACTATAATTCTGATGAAACAGTTTTTGTTGCATGCTGATCAGCTGTTTGCATCAAACAGAGTAAGAGGAAAAAGCATGAATAAGATTTATAAGAATTTAGGATCTATTATCCATTATGCTTTCAGTTTTTCATAAGTTTTAATAATTAATGTCCTGAGAATAGCAGATGGTCCCAATTCCTTTTAAAATACTGTAGTAAAAATATGTATTTTTTGTCTTCCAATGAGACACCAAATGTAAGTGCTTCTGGCTCCAGCACTCTCCTTCTTTCTGACTTATATTCTCTGGTTTATTGCTATGCCTCTGTTTTAGCTGAGAGAGAAGTTGAAAGCAATTGTCACTCCAGACAGAACCACAGATATGAAATTTCTGTTTAGTTTTAAACATGCAGACAAAAGGACTCTTGAGTTCATTTGAATCCTTATATACCCCATAATTTGGAAATCACACTTATTCAAATTCCAGTGAGAAAGCCTTACCAGAATGTTATTTCTTGCCAGTGTATCAGTTCCTCTAGTTTTTCTCTCCATGTAAGCATCCTTATTCCCAAATCAGAATATCACCCATAAACAAGTATTTCAGGGTCATACAGTCACCTACAACTGTAGTAGCCAAAAAACGTATACTTTATAAAACTCCACAGCAGTTGCACTCTGTAAATACAACATACCACAGACACTTCTCAAAACCTTCTGATAAATGTAAGACTTGGAGTAATTCATAGCTACAGTGTACAGCAGGAAGAAGAAATCAACACTTTCATCTCTGTGCTATGATCCTGCAATAACTGAGTAGTTCCTAAACAAAACTTCTAGAGCGCCTTGGAATCCAGTGAATGGCCCTCAAAAAAGAGAATAGCAAGAAACCCAAGTTAATGGTCCCTGTCCATCTCTCCTAAATTAAATGTCCTTCTTTCACTCTAAATCTGCCTGATTTATTGCTGATCACTTGAGAACAATACACGAGTTTCTGATCTCTACAGGACACCAGGGGCAGACAAAAGGTGGGTTTTTAACTGTCTATGGATAGAGTTGACAAATAGTGAGACAGCTTCTCAAATCAGTGATTTTTTGAAATAAAAATACACTGGATACTCAAGAGATCCTAATTTCCCATCCCCAGAAATTTACTCTTCCCATCATATAGTTTTTATAAACTGATGTTTACGAAAGTTCAGGTTTTAAGACATCATCGACTTCTCATCCTCACTACTGTTGTTTTCAAGATCACTTCATGTTATGCCCTAGAAACCTGTTAGGACTTTTTTCCTCATTTTTGACCTGAAGTTCTTTGATTTTATGACAGTGTTATTAGCCAGTTTTTCTCCTTTCTTATGTACAACAATCTTTTAAAAGTCTTTTGGTCATCCTTCCTCTGCAACTATTCAATTTTAGTCTGTTCGTGAACACATGAAAACTTGCATGCAGTACTGCACAGAAGGTCTTCTTGGTGCTTCATACAATGCAACTCCTGCATTTCTAGTTCTACTAGAAGCAATTGAGTCAATGTGTCCCAACACCTCATTTCAAAGCTGCTTCAAAATGGTTGTCAACAGCCACTCTTCGATAATCAATACTCCAAGATCTTTTTCTTCCACTTCATTCCCTATGATGGGCAGTACTTTTAAGCAGTGTGTGCTGCTCTGTTATCTTCCTTTGAGAAAGAAAGAACTCAGTCACATGGGCCTTGTGGGAGGAGGAGACAATGCTTAGCTTCAAGCAAATACCTGGAGGAGAGACACTTCAATGAAGGCAGGGTGTGGCAGGCAGAAGAAAAGGCAAAAAAAGTCCTGCAGAGCAGCAGAGGGGAGGAGAGACTGCTTTCTAAGGAGCAGGGAGCAGAGACAAGGCTAGAGCTCTATACCTTCTTTGTATGCTCCAAGAGAGGACCACACAGATGTCTGGCAATGCAGAAAGCCACTCAGTGGACTGAAATCACAACTAGAAGGAAGGATCCAGACAACAAAGTTTCTGTACGCAGAAGTCAAGTTGTTTACAAGTTCATTCTTCTGTGCCAGCTCACCTAGCCACTGGACTTTCTTTGCGTAAAACAAAGCTGTTCTAGCATACATACAAGTTAAACCTGGTCTTTTGAGAATGAAAAGCTCTTATTTTTTTGCTTTGGAGAGCTCATTATAAGGATGTTCAAGCAGACCCACTGCAAAATTCTGGCTAGGTTAAAAGCTCATGTGTGCGTGACCTTATGCTGCTCAGCCCCTACCATTTCTGCCTCTTGTTCTTAACCCAAAAATTATTAAGGAGTGTAGGACAAGTCTCAAGACCATTCTGTGAGGAAGTGTCAACAGATTGCCATCTTTGTTTTGAGAACTTCTCTTTTCGTACACTGAAGTCTCTGCTAGTCAGCACCTTATCGACCTAACCAGCTCTTGAGGTGATCCTTGTAATTTCTACTTCATTTGCTTTGGCACTATAATAAGTGCTGCTCTAAGGTGTGCGAAAATTCAAGCTATCACGTTGTCCCTGTGTAAAAGGTCAATTATCTTAGCCAAAAAGATTACAGTCTGACATCATCTTTATTTGATAAAGCCAGGATTATCCCATTTTGCATTTGCCTTCAAGACTTTATTTTTTTCTTTTAAGTATTTTCTAACATTTTACACACTGTTACATTCAAATTAAAAGACTCAGAGTTATTCATGTGATTTCTCTTTTCCCATTTTTGTAGAATGCAAAAATGAAGGGAGATAGAGAATGTATTTACATGAATACATTTATTCCGTCGATAGGGCCTGAATTTGTATTCAGTTGAGAAGAGTCACCTTCTATCAAATTTTTGGCTTCTTTTATAGATATAATACACCGTGATCAAGGTTTCCAAGATTGCCAAATCCTCACCTTTGCAAGAGCTGCCAGCCTATATGTCGGGTTAATAACAAATATAGAAGATTTCATAAAGAACTTCATTTCAGCAAAGCCTCATTTTTCAACAGAACACGATGTCAAAAATATTAATCAGACCTAGCCATAGATTTCTTTTACTATATAGTCTTTTCCATCATCTCTGTGGTCTTTATGACAAGCTTAACTGGCTGAATTTATGTTGTTTGGGTTCTCATACTGTGACCATAACCTTGCTGTCTAAGCTATTGCTTAATCTTTTTAAGTTTTGGGTAAACATAGGTTAATGTCACTGGTGAATTATGTAAGATGCTTTTATGGAGTAGTATTTCATTAGAAGACAAATATTTAAAAATCTTTTGGTGTATGAATTATTTTTATTTCAGTAATATTCAGAGTGATTGATGAGTAATTGAAGATGTATTGTCATAATTTTATAAACAAATTTTCAAAGCACTTTTCAATATGCTCAAGTTCAAAAAGAATTAATGGTGAGTGCAGAAAAGTGGTTAGAGACCTCTTACTTTTTATTTCAATAAGTATTTGGTGATATATTTATCATGCTATTCAAAATGTTTATCACATTGTGAGTAGATCCATCTACAAAAAACACAACTTCACAGATTTTAAACACAGGAGGGAATACTGTAAGACACAATATTGAGCTACTGATTCCCTGTGCCACAAAGGCTACAAGTCTCATAATTAATTCTTACTTCAAATCCAAGAACATACTTCCTTTGAAAATTTTCAGTGACACATCCCTTACAATTCTTTCTTAGATGTTCTAGTACTTATTTTTCTTATCCCAAGACATTTTCATGTTATTTCTAGCCGTGACTTTCAACATCAGATCATCTTACATTTCATTTATCAGGTGTAAGAGCTGCCTTCTAGTGTATGTTTTTCACAGACAGCAATCAAATTACCCATGTACCTCTGCATCAGTGAACTTTTCTCCTTCTCTCACTGTAAGTCATGCTTCTCTTTCTTTAATCATCTGCATCTCTTCCAAAGTGACTATTTAACATTTTTCTCAAGAGCATATTTTGGATAAAAAGCATTTTGGTAGACAGTGTACCAATGATTACACCAGTGTTAATTCCATTAACCACGGCATTATACTGCAGAGATTTTTTCAGTCTAGTATTACTTCCAGCAGGTAACTTTTTCAATAATTACCTTCCATACTATGGTCCCACCTTCTGTAAGGGACCTATATCCCTTCTTAAGGGCCTATATCCCTTATAGTTTGTGCTGAAATACAATTTGTTTGCTTGAAGCTGGTTACCAAATAATTCATGTCACTCTCTTGATGTTCTCTCTTTATTATAATTCAGCACTCCCCCACAGCTTCTGAAATGTGCAGTTTTTATCAGTAACCACTTGATGATGATTTGCCTTTTATAGTAAATATTTTTAAATCCATTTATAACCTATCATATCAAAACTTACTTGGATTACATCTGCAGTTGATGAGCAATAAAAGTTCATACAATGAATCAACAAGATTGATCAAGACAGCAGCCTGTATGAAAATGTGTTTGAAGTGAATTTGTACTTTGTGTAACAAAATTTGGCAGGCTGTGACCAACTCCTAATTGCACTGCTTCTGCTCAGTGATTCCAGGCTGAATTTTAAAATTTGAGATGAATATTATGCTTTAAAAATGTATCTATATTTTCAGAGAAAGCAATCTCTGCACTAAAAAAAGGTTAGATTGTTTTGAGATTGTGATTTCTGCAGATAGCAATAGCTGTCCAAATAATCTGATTTTCCCAGTAATAAAAACCAGTGACCCGAAGGACCAAAATCCAGTGTTTTTGAAAATATTTCAGCAGATAAAATCTCTGTTTGTACGTTTCAGAGGTGCAGAGAGCCTGGAATGGGTGTGGTGGAGCTGAGAGCACCAGCCACAGGAACCAGTAGAACCAGTTCTTCTCTATATAGCCTGGGAAATGCTGCCTTCAAAGACATGAGTTGACTGCTTTCACTAAAATATCCAGCTCACATTCAGGTAAAATTCAGACTATAAATCACTGTCTACTGGGGCCTACCTGGATGTAGGCCATTTTCATAAGAGCACACTTATTCCTACCATATGACAACAGAATTTGACTAGCATGCTTAGGGTATTTCTACAAGTCTGAAGCCAAAGTGAGCCATGGCAACCTTTTTTTTTTTTTTTTTTTTTTCCTTCTTTTTGTACTGTAAGGTTGTTGTTTTAACTGGGAATAATCTCCTGCCAACATGTCTCTCATCCCAATCACAATTCCATTGTAAATGCATTGCTTATAATGCACTGTCCAGGTCTTCCACTAACTGCTGATGTTGGAACCTCTGGCATTTATCCTGCTATTTAGGTTGTCTCCATCTGTCCTTCAGAGGGAGAGTGATTTCACAATGTGTATGCTTTTTATAGACACTGGAAGAAATACTCATCATTATACATACAAATACATACATTAAATGAGGCTTTAAAACAGTAGAGAGGAGCACCTCATTTTAAAGCTGTAGCATTTAAACATGTAGAATGCCAAATAAAACCAAATATGTGGGTTTTTTATTTGACTGGACTATGCAAGCTGAAGTTCAGTTCCTGTATTCATTGGTAGTGAAGGAAATATGAAAAAAAAATCATGTCCAGCTTTACAATCTGAATTTTAGTGACAAGTCTTTTCTCTGTGTCAATCTAAATGTGTAGATAAATTTGATACTGGTAACATAGTCAACACATATTTTCTTTCGTGTTTTATTTGGTTTACTATCTCTTCTCTTTGTAACTCACAAAAATAATCGCTGTGTTTAAAGAAGGTGCTTGAAAGGCAAAGAAATGGAGCCATTAAACCCAGTGATGATGTATAAAAGGAATAGTCCATAAATCATCGCATGTGATACTCAGGTCAGGATAGACCTGCACAGCTAATCCCTTATTAATTATGTATTCATTTCCAGCAATCTTTGGATTGTTGATGGATTCTCTCTTCACGCCTAAGTTCGTATGGTTGCATCTTGTATTCATCCATGCTGATGACAGTCCTTCAAGAATAAGATAAGGGGATCTATCCTACACAAATGTGCTCCATGGGGCTTCTTCAGATTGCTGTGATATTTTAAAAGGCACGTTTTGTTTTAATGACAGAGACAGTTTGTCAGGGAAATCCTTAAAGATTGGCTGTTGAGATAATTCACAAAGCAACCAAATTAAAGAATCTGATCTTGCGTTGCAAGAGGGCAAAAAATTACTATAAAGGTAAATCTCAGATGTAGGGAAAAATCACTGTATTGTTTAAGACCTCAAAAAAAAACCCAACAAAACCAAACCTGAAAATATTCTCCGCCCAAGATTGAAAAAGGAGAAATAGGTCAGCTATAGACTGTAGATTTGAAAGAGATGAGCTACAAAAGAAATTTAGGACAAGAGTCTATTGCATCAGACAATTAGAGGAAGGAAAGGGCAGTTGATAAACAGAGGCTGCAGTAGAGCAGCAGAAATTTTAAGGACCACAAAAAATCCCTTGCTGTTTTTCGTCAATTTGCTTCACACTTAAGTCACCTTCTACTGGATGGCTGGGAATGCATAAGTGTGAGCTTACTTTCCTCTAAATTGTCAACAGACAAGAGACTTAAAGGATGAATCTGAGTCCTCCTTTAAGGCACCTGAACAACAGACCCATTATAGCTTGATTCATATGGAACACTCACTAGGCTGACACCCACTCATTTCCTTTCAATCACAATGCAGGGGAGTTTCCTGTTTAATCACTTCTCAGATGGTCATAATTTTGGTAGGTTTATCCTTTCATCTTCCTGATCACCATGAATTCAACACTAGAAAACATCTAACAATTAGGAGTTGCTGTATGGTGTGTACAGCAAATAGTGCAGCTGGATCAACAAGAAGGTGGAAATTATAAACACATAGTGACAGAATATGGGGAAACTGCTCAGGTAAAGACACAAAAGAAATCCCATCTTTTCCATCTTTCCTGTATTAATGGAGACAGAGGTAGCATATACACTCTAAGACGTTCACACAGGAAATCTAAAGACAGAAAAAGATTTAAAGAAATTCAATACAGTCAACATCTGCTGATGCTGAAGAAATAAATATATATGTAGCCAATTGGGAATCCTAAAAAAAACCCCCAACCCAAATCTGTTGAAAATAACCAAAATTAGGTGATAGCGTAACACTTTGCCTTAGTAGTCCCTATAATTCAGTAGTTCCATGTAAGGATATGGACATTTATTTATAAACGAAAGAGAGAAAAAAAGATGCAAATTTAGAGGCCTGTTTAAAATGATTGATGTCAATTACAACAAAATCACGGATGTGTCTAACACAGGTGGCAACATGTAGGATGAAAGTTTTAGCCACAGTAAGGCACATCCTGTACAAGGCTCCTCACAGTACAAAATCGTTTTTCCAGACAGCTTCCTATTCCACATAGAAAATATTTTCCATGAGTCATTTTTTTAAAATTTAAAAGAGAATTAACTTTGATTGTTCACATGTCCTTTTATGTTTGCTGAGAATATTTAGGTGATATAACGTCTTCAGAAAGTGAATTTTTAAAGCAGTCTCCTCATGCTCTGGTCTTTGCTGTACATATCAAACTCTCCAGCATCCTCCATGCCCACCTAGTTATTGTGTTGAAGATTAACATGATGCTTAGAAAGTGCATAGCAATTGATAGAAAGATGACAGTTACTGCAGAGCTCAAGGCCTGCCTTCTCTGTGTCCTAAAATCCATACAAATGTTATTAATCCATATGTTATTAATCTCTCACCTATCAAACGCTTTTCTGCAGCACTAGCCTTTCCTATTAAGAGTACTGAGGACATTCCTTATTTCCACAATCCAGCACAAAAAGGAGAGGCTGTTATTCAGATCCTTGTAATAGAGATAGCTGAGCAAGGAGCATCTGACCCTCTCTTATTACTTCATGACAAAGACTTTGACAAAATATCTGAAGATGTCACTGAGGTAAAAAAGTTAAATAAAGTGAGCATGCACGGTTGGTCACTGAGAACAAGGAAAGCTGAAAATAGAACCTCCTTGTGAAAAGAAGCATCACAGACTTCAGAAACAGCACCAGAAAGTACAATTGAGACAAAATGAAACTGGGGGAAGATCAGGGAGAAAGAGCTTGAGAATTGTGATCTTTCAGAGGGAGTGCATTAAAAGGAGTGCTGTGGTGTTAGCTGGTGATTAGGGAGAGCACTGTAACAACAGTAGTGAACCTTTAACATGTAGCCTGAGAAACTTCTAGGAGAAGGAGCTAGTGAGGGAGGGCAAGAGATCTTTTTGCCTTTCATCAGGTTTCTCATTAGCCAATGCTACTGGCAACTAGCTTCAATCAAAATATTTCAAGGGTTTTACATTTCATCCAAGCCTATTAAAGGACCAGTTGCTCACATGAAGAGAGTGTTGAACGAGTTTTATCCACCAGCAATGCTTACTGTCTCATTCCACCAGAATTTGGCATGAAAGTTGCACAATATCTCAATGTTCATTTCATGACACTGCCCCATCTCCTCAGCTGAATCTTGCTGTCTTCTGATCTTGTGCTCAGCTCATCTACCTCATTAAAATGGGATAAAATGAAGCTAGTAAAATCCAAAACAAAATTCTTGCTTGTTTAGGGAGATGAATTGGCTCAGTCTCCATCTGGAGGAATGCCAGAGCCAGAGCAAAGGAGGGAATGAGACATGCAATAAAGAGTATGTTGGAGAGAAAGGGGCAAGTGGGACTGATACATTTTATGACAGCTGTACTGTGAAAATTCACCTTTAGAAAAGAGGACAGTTATTGTTCCTATGCACCAAATATCTTGATTTGGTTTTAAGATTTGAAACAGAGAGAATTTCATCCTTAAAAAAACCTGGAAGATTCAGCTATGATATATAAAAACAAGTGGTGGTAATTTTCCATGATGTGCTTTAAGAACATGATGGAAAAGAGGACAAAATTCAACACATGAAAGCCATGACTGAAGTCAGAAACTGGTTTACACTATTTTTGTTCTGGAAACTTTTAAACCTAAAAAGGACAACAGGATGTTTTGTTTTATGAACAGGTTTGAAAGAATTCCAGTATAACTGCAAGAAACAACCCCTCCCTGTAAAGACAACGAAAACAAGATGACATGAAGTATTTTAAAATATGGGTTATTAAAATTCAGTTCTCAGTAAACTATCAAAATGTAAAGGGTAACCCCACCATTTTGTCTTCCTTTTCAACTCTCATTTTCCTTTCTTTAGGTCGCATTTACTTCACCAGCAGAGGGAGCAGGTGGAAGAGCAACTGGAAAAGGAGCTGACTTCAATTAAACTTTGATCTTTGCTCTTTGTTCCAGACAGAGAAAACAAGGACCAGTTTCAGCAGCTGCTGCTGGTGGGCAGAGTATCCACAGCACGAGTACACTTGTTTTGCCTGCGTTCTCCCTTCTTCCTCTCACGCTCCATGGCAGTAAAGTGATATTAGAAAGCCTGACAGTTCCACCAGTCCTGTCTTATTTCCATCCATGTGGACTGGCAATATTTAGCAGAAAATTGAGGCAGAATTCTAACTGATGACATTTTAAATTCAGCTGCACACTACTCTCAGCCTGTCCTATAGCTTGTAGCAATTTCACTGCATCTAAACCACTTTCCTAGAACTGGGCTCCACTGTAAATCTAGAAACATACGAACAATTTGTGTAAAATGAAAACTCATAAGGAAATTTATGTCTGAATGATGCAATATTAGTTTTGCTCTATTGGAGAAGTTTTTCAGTTCACCCGCCTCTCACAAGGGGATTTTATAAGCTAAAGTCTTGTTCAAAACAATATTTTTAAGCCATTAAATGTTTGTCTGAGAAGGTTCATGTTCTCTTACAAACACCTAATTTTCTTCCCACCTCTCATTTCTACCTATTCACAGTTAGCTTTCTCTGCACCATTTCTGAATAAAAAATGGACTTTTTACCTAATAATGAAATTAAGCCAAGTAGAATCTCTTACTGTGCATCAAAGATTGTGCATTTTTTTTTCTGTTTCAGAAAACCTCAGCATGTAGAAAGAGGGAGAATAACACTCTTTCTTTTTCAGAGATATACCTCCTGGCAACATGAGCTTTTTTTTTCTTTAAAATACAAGTAAATGTATAGGACATGCAAAAGATGCTTTAAAAGGATCAGGCACTGTTCTGCCCTCAATAAGGAGAAGGAGGTCCAGTGGGATCAGGTCAGAGATTTAGGGAAATGCTTTATACAAGGTTTCTCAGAGAGACATCCCCAATAAACTCTTACAGAAGTAGTTTAGCACTATCAAGAAGGAGATAATCTTTTCTTGGTCCAACCTGAGACTGCTTTTTTTTTTTTTTTTTTTTTTTTTTAACTCAGTCCTATGGGACTTTGACCAAGAAATAATTATTCCAGAGAGACTAAAGGTAAGAACCAAATAGATCTGAAAATAATGCTGTTTTCATTAGATCAAAGGTGAGTTACTACTATAAAAAAAGTAAGCACTGATAAGTTTCTGAAATTCTGACTAGCACTTTACAAAAATGATTCACCACATGGCACAGAGGAAATGGGTGGCTTTGTAAGGACTCCCACAGCAGAGCTATAGGTGTGGTTTAATCTATCCTTCTCAACCGGAGGAGATAAACAATGCTTTGAAGACAAAGAGCAGTGTCAAAGCCCTTACCTCTGCAGCTGTACTTTGAGAAGCCTACAAAATCATCAAGAAAACTCTCAGTTTTGAGCTTGTAGGCAGTTTTTTAGAGAAGCTACAGAGACATTACAAATAACTGGAAGAAGAGCCTTTAAATCTGTCCTCAAAGTGGAAAAAGTTGTGCAGAGCTACAGCAGACATTTGCCTGTCTTCATCATATAAGATTATTTCAGGCTATATTTGATAAGATGTTTGATGAGGTCATGAGTGATAGAGCTTGGGCTAATCAGGTTAGATTTATTTTCTAAAAAGTTCAGACATCCATTACTGACCAACATCCCATCTATGCTACAGAGTCCCTATGAGGCTGTATTTCTCTTAACAGAAGGTTTTGATTGACTGACCTAGCTGTACATTGAGAATATTACCTAGCCTACTAGTTGACATGTTTAGTCCACTTTTTGGCTCATCAGTATTTTCTCATGGAAGTGAAGATCCCTGAAGAGTCAATTCAAACTAACGGACAACAGACTTGCGATTTTTAGTTGCCTTTGTTGGACCACTCAGAAGTACCTGACCATGGGCTGAAAATCCCTAAAATATACACAGTCATACACATCCACGTGTGAAATAGTTACAAGTATAATCCCCTTCAACCTTTTTTCACCCTCTTTCAAGGAACTGTTCAGGAGTGTCTCTTTTCCCTCAGTCTGTCAGGACAATATTTTTGAGGAATGAGTGGACTCAAGACAAGAGCTCAGAAGATAAAACTCCTTTTGCATACAAATGGTATCATCTTATGTGGTACAATCCCAGATCAGTTTAATCTTCACTGTATTCTCTGTTTATAAAATAACTTAGAATAAACTGAAAGGACTGATGATCTCATTAAGTTGGAAGCACTCCTTCTCCAGTGCCATTCAGAGGGGAACAAAGGAACTTCAGACATATTGGCATCCAGTTTCCAAAGGAAATTCACAGTCAACGTTAAACTAGCCCTATTACTTATGTAGTTGTAAGTGACTTAGATGGTGAGTGCTACCTCTTTCATATGGGAAAAATAATTTAATACAATAATTTACACATAATTTAAAAGAATGCTGGGCCCCTGGTATTTTGTTTATTTTCAACTCTCTCCCTGTCCATATTCCTGATATTTATTTTAATGAAACAAACACGCTGAGATTTTCCTGGTGGGACATTGGGAACCAGAAATGCTCTACAAGCCCTGCAGAGGTCTCTGAGTGGATTTTCAACAAGAGGCCACAGATAAAGCTGGAATTACTGATGTCTCCTCTAAATCACTGTTTAAGATCCATGTAATTAGACCATATGTTAATGCCACATACATTAATACTCAACAATGTGTCTTGACGTGTAGATTAGAGAAACAATGCAAGAGCTCAAAAACTGATACTTCTACAGTGATTCCTCAAATATCTTGATCCTTACACTCAGATCAAACTGCAAAAATCAGGTGGCATCTATGTCAGACAGGTAATTACCATGCTGTGATATTACTTACTGTTTATTACAAATCATGGGGATATCTCATCCTTCAATGGACCTTGTTGACAGTATTCATCTTCCTCATTGCAGAGGTAGAGGATTTTCACTATGATTGGGGCATGTACGATCCTCCCTTCAGAGCCCACAGTGAAAACTAAGGAAAAAGGCAAAATATGATACTGTCCTGCAGCTGACTTCTACCTACCAACATGGCACAGCTCACTGGTTCTCCAGTGAAATGGCCCAAAATCAGTCACCTAAATCTAGTTAAATCTAGCTTATTTTTTCAACTACTGCTAAGAAGTCTTGATGAACGGTACTTAGCAAACCTTAAACTCAAAGAACTACCTCTAGGCTATGAAATAGTGTCAGCTCTTTTAAATATGTACATCAATGATCTCCCTGAAACTTGAGTTTGTAAGCAGTCTGGGTGTTAATTCTTAGGGTTTTTCTGACCTTGAGCATAACTTCAAATATGATTCAGCAGTAACACTGTCATATCTGGCAGTTGCAGTTGAATATTTTGCTACTGTAAATTCTCCTTGTCCTGGGTTATGGAATCAAAAATGTGTATTCTATTTTCATCTGCTGAAAGCAGTTGGGGAATTGTTCTTTATTTCTTGTAACTTTGGAAGGAGGGGGACGGGGGGGAGGGGCGGGTGCCTTTTGGGTAATGGGCCATCAACAGACTATACCCCCGGACTATACCCGCTCCCCCCAGAGCCCCATCTGCATGCATGGTCCTATTGTGGGATGCCCCGCCCGGTGGGGGGAGTCTACAGTTGCTGCCGGGAAAACTGAGCCAGCCGGGGACAGACTTCACTTGCTTCACCCCGATTCCTGGGAGGAAGACGGCACCCCATCTCATCTTCGCCAGACCCCATCTCATCATCGCCGGACCCCATCTCACCATCACCTCACCCCTGGACCCCTCCTCATCACTCCTAGACCCTTCCTCATCACTCCTAGACCCTTTTTGGCTACAGGATCGTCCCTGCTCCAACAGAGCCACGTCTGTCATCCCAGGACTCACTTCTGGACTGCTTCCAACACCCTGACTAACAGGGTGCCAGGTGGCAGCTCTGATTCTGTCAGGGCTTTCCCAAATTGTTGTTTGTTTGCTGGTTTGGTGGGGTAGTTTTGTTTCCTACCACATTTGTATTATTGATATTCCTAGTAAAGAACTGTTATTCCTATTCCCAAATCTTTGCCTGAGAGCCCTTAATTGAAAATTTATAATTTGGCAGGGGTGGGGGGTTTGCATTCTCTATTCTAAGGGAAACCCCAGTTTCCCTGGCAGACACCTGTCTTGTCAAACCAAGACAGATTTTGGCGCCCAAGTGTGGGGCACAAGGGCATTGAGACAGAGGAATAACAGTTCTTGTGTACTAGATAGAAGTCTACTGCTCAAAATCATGTGGTCCAGCTTTCCCTGGTTTGGCTGGCACGTGGTTGTGGCTGTATTTCTGCCATTTGCTGGCCCTTATCTAAACATGGGCCCTATAACCAAGGCTACTGTGGCTGGCATCCAGTTTATTTTGTGGGTTAATAAGGTGAGGAATTCGTGGATTTTTAACTTCCTTTGGAAAGCAGGCACATGGATTCAGGGCTATCATAGACTAACTCTGTGTTTCTGAGGTTACTTTAATAATGGTACATATTGTGAGAAAATGGCACAAGGGGAAATTTTCTCCCAACCCTTCACTCAGTTTTTTGGGTCTACTCCACCAGCTTTTCAAGGGTTAAATTTCCCTCTGAATGCTAATGACGTCATACAGTGGTTGGTGCTGCTTATAGGCCTATTCTATTTGGTATTCAGAGATAAAGGGAGACTGGCCTGGGTAAGCACTCTGATAACTACCCCAAAGAATAAAGATGCTGCCCAAGAGCCCACCCCTGTCCCACAGCCAGCCTCAGGCATAAACCACCCGGTTTGGGTGAAGGCTCTGATAAAAGAAATGCATGAGATGAACCAGATGCTGAAAGAGTACATTTCCCCAGCTGGTGAGAAACCTTCGCCCTGCCCTGACAAAAGAGAATCTGATACAGAACCCGCAGACATTACAACTGTCCAGGTTCCAGCTGACACACAGGGGCAGTCACAGCCAGCAGCAGTTGCCCCTGTGGAAACAAGGAAATCTAAAGTGAAAACAGCAAACCCAGAGAGTAAAGATAAGAAGGGAGGGCCCTCACAAGACACAGGGGAATCACATGTTCAGATCATCACTGAGACCCTGTCATATGAAAGTCTCCGTAATCTGCAAAAAGATATTGTACGACGGGGACGTGAGGCTTACACTGCCTGGCTGCTTCGGGTCTGGGATCTTATGGGCACAGGTGTCCAACTAGATGGTGGGGAGGCCAGGAATTTGGGACCCTTGACCCAGGACTCAGGTATAAATCAGGTATTTGTAAGGGAGCCTGGACCTCTTTCCCTCTGGCAGAGGCTTTTAACGAGTGTGAGAGAAAGATTTGTCCACAGAGAAAGAATGCAGGAGCACCACCATAGAATGCGCTGGAAAACTCTGGAGGAGGGAATCCAACAGCTGAGGGAAGTGGCAGTACTAGAGGTACTTTTTGGGAGGAGTGGACAGCATGATAATGATCCTGACAAGGTTAGATGCACAGCGCAGATGTTATGGAACCTGGCAAATCTGGGGCCATCTCAGTATACTACATTCATTGCAACCATTAATGCTGAGGACAACCGAGTGACAGTGGGGGCTGTTGCCAATAAGCTTAGGAATTATGAGAGCATGATCAATGGCCCGCTGCAGGCTCATATCTCTGCCGTGGTGAAAGAGCTCAAAGAGGAAATGAGGGAGGTGAGGGAGGAGATGAGGAAGAGCAGTTCCAATGTGGCACCGGTACGAGTCACAGGCCCCAGAGTCAGAGCCCAACGACCCCCAGCCAGAGAGAGAGGGTACACGCCGAGAGCTGACCTGTGGTTTTACCTGCGTGACCATGGGGAAGACATGGGAGTGTGGGATGGGAAACCCACCTATGTCCTGGCAGCCCGGGTGCGTGAGCTCAAGGAGAGGAACACTCACCAAAGGGGTGCCACTAAAATGAAAGTATCCTCAACCTCCTATGCCCAGGCTGTCAGTAGTCAGGATGCTGGAACCTCTAGTATGTATGCTCAGGGAGGGAATAACCAGTGCTAGAGGGGCCCTGCCTCTAGCCAGGTAGAGGAGAGGGACAATCGGATCTATTGGACTGTGTGGATCCGATGGCCTGGCACATCTGACCCACAGAAATACACGGCTTTGGTTGACACTGGCTCCCAATGTACCCTGATGCCGTCGGGGTATGTGGGAGCAGAACCCATCTCTATTTCTGGAGTGACAGGGGGGTCCCAGCAACTGACTGTATTGGAGGCCGAAGTGAGTTTGACTGGGAATGGGTGGCAGAAACACCCCATTGTGACTGGTCCAGAGGCCCCGTGCATCCTTGGCATAGACTATCTCAAAAATGGACATTTCAAAGACCCAAAAGGATATCGTTGGGCTTTTGGAGTAGCTGCTGTAGAGATGGAAGACATCAGACAACTAAATACGCTGCCTGGTCTCTCCGACGACCCCTCTGCTGTGGGACTGCTGAGAGTTGAAGAACAACAGGTGCCAATCGCCACAGCAACAGTACACCGTCGGCAATACCGTACTGACAGAGACTCTGTGACTCCCATCCATGAGATGATTCGTAAACTGGAGAGCCAAGGGGTGGTCAGCAAAACCCACTCACCCTTCAACAGTCCCATTTGGCCTGTGCGTAAGTCTGAAGGGGAATGGAGATTGACTGTGGACTATCGTGCATTGAATGAAGTGACTCCACCACTGAGCGCTGCCGTGCCGGACATGCTGGAGCTCCAGTATGAGCTGGAGTCCAAGGCAGCAAAGTGGTATGCGACCATCGATATTGCCAATGCCTTCTTCTCCATTCCTTTGGCAGCAGAGTGCAGGCCCCAGTTTGCTTTCACCTGGAGGGGCGTTCAGTACACCTGGAACCGACTGCCCCAGGGGTGGAAGCACAGTCCCACCATCTGCCATGGACTGATCCAGGCTGCACTGGAGAAGGGTGAGGCTCCGGAACATCTACAGTACATCGATGACATCATTGTGTGGGGAAACACGGCAGTGGAAGTTTTCGAGAAAGGAGAAAAGATCATCCAGATTCTCCTGGAAGCTGGCTTTGCCATCAAGAAGAGTAAAGTCAAGGGACCTGCCCGAGAGATCCAGTTCCTGGGAGTGAAGTGGCAAGATGGACGGCGTCAGATCCCCACAGAGGTCATTAATAAGATCACCGCGATGTCTCCACCGACCAGCAAGAAGGAAACACAAGCTTTCCTAGGTGCCATAGGTTTCTGGAGGATGCACATCCCTGAGTACAGTCAGATTGTGAGCCCTCTGTACCTGGTTACCCGCAAAAAGAACGATTTCCACTGGGGCCCAGAGCAGCAACACGCCTTTGCCCAGATCAAGCAGGAAATCGCTCATGCGGTGGCCCTTGGCCCAGTCAGGACGGGACCAGAGGTAAAGAATGTGCTTTACTCCGCAGCTGGGAGCCATGGTCTGTCCTGGAGCCTTTGGCAGAAGGTGCCTGGTGAGACTCGAGGCCGACCACTGGGATTCTGGAGCTGAAGCTACAGAGGGTCTGAAGCCAATTACACTCCCACGGAGAAGGAGATCTTGGCTGCCTATGAAGGAGTTCAAGCCGCCTCAGAGGTGATTGGCACTGAAGCACAACTCCTCCTGGCACCCCGACTACCAGTGCTGGGGTGGATGTTTAAAGGAAAGGTTCCCTCCACCCATCACGCCACTGATGCCACCTGGAGCAAATGGATTGCCCTCATCACTCAGCGCGCCCGTATTGGAAACCCGAATCGCCCTGGGATTCTGGAAGTGATCACCAACTGGCCGGAAGCTGAGAACTTCAGTCTCACCGAGGAAGAAGAACAAGAGCAGGTAACCCGGGCTGAAGAAGCTCCACCATATAACCAACTGCCAGCAGAAGAAGCACGCTACGCTCTTTTCACTGACGGTTCCTGTCGCATCGTAGGGATGAACCGAAAGTGGAAAGCAGCTGTGTGGAGCCCCACAAGACAGGTTGCACAAGCCACTGAAGGAGAAGGTGGGTCAAGCCAGCTTGCCGAACTCAAAGCTGTTCAATTGGCCCTGGACATCGCTGAAAGAGAGAAGTGGCCAAAGCTCTACCTCTACACCGATTCGTGGATGGTAGCTAATGCTCTGTGGGGCTGGCTGGAAAGGTGGAAAAAGGTCAGCTGGCAGCGTAGGGGAAAACCAATCTGGGCTGCTGATGAGTGGAAGGACATCGCCACCAGAGTAGGGAAACTACCTGTGAAAGTCCGTCATGTGGATGCCCATGTTCCCAAGAGTCGGGCTAATGAGGAGCACCGGAACAACGAACAGGTAGATCAGGCCGCGAAGATAGAAGTGTCTAAGATAGACTTGGATTGGCAACATAAGGGAGAGTTGTTTCTAGCTCGGTGGGCCCATGATGCCTCAGGTCATCAGGGCAGAGATGCCACTTATAAGTGGGCACGAGACCGAGGGGTGGATCTAACCATGGACAGTATCTCTCAGGTTATCCATGACTGTGAGACGTGTGCTGCCATCAAGCAGGCCAAGCGGGTGAAGCCCCTCTGGTATGGTGGACGGTGGTCCAAATATAAGTATGGGGAGGCCTGGCAGATTGATTACATCACCCTGCCCCAAACCCGCCAAGGCAAGCGCTACGTGCTGACCATGGTGGAAGCCACCACTGGGTGGCTGGAGACCTACCCAGTGCCTCATGCCACCGCCCGGAACACCATCCTGGGCCTTGAAAGACAAGTCCTGTGGAGACATGGCACCCCTGAGAGAATCGAGTCAGACAACGGGACCCATTTCAAGAACAGCCTTATAAACACCTGGGCTAAAGAACACGGCATTGAATGGATCTATCACATCCCTTATCATGCACCAGCTGCCGGGAAAGTGGAACGGTGCAATGGACTACTTAAGACCACTCTAAAGGCACTTGGCAGAGGGACCTTTAAGAACTGGGAAGTGAACTTAGCAAAAGCCACCTGGATGGTCAACACCCGAGGCTCCATCAATCGAGCTGGTCCTGCCCAGTCTACCCCTTTGCACACAGTAGATGGAGATAAAGTCCCTGTGGTGCACATGAGAGGTATTTTAGGAAAGGCTGTCTGGATTAACCCCACCTCAGGCAAAGGCGAACCCATCCGTGGGATTGTTTTTGCTCAAGGACCTGGTTACACTTGGTGGGTAATGCAGAAAGATGGAAAAACCAGTTGTGTACCCCAAGAAAACCTAATCCTAAGTAAGAACTGAGTGTAGGGGTTCATTTTTCATAGTAGTTCATTGCTTTAGGTATGATGCAGATGATAATAGAATAAGGGGTGGATAATGTCCTGGGTTATGGAATCAAAAATGTGTATTCTATTTTCATCTGCTGAAAGCAGTTGGGGAATTGTTCTTTATTTCTTGTAACTTTGGAAGGAGGGGGACGGGGGGGAGGGGCGGGTGCCTTTTGGGTAATGGGCCATCAACAGACTATACCCCCGGACTATACCCGCTCCCCCCAGAGCCCCATCTGCATGCATGATCCTATTGTGGGATGCCCCGCCCGGTGGGGGGAGTCTACAATTGCTGCCGGGAAAACTGAGCCGGCCGGGGACAGATTTCACTTGCTTCACCCCGATTCCTGGGAGGAAGACGGCACCCCATCTCATCTTCGCCAGACCCCATCTCATCATCGCCGGACCCCATCTCACCATCACCTCACCCCTGGACCCCTCCTCATCACTCCTAGACCCTTCCTCATCACTCCTAGACCCTTTTTGGCTACAGGATCGTCCCTGCTCCAACAGAGCCACGTCTGTCATCCCAGGACTCACTTCTGGACTGCTTCCAACACCCTGACTAACAGGGTGCCAGGTGGCAGCTCTGATTCTGTCAGGGCTTTCCCAAATTGTTGTTGTTTGTTTGCTGGTTTGGTGGGGTAGTTTTGTTTCCTACCACATTTGTATTATTGATATTCCTAGTAAAGAACTGTTATTCCTATTCCCAAATCTTTGCCTGAGAGCCCTTAATTGAAAATTTATAATTTGGCAGGGGTGGGGGGTTTGCATTCTCTATTCTAAGGGAAACCCCAGTTTCCCTGGCAGACACCTGTCTTGTCAAACCAAGACACTCCTATAATTCAAGTTTAGTTTCTCAATGGACTACAGTCCATATCGGGTCTATCTCATAGTTTCCCTTAGTCAGGGAAGTCAGGTTTCCCTTAGATTCCCTTAGTCAGGTTTCTGACTTTCCCTGTCTGTCTGATAACACTTGCTGTCAATGTAAAGACCTGTTACAAGCTATTGACAAATTGTTGGACCGACCATGCATAATCTTCAAACATTAGCTACCACTTTGCTACTCAGAAAGGAGTGTGGTTTTCCAATTCTGACTTCCTCACCTCATGTTACATTAGCCAATATGCAGGTAATCACACCCAGTATTTTACTCACACTGACTAATGTCTTACCACATTTCTATTCTGAAAAGTCTGGAGACAAAAGGGTCATAGCTATCAAAATCTTGCCTGATTTTAAAACTCTCTTTAGCACTCATTTGACTCATCTGATATTCTGACATCTCATATGGTCAGCCCTGTTACTCTGGCATTTCAACAGCAGAAAATACAGACCCTATTGGCAGCAACCTGATGAAAATCCTACCATTTGAGAACTTCATTTTATGCTGGGGTCTTCCTAAAATACTTCCAGATTGCTTGAAGCTAGAATGTTGCAACCAGATTATGTTACAGCGTAAGGGGAATCTGAACTGTGGGTGCAGGCTGTGGGTACATGTGTGTATGTATTCACAGCATACAATATAAATTTCCTAATCAGATGATATCTAAGTGCACCAGATTCTGTCTCTGAAAATGCTGACATTTTCTATTGATGGGATTTGCATATACTAGTATCTCTAGAATATTATTTACATGACCACTCTATCGCTGAGCATGTTAAACAACTAAAAGTCGGGGGAACAGATACTTTCAAGGAGGCCTAGCATATGTATTAGTGTTAGGAAATTATTATGGTTCAAAGGTGAAAATTACTGTCCAGTTGGTCAACAAGTCAGTCTCATTTGACACTGGCATTCAGATCATGCACCCTGATCACTCACCAATGGGCAGGGCATTCTGCTGAGTGGTCACATTTTCTCACTCCATATTTTCACTACATTTTCAAATCACAGATATTGAGCATATCTACCTCTTCAAAGAGCCACTGGAGTCTTATCTATACAAGGATGTTGCTGCAAAATAGAGCTGGCACTTAATTTATAGTGTGCTAACTACTTCATACCCCCATCAATGCTCATTCAAAATCACACAGGCATCAATTGCAGAGGTGGAAAGTGGAAGAAAGAGGCCTCAGTGCTGATATTTAATAGTACGGTGAACTAAAACAAGAAACACACAAACCCTGTGTATAAATCCTTTGCTTTCACATTGCTATAATACTATTTACAGTACAAGAGGAAAAATAACTACAAGTTGTAATTTACCCTCAAAGAGCTATATAGATGGGCTGAAAGTTGCACACATCTTTAACCTCAGCTGGATTGAGGCCAGCAGTGCCATAAGGAAATAAGATAATGAATAAAGGCTTATCTTTACATTGCTAGACTGGTCTGATCACATCAGGTATTTGTATTGATGCATAAGTGTTTTTGCAATACTCTAGAGGGAGTGTTCCTTACAGAACCAGAAACTAAATGCCTTCATATTTCTGCTGTTCATAACCTTTAATCATGTTACTTATATTTAGGAAGAATTTCTCTGGAGTAATGTTCAGCTGATAACTTCGTTCACATGAATCATCACAATGTCTGTTGCTATTTGCATAGCACTGGAAATTATCAAGATGAATTTGAATGACCCTTTTACTCACCAGGATGTAGTTAGTTCTGTTATTTTTTTCTGCAGGTAATTGGTACTCATTGGTAATTGTTGAAGCTTCCAAAGGAAGCAGAAGTCTGAGGAATAGAGGTATTTCTTGAAGTAGGGAGATTTGATTAGTTCTTTACATTATTAAAAAAGACACTATAAAAAATAAAGTGCAAAAAAATCCCAGCACCACTTAACAAAGCAACTATCAGTAAGTGCTGAACAATTTTATTAACTAGTTGTTGTTTTTTTTTTTTTTTTCAGATGGGGGTTCAAGGGTTGTTTTAATGAAACCTGTAATTTGGATTTGAAAGGAAGTTTTTCATACAGGGACTTTTTTCTTCTTCACATCCGCCAGAACACAATTTATTTATGCATAAACTTGGTTTTTACTATGCAAATCTTTTATACCTGAGATTTTCTGTGGACTGGCAACTATTAATACAAATTTTAAATACTTTGGACAAGATGCTTAGACTCTTACTATGTTTAAACAGCATCTTGTTCCTAAAGTGAACCCACTGGAGTGAGAGACAGTATACTTTATCAGGATCTGGCAGTGAGTAGTTTACTTCATTATTAACATCAATATATTTCAGTTCTGCTGCCACATGCTAAGCAGTCACAGAGTTTTTTAAAACCAATTACAACAAAATCAAAGCAGAATCCACTGATATGGTTTTGTTTACAAAAGCTGAAGTCTGATATCATTATTTATGTGGCAACTGGTTCATATTCCATTCACAAGCCTCTCTACACATAATCTATCTCACAAGCCCTGAAACAGACCTGAAGATGTACTAACAGAGCTTGCTTTTTCTCTGTTATCTGAATATTCATTTAAGAAAAAGCTATGGATGGCTTATTATGTGACATTAATTGCTAAGCTGGGAGTTGTGTGTACAATTTCTCTAAGTCCACAGTAAATGATTTGTGGCAGGGCAAATCTTTATGTGAGGATACAGAGAAGGGGAAAACCAAATATTCTTGACTGTAATTGACTATTAAAATGATTGAAAGTCAGTTGGCTTCTAGCCTGTAGGCAGGCATAGTTTTATTTCATTCTTCCCCTTTGCTAAAGACAGCAAGAAAGAGAAAATGTGATAGTAGCGAAGAGACTACAGCTCTCTGGAAAGCTTAGGAATGCATTATGTGTAGAATGATTTCAGTGAGCTCAGGATGTCAGCTCACATGCGATAGCAGATTAAATGAGAGTGCCTGAAGTACTAACAGCTCCAGGCTGCCTGCTTGCTCTTTGCTGTGGGCTGCTGCTTCACATGCAAGGAGAGCTGCAAAGGCTATGCTACATCTCCCCCACCCTCATATTTACAGTGGTTTATAGGTGAAGGTTAGGGTAAATTGAAATCAGAGTTGCTGTTCTTGTCAGGCTCAGGGGCTCTTTTGCTGCCTGTTCTCAGCGCCTGTTTCTGCTGCATCTCCCTCAACAGGACCTGCTGAAGAAGGGCTGGTACAGACTAATGTGACCTAACTGCTGCCTTCCAGTACCTGAAGAGAACCTATAAGAAAGATGGGGAGAGAGGTTTTGCAAGGGCATGTAGTGACTGGACAAAGGGAATGGCTTCAAACTGAGAGAGGAGGTTCAGGAAGATATCAGGAAGAAATTCTTTACTGCAAGGGTGCTGAGGCACCGGAACAGGTTGCCCAGAGAAGCTCTGGATGCTCCATCTCTGGAAATGTTTAAGGCCAGGCTGGATGAAGCTCTGAGAAATCTGGTCTATTGAAAGGTGTCCCTGCCTCTGGCAGGGCAGGGGGTGGGGTTGGAACTAGATGACATTTAATGTCCCTCCCAACCCAAATCATTCTATGGTTCTGTGATTTATAGGGAGGTGGCAACAGCTTCTGATTTTTCAGCTTAGTTTGACACCACTGGTGAATCAACAGGAGTAGTGGAGAAGTGTACCTATTTACAATTCTGGCATTAGTGAATTAGTGACTGAACAGCCTGTTCAGTCTCAATTTGCCTAACTGCTGGAGGACCTAAGAGCTCTGTGAAATTTCCATGGCCCAAGGAAGCAGATGAAAATAACAACCTTGGGACAGTGAAGGAACTCCCATCTGATGTTCCTTGTCAAATACTCTGGAGCAAAGGTGGCTTACAATGCTACCAGCACAGCAGATGGGTCCAGTACCATTTTTACATCTATGTTTGCCCACACACACACACACACACACGCGCACATATTTGCATTATTTCTGTGTAACACTTAAGTCTATGTTATGTTTGAATGTGTTTGAAAGGATCTATTAAACTCTCAGCAAATAAGAAATTCCTTTCCCCTGTCAGAGAAGATTGCCTTTTCCCTCTGCTTTCCCATTTAAACATTTATAATGCACTTTGGAATGGACAAGAACAGCTGGAAGAAGGAAAACACCGCCCCAGAAATTAAGAGTATAAGAAACTGGTAATGGGAACAAATTAAGGAGAGTAAGGCAGCACAGTAAAATCTTCATTGAGAACTTTTAAGTGAAAGTGTTTGTACCCCAAAATCACAGTGAATCAAAACCAATGACCATACTCTACAAAGGACAAAAGCCACACATTTCTTAAATATCTGACTTAGATGAATATGACTGCAGAGTCAAAAGGCCACTTAGTGCAATAGCTGTGACAGTAGCCAGTGGCAGATATTTCAGAAAGAATAAAAGAAACAGAGCAAAAAAGAATGACATTTGTGTAGATCTTTCCCCCCAGCTGCTATAAACTGGCAATGTGATATTGCAAGGTTCTTCGAGAAGCATCTCGATATGACACCCCTCTATAAAAGCTCTATTATTTACCTATGTATCCTATAGCATAAATTCCATGATATTGCATGGTATGGAGGTGAGAAGTACACATCCTTGAATCACAATGGGAGCTTTCCTTCCCACTGAAGGTATGTTTAAACAAAAGAACTACACAGAAGCCAGAAACTATAGTGTGTAAATAGCTTTAAGTCATCTTAAGTACTTTAGGGCAGTCAGGCAATAGTATCTACCATTAGAAAACTTTGCACTGACAGGCAGATTGAGAATGTGTCGCACCAGAAATTATTGGGAGTCTACTGAAGTCACATTTTTCAGTGGAAAGCATTTTTGTAAAGGAAATTTTTTTCAGTAACACAAACTACAACCCTGCCAGGAATCCTACTGTGGCTCAGGGGTGGTATCTCTTTTCCCCACCCCATCCCTACCTGGCCATTATCCTCTTTTGCTCCTTGCTGGCCTTCTCCCTAGCCCAGAGGGAAGGGCCTTTTCAAAGAGCAAAGAGCAAAGAACAGAGAGACCAAGTGAAGAGCTCACCCTTCTTTCAGGAAATTAGACATCCAAGGCCAGCATTTATTCTCAACCAGGACTATTTTAAAGATCCAAAAACATCACTGACAAAAAGCTTTCCTAACATGCAGACTAAATATTCCTTTTTTAGCATGAGTCAGTCACTTCTGGTTATACAATCATCTGCTCTACAGTCCTGTGAAATATCTTTCCTTTTGTATCCCCAAAATACATTGATGCTGTCCTTTAATTCCCTTTTATGATGTATTTGAAAAAGCATTATCTACCTAGAGATGACATTTCAAGTCATGTTATCATTTGATTTCGTTCTGTAAGCACTTCAGGAGTGTAAGAAATCAGAGATAAAGTCAGATGACAAGTCTTCACACTGGTAAGATTCAGGGGAATTCCAGGGGGAATGTGTTAGATACTAGTGCAGGTGTCCTTTTGTATTTTTATTTTTATCTCTCCAGTAGCCCACAGATGCCTAAAGGCCTGAGAAACTACTCCATGAGGTCCAACCCTAGCCTTACAGAGACAGTAATTTTCTAAGGGTCTCAGTCACTAGTTTAGACAATATTAATTATATGATTCTGTAGGTGAACAGTGCCATGAGTGAGCAAAGTCTGGCAAAAAGTGATTGCTTAATTTAATAGTCACTATGACAGCAGTGTCACACGTTCTAATCCTCAGGTCAGAAGCCTTGGTGGATGTTTTGAAACAAAGGTGCATATGCATGCATACTGTGTTGGTTTAGGATAAATTAGGGGGAGAATCTCTAAAAGGGAGTCCCCTCAAACAAACCTCCACCACCCCTCCCCCCCAGCCCGGGGTTGGGAAGGAAATTCTTTGGAGGAGGAAAAAGTGGGAAAAACCGGTTTTATTGACAAATGAACAAAATTCTCCCCACCCCGAGTGGAATGAAAGGCGCAGGATTACTCAGGGGGAGGGCTCCAAGCTTCTTTGGCGGGCTCCGGGTCTTCTCAGACGTCTCGGGTCAGATCAGTTCCAGAGCCGGTCCAGTCTTGGGGGTGGGGGGGGGAAGGGAAAAAGAGGGGGAAAGAAAAAAACGGAGAGCAGGTAGCAGGAGCAGCAGAGGCAGCAGCAGCAGGAGCAGCCGAGGCAGCAGAAGCCAAGCAGCAGAAGAAGCTGAAGCAGCCAAAGCCAAGCAGCAGAAGAAGCTGAAGCAGCGGCAGCCAGAAGCAGCTCTGCTCGGGCAGCAAAAGCCCCGTGAGCAAAACAGCGCTGCTAGACATAACAAAAACAGTCCACTGATATGGGATAGAGGCACTGTCAACCCAGAACACATACGCACCTGTGCACAAAGATATTTCCAACTTTCTTCTTAACATGATCTTTCTAACTCCCCCATGGCAGCAGCTGACTTTTAACCTTTCCTCCTTCTTTTCAATCATGTGTTATGATGTTGCTCATACTATAAAGTTTGGTAGCTTGATGCAGTGAGGTGTGAAAACCCAGATCCAAAATCTCTAACATTTTTCCCTATCACCATGCAAAGCAAGACTGGTATTTCTGTTCCATAATTTGAGAAGTTTATATATAGACCCTGTATAGCTTTGACTTTTGCTCCTGGTGTACTTTGCTAAGAAATAGTACATAGCGGTTTTGTCCATGATCACTCTCTTTTCTTTTCTTTTGGTGCCAGTGCTTCCCCCCTCTCCTTTTCTTTCTCTGACATACACTGAAGTCCTTTTCATTCACATTTGGTGGCTTTTTTTTCTCTGTATCTATTCAGCTCTTCAAGCAACTCCTTTCTTTTGCTAGCTCTATCTAATATTCTCTCCTTTCTTTTCTCGTTTTACCCCCTAGGCTGGTTAAAGGCTTTTCCATTTATTTTTTTTTTTTAAAGCACAAGTCATCTGGAGAGCAGACAGGCATTCTTAGACAGGCTATCATAGGATGCATTCAATCCAACAGCATGTTATTTCATTAAAATGACTGGTACTGATGATGGGATGTTTGGATGGTACTTCCTCCTTGCCCTTGCTTGCTGGGGTTCATGGCTTAATTATGTGAATGGAGGGAGAAAAAAGGGGGCTGGGAAGACAAAATAACTGCCTCTGCAAATATTAGGGAGGTTCAAAGTGGCAAAGAGAGCTAGAAACAACCTACCCTGAAACGGAAATATTTTGATTTACAGATTACTGTGATTTTACTGTTTTTGTGACTGCCAGTGTGTGTGACCATAAGCATAAACAAAGAAAATGGAAATTAGGCTTAAAATGGAAAGCTATGTAGAAGGTTCTTGTTATGTCACTCCCTCTGGCAGAAAAAGCAAGAAGATTGTGCTCAGATTTCCCAAGATATTAGACATGTGGTGGTTGTCCCAAATGTTGCTAATAAAGCTATGAAAATGCTTTCTGAAGAGTAAATACTCTATCTTTTTTTTTTTCCTGTGAATTGAAATTATGGCTTCTTTCTTTTGCATTTTCACATCCAAAATATAGTCAGTTTGAAGACATTTTCCAGGCTCACCTTTTAAAATAATTTATTCAGAGTAGAATGAGTTTCAGCACAGCTAAATGTATAGGAGAACTGGACACAGTTACTCATGTAAACCTGCTTTTAAGACAAAATATTTCCTGGATCAGGTCCTGTATTCGTTACATTTCATTTAATAAAATAAATAAACACTAGAACTTATCATGAAAACTGAGAAATGTTTCACTTTACCAAAAACACCCATTTTTACCTCCAATCATACTGTGGAAAGCAGGCGCCATTTAAAATCCAGAACATCATCTGTGGTTTAAAAGAAGATGATTAAAAGGTCACACTGATCTCAGTGATAAAACATGGTGCTGCCATCACCACTCTTAATTTCCCTGCAATGATTATTCTCTTCCTTTTTCTTTCCAGTTTTGCATCTTCCAAACTAAAATTTCTAAAACCAGTCTTCCAGATCTGATCACTGTAGCTGCAACTCTGTCTTCAAAAATTCAATGCCAGACCTTCTTTCTCAGTTTAATCAAGCAGGGGGGTAAGGGCCGTTTCAAAATTGAGTTGATTTGGAAAAAGTAGCAAAGAAAATTCAGAAAAAGAAGCAAGAAAGTGTTTAAATGCATGTACTTCTTTGGCTCACAAATAGCTGTGAGCACTCCCATAGCATGCCATACATCTGTTCCAGCTCTATTTTCTCATATCACAGGATTATCTGTTCTATCTCAGAGTTGTGACTCTTGGATCTATAATGCAACACTTGACATCAGTTTGGCTCATGGGATGTTATCTTTCTCATTATAAACTAATTAATCTTTTGAAAAAGTAGTGTCCTACTTTCAAATGAAATTATTCTAGGAAAAAAATCACATTTCCAAACATGAAACACATACCCTTTTGTCTGCTTTTGCAAAAAATTAATTCTCTCATACCCTGGAATAATTTTAGACAGTCATCATATCACACTGAATTGTCTGCTTCAAGAGCTCTATTAAGGACAGGCAAACTTATCTGAATAATGCAAGAACTGGTCTAACCCTTAACATTAACCTCAAAATACCACCAGACTGAAGTTCAAAGAAATTCAGCCAGCCCTTGCATGATTCCCTTACCCACAAATATTTTCACCTACCTCAATACATCTTCATTTTAGAGAAAACTGGAAGCAATGTAAGCAATCATTCCTTTCTTTCAACTGAACTCAACACCAGAATAATTCCCATATTTTTCATCCCAATCACTGGAAGAGGTGAAGAGACAATGCCTATGAAATACCAAAAACTACAGATAAATTTCAAAAAAACAAACAGCAAAATTCAAACTTCACTAGGCTCACCATCAGTGTATGATAGATGAGGTGGCATTACCTTTTAAAAAATTTCAGAGCAACAAGAACAAAAGAGAAAATAATTCAGCCAGAAGAGAGAAAATGAAAGATTTATGACTTTTCCTAACTATATTAGAGACTATTATGTGAAAGACCTTATGCAAATACCTACTGGAAATTTATGCATAATATTATCCCGTGGCAGAATTGTTTTTGCCTTTCTGTGTGTAGCATTCAAACAGAGCTTACATGCCCTAGCAGAAATGGAAAATTAAAGGAGTTTCCCTTCGTGTTTCTTTTTATAACTGGAAATATATTTGCTTTTTTTTCCCCAAGTTTTATAAGCACTATATCATATTTTAGCACTGAAGACAGTGGGAGTCTGGCCTGCATTCTCTGTGAGGACTGGGCCTGTTGAAAATTCTGACTGGAAAGGTAAGAGTCCTACACAAAAGGCTGCAGAACAGAAAACTTATATTCAGCCATAAAACCACAAGACTGACTTTGCATTTTGTCTGTGAATATGAGAAAAGCATCAGATGAAAACTTAGCAGGTTGCTCCATGGGAGGGTTCCTGATAACTGCAAGCATCTGCCATTAAACTAGGGGCCCAATTCCCATCTGATGATCTCAGGCCTGAGATCATGGCTACTGATACTCACAGAGCACTTGTTATGAGAAAAGATAATAATAAAAAGATAATAAGCATTATGCTTATTATCCCCAATTTGACTGTGTACATTTGTTTTTCACCCAACACCTCAAGTTTCAGTCCAATGGAGTAAGTAGAAGTACTTCTACATACTTTGAGCATGCTGAATATGTGTCATATCTGTTGGATGGGCAGTAAAGAAAGCATATATGGAGATGCACACAAGCAGTGTAGTTAAGCTGCATACTGGAGGGTAAGTCTTTAATTAAACTTAGTTACACTAGTGTTCTCTTGGCTTCATTTTTCCTCTTCTAGATGACTGTTTCTAGTGAGAAAACACACACAATTGTAGGCAGGTCTCCTGCTCTTAACTATTTGGATCAGTTTTTCCCCAAATCCTTTACATTCTTCACAATTTTTGATGTTCGAGGTGAGTCAATGCTGTTCAGCAACTTGGATATCTCTCTCCATGAGAGAGAACTCACACTCACAGAACTCACACTCCATGAACCAAGATCAAGATTTAAACAAAAAACAAACAATTATCCAAAAGTGACCACTGTTGTTCACATGGAAGGTTGGTTTTGATGTTTTTGTTTCAAAGCTCCTTGACTGCAAGGCGAGTGATGCTTCTTTTGCTGAGCTCCTGTATCTAAGGGAACGACCTTGAAGAAAGGCCTTAACCCTTGGCAGTGTGACTGAATGCTGAACTCAGGCACTTTGCAGGATTTCATATGCACTGATAAGTGCACAAGTGTTACTGTTATCTTCAGTCCTCCGGAGGCATGTACCTGTCCGTGGTGAAATGGAGCTTGGGGGCTGGGCACAGCTAATGAATGTGTCTGGAGATGGAACACGGTGAGCTCCAGTACGACGGGTAAGAACAGAAGAATTTCTTATTTGCTCAAATTCTGCCTTAGCTCCTACCACTCACCTGCCAGTGCAACTATTTTGGACACTCTGGGGTTGATTTTCCTCTGTACTTCAGTGTTGGCACACAAGCCAGAACACTGCAGCTCTTAAGAGTGTTTTACAGCACAATGGCATATTTTAAAGATGACAGCATTGTGAACTGTTCCAGAGGAGCTATTTGCCTTTTAGGATGACTGCTCTAGAAAGAATTCTCGGGCTTAACAGCGCCAGGAAAAGGGGCAAGAGAAATACAGATGCTGCAGTCTGGTTACGGAAATGACAAGCTCCTGTGCTGTAGTACTTAAGCAGAGTCTCCAGCCGACACCATTTATGAGCTGTTACATACGGCCGCAATCACACACAGGCTCAGCGAGGCTTTCCATAGGGGTCACATTTGTTTTCACATTCACTTTGTAAATGAGTTTGTAATGTGGTGCAAATGGTAGCAAATGGACGTTAAATGAGGCTTGTATGTAGACTGAGCCTTTGTAAATATATAGGCTATTTTAAAAGCAAATAATAAGAAGGCAAGCTAAACAACAGCAGCCTCTGCGACAGAAACCAGTGAAAAAGGAGTTGTTTTACATATACAGCATTTTGAAAGGTGAATTTCCTGTTTAAACAGTCTTCAATCCAGCCTCAACTTCTCTCTCCACACTAAAGCTGCAACATATTTTATATTGCCATGGATACTTTGGACGGAAGACAGTGTGCACTAGCAATGAAATTTTCCACAGGAAACTATTCCAAGAACCTGTCCCACACTGCAGTGCTCATACAGAGTTTTTGCTCAACCGTATACAATCTTTTTCTAAAGGCTATGACTAGCTGGGACTTCGGCTGCCTGTCTGCAACTTTGGAACAGGCCCAAGGCATTACCACTCTCTGGGATAATTACAGCTAACTGCATTTTGCTATCACTTGCCCTTGCTAGCTGTTTATACCCCCCTAAGAAGGATCTGATAGACTGCAGGAGGACATTCACTTTAGAGTGCAAAGTAGAAATACGAGTTGACATTTTAAAAAGTCATTGGGAGACTAAAATACAAGCAAATTTTAATGGTGGCCAAACAGAAGTGAGTGCACAGGAATTACACGGAGTTGAAAGTATTAGAGGTTCAAAAGGGGAATAGTAAGAAGAAATTCATATGATGCAAGCACCTTGGAAAGGTGGGGGAAAAAGCCCAAAAGTATACAGTTGTGGGGGGTTTTTTTGTTGATTTTTTTTCATAGTAAAAAAAAAAATGGATTGGTTAGGTAAATAGCGTAATGAACTTTTACTTGCCTCAGAGGTCAGGATCTGTTGCTTCTCTTTGTCTGTCCCTCTTCTTTTCTTCTCCCATAGCAAAACCTGACATCTTTTGTCCCACCCAGTAGTGAACTCCCCTCAGGGCAGCATTCATTTATGGACTGCAAGGTTGAGTCCATCCTAATACTTGTCCCTGTTAACAGTGTCGTTGTAATGCCAAGATTTTTGAATTAGGTCAGCGGGGTTCTAGAGGTGGCTGGAAAGGGTCTTCTCTCAGTAGCTGCCTTCATGCCTGGGTAGTCCAAGCTCATTTAGGAGCAGAGCATGCAGTAAATACCTCCTCTCCACCAGCTGGGGCACAGAACAATCCTTTCCCCGGAACAGCTTTTTCACTCTACCTTTCCCTTCTGGCATCCAGTGGCTATGTGCATGCAAGATCTGCTCTGTGATGATACTTTCCCAAGAGAATCAGTAGAGCCACAAGGGCAGTGGCTCATCCAGTCTCCTTCCCCACTGTTGGAGCATACAGGTGACACATGGGAGTATCCCAGCCCTCAGAGGGCAACAGGGGGATGGCCACAGTAAATCTGGGGCTGTGCAAGACTGTCATCAACAAGTCACAAAATTAGTCACAGATACCATGATACTGAAGTAATATTTAATAACTGTTTATCATTGTCATCAATTTGACCTCCAACTTAAAAAACTTAACACTCCAGATTCCTCTTCCTGGATGTGAACAGTCTGCATTTATACCTCACCTCAACTACATCTATTGCCTTTAAGGACAAAACTTCTGTTCTGAAGTTACAGAGTTTTTGCCTAAAACAGAAAATTTTCACCTATTTCCCATGAAAATTCTTAAAATATATCTTCCATTTGATATTGACACCCAATTGATATCCAACTGATATTCTAATTTTCATTGATCTTCCCTTCTAATTGACTGCACATTTTTTGGGCGTGCAGAGAAATGTTGGGTGTGCAGGGAAATGTTGCAACACAATATAGCTGTTTGAGATATTAGTTTTTCTGTACACATCTATCTAAAATAATCTTAATATGTAAGATTGTAAACACTTTGTACTGTATAGTCACTTGTAGGATACTCATTTCTCAATCTGAAATTATTTTGGCAAACAACCTATAAAACAAATAGTTGCCATACACTCTCTTTTTGCATGCTACATTTCTCCCTGCTTCCCTTTTAAGAGAAGCAACATCTCCTCCTGGCCTAATCATATGAAATGCCCATTAATATAGGAGTGAGAAATCTATTTAAAGCTCTTGTAAATCTCAGCCTCAGTCAGTAGCCTGGACTACTTCGTCATTTATCTTAGGTTTTTAAAGTCATCCATTCCTGTCTCTCAAAAAAAGGTGTTTATTAAATATTGTTCATCTTGGATTCTGGGTGAAAGCTTTATGGAGAGCAATGCCTCTTAATTCTTTTTCTTGCCAACACACATTCCATTTTTTAATGTGACTTTTGCCACTGGCTTCTAAATATTTCTGAGAATCATACTCTAGTTCTTGTACTTTTAACAGGTCACATAAAGGCATCACCTTTGCTCTCTATGAATATCATCTTGGTTGACTCCAAAAAAGCTTCCAGGATCAGATCTATCAGGAAGTACTCAGACCATCTGAGAATACTGCAATAAATTTAGTGGTAAGTTGATATAGCAAGACACTGAAGTATATGTATTTTCCTTCAAGATATTATATGTAGTATATGAAAGAGTAAACGGAGTTTCTAAAATTATGATTCATCATCCTCCAAGTATTATTCTGATCCTGATTCTGATTTGTTGAGTGCTCTCAACAAATTTGTAGCCTTTCTAAATATCCTGCTCTGGACAGCACTCATCTATCCTGAGCTCTTGTCAGGTGAACCTTCACTAAAATTCTCCCAGGAAGTTAACTTCTTCTTTCCTGCGTGCTATAAGAAAACTAAAGAGATTTACAAAGGAAATGAAGGAGGAAATATTTAAGACAGCATTTACATTTTTTTTTCTTTTAGGTAACATTTGATCAGAAGAACCTACATCCTTCATATAGCAACTTGATTTTTAAGATACACAATATACTGAGTCAGTAAAATTGCCACACCCCTTTCCCACTCAAGAAAGAGCAAAGGCTCTGTTTACGTGTTTTTAAATGTTGTGGTTTTTTTCTTGTAATGGCAAAATTATAGGAAACTACTACTCTACTTTTTGGAAAGTCCGCTTTCATTCAGATCTTTGAAAATTTATAAAAGTAGTTTTCCTTGCTTCTAACACTTATATTTCATTCTTTTTAAAATTATTATTATATTTTCAAGATATGGCCCTTCTCTCAGCTTAAGGGCTATAAATATATATAGAACATTGAATATTTAACAGTAAGGTTTTTATTTAATAGAAATTTCATTTTTTAAAAGAACCACTGAAGAGCTGGCTTTCCTTTAGGTCTTGACAATGATTTCACTGGTTTTGGTTTCAAAGCATTTTCTAATGTATATTAGAGACATAAAATTTCTGATGGAAGTCACAATTAGCCTTAATTTAATTCCCTGTCGACATATCCTGACTGTTTATTCCATTCCCCTTTCACCATCCAGGAATGGAAATTTTCCTTACTGCAGAACAGAGAATAAAAACTCAGTTTCTCTAGGCCTCCTCTAGAGGGGTTGCTAGTCTTTCCTCAAGGGACCAGTGGAAGGTTCTTGACTGAGAACAAGGGTAAAGCTGCGGCCCTGTGATACATTTGTTGAAGACTGGCATCTTGCCTCACTTCTCTGATATGACTGCACCAGTGCTATCCTTTCAGCCTCAGAAAATACTTTTTCCTACATCCATTTCCAGGAGTTTTGTTTTGTCTCTAGTATTTCCTGGGATGTTTCACCTTCACTTCAAATTGTCTCCTTTATATTGTTCTTCAGTCTTAATCAGATCCATTTGTGGCTTTTTTTTTTTTTCTTAAAATTTGTAGCTTTCTTATCCATGTACTTACATTTCATCTTCATTTCACCTATAAGTTTGCTATGCAGTATCATGGTGCTGTCACTTGATGTCTACATCAGATTCAGATTGTATTTCTAGACTGTTTTCCAACCCCATTCAGTTCTTCAGGGACTTAATATCTTCTTTTTTCTTTTTTTTTTATTATGTGTCCTTGACATAAAATAAGGTATTTGAAAGAAAAATGCTATATTTTATATTTGCTGTTGTAACACAGTCCATAATATTGCTCACTTCCTCCTGCTCCCTTAAACCAGCCAGAGATGGACCCTGAAACATTTCTGGTTTATGTCTTGTCTGCAAAAAGACTACAGACTTCTTCAGAATTTTATCCTTCTGTTTAGAAGAGTGCAGTTTTCATATTATTAATTTCTTGGCAGAGGTACAGAGAGCTTTTTGGACTCAGCCTACAATGATTGCTGGATATGTTTCCAGTTGCACAAAAAAGTGAAGGTCTTGCCTGAAGTATTTAATAGGAACTCGCCTCTTTACACCTCCTGTGAACTTCCTCTTCTCACTTTTATATTAGTTTTTTGTCTATAATTTTTCTCTACAAACTCCTCCTTGATCTAATCTTGATTTATTTTGCAGCTTTGTTCACTGCTGAAAGATTTTCCACTCCTCTTACCTTTTTAGACCAGTGACCCTTTCCACTAAATCCTTCCACCAGATTTAACCACATAAATCCTTACCTCTTTGGGGGATTTTTAGAGATCTGATTTTCTGATATCTGCCTGCTGTTAACTCCTCAAAGTTGGAGGTTTTGTCATTTTCCTTTTTCTAGTCTCTACACTCTTTTTGCCCTACAGTAACCATATTTTGTAATTTGGACATTATGTGTTGCTCTGTGCTAAGAATTCCCAGGATTTTATACATACATACATACATACATACATACATACATACATACATACACACACACAAACTATATTATTATTATTACTATTATTATTACTATTACTATTACTATTACTATTACTATTACTATTATTATTATTATTTTGTCATGGGGTGAGAGAGTAGAAGGAGCGATAGAATAGTTTTTCCTAGTGGTCCCCTAAATGAAGAAGGTAGGGAGCAATGATATTTCCAAATCACATCATCATCTCCTTGAAGCTCCAGTTTGAGCAGCCATCTGCTCCTGCATCCCCTCGTGGTCCCCTAACAAACCATTTGTAATCCATTCATGAGGTCAAAATTACTTCAGCTGAAGTCAGTGACATGGTTTAGCTATCCAGGGAATGTAAAAATGCATAATTCAGGCATTTTGTTGTGGGACTACACAAACAGCGGTTACAGAAGTGCACACAGAGGCAGTGACAGGCTAAGTTTGAGTTCTGCATAGAACAATTTAGATCACATTCCTTTCTTGTTCACAGCTATTTCACACCCCTATACAGCTATAATTCCTCTGAAGGAAAGGAGCACTTAAGTGACAAGTCCTCGTGTGAAGGACACACAACAGGGACAAAGAGAGGCTTTTCTCTTTGCATATCCCAGGCAAGATACGGAGTCTGCACAATTCAAACACATTCTGAAGAATTAGGCCGTAATCTGTCTCTCTTCTCATGCCCTACAACAAATTTTAGGAACACTTCTTATTAAAAGCTAAGACCTGCTCATTAACAAGCTTCATGGCCATCTTCTGACTTCAGTTTTTAGTTTTAAAAGAGTATCTGAAATCACTTTCACTGCCCCCACTGTGACGACTGAGATAATGCTCCTACTTTTGACAGGATGACCTCTCTGATAGAAACGAGAAGCCCTGATTCATTTGCTCTAGAATAGCATATGGTCCAGTGATTGGACTGCTGGCATGGGACGTGAGAGATAAAAGTTGGGATTTGCTGCCACAGCTCATTTACATCAGGACAACACCTATCAAGAGTCTACTGCTTAACTGTCTGTGCCATATGATGCTGCTAAATGCTGCCTGCAACCCGGTGAGTATCGTAGGGACATGCCATAAAAGGCCCTGAGGATTGCAGAAAAGCAACAGAATGAGGAAATCAGAGGTCAGACTTCCTTGGTAAAACTCCTTTCACTTCATACGAGTCATAAAAAAATCTAATACGGCAGTAGAGATTCTTTAGGCATTTATTTTAAAAATTTCAAAAGCTTTTGGCTTATGTGGAATGGGGAATATTTTGAAAATTAACCTCAGAAAATTAACACTGCATTTTTTTTTCTGTTCATTTTTTTTTTCCTTGAATACAAAGGAAAGATTAACCTCTTGGCTGGCATTCAGAATGCCTGGATTCAATTCCTGCTTCTCCTGGGGCTTCCTGTGTAAATTCTGTTGTCTTGCTTTCTTCTAGTTGAAAAAAATGGGAATATTTCCCTTATACTACTGGTTATCCAATCTGCATCTTTGCCTGCTCACTTCTTTCCATGCTTCTGTTATGGAGTATTTCTTAAAGAGTTCTGAATTTGAACAAATCTTTTCTCCTTTCTTTCTTAGAAGTATGCTGAGACCTTAAGGAATTTTAGATAGTAGTAAGAAGAAATACGCTCAGACCATTTCAGACTTCATATTGGAACAGAAGCACTGCACAGTATCATAAATACAGGAGATCTCCTGAGCTAGCCCTGTTTTGAGGGATCCAAATTTTTTCAATGACCTTAAACATTTTGCATTTTAGAAAGTAGGAAATTTGGAGTTCAAAAATTTATCCATTTCTCAAAGCCATTCTGACTCATTGTGGATGTATCAGAGAAGCCAGTTAAATCATATTTCTGGAACAGTAAAAAATCCTGCTACTGCAGAATTTGATTCTAAACCCTCATTTAAGAAAACATTTAGACCTGTTGGTCTATTCTGTTGGGATACAGAATATGATAACAAGCCTTCTCATGTGAGAATGTTCTCTGAAGTTGAAGCAGCGTGTAGTAGCCTGATGTAGAAATGTGCTGAAGAGAGTACAAAATTGACCTTAAGCTTGAGTATAATATGCCTTTATCTGATGTCATGTAATGATAGGTACTGATTGTGGTATAGCTGCAAGCTAGGTCTGAACTTGATTCCTCCCTAACTGGCAGGTCTGGTATTTTATCTGGGACCACTTCAAACAGCCCTCCTGGCCCAGCTGTGGGTTGCCAACCCTACGTTTACCCTGGTTCCTGTAGTCACACAGCTGCAAGTGGAGTTGGCTTGGTTTGCTGCTCTGAGAAATATTCATCCTTCACAAAATAGAGGGGGAAAAAAAAGAGAAAGAAAGATAAAGATTTGTCTTCCCTCAGGTCAGAAAGCTGAAGCATTTTGCCCTATGGCCACACAATCACTACACTGAGAGGAAGAAGAGTGTGGGAAGCTACAGCTGCGGGTAATGGATGGGGACTGCTCACATTCTCGGCAGCCTGCAGTCACAGTGTATTAGGTGTAACGTGAAACTGCACCCTTGGTTGCTAAGAGAGAGCTCTGCTCGCTTTCTTTGAAATAGCATGGTAGCTAAACTGCTCAACAATACCAACGTACATCACACACGGGTGCTATTACAGGAGATCTCTACCATTCAGACTTCACTAAGCTGAGCAACTCGGTTAGCAAAATGTTAACTGCTGCTTCCTCTGCTGCTTCTTTCTGCTTTGCCTTCATGATCTTTTGTGTGTTTAGTTCATACCACTCTCAATAATCTTTTCTCTACGTGATGGTAAGATACTAAGGGTTCAGCTAACTCCCTGGAGAATACGCCTGAAAGAAATCTACTTAAACTAGCAATGACCACATTACAGCCTTAGGAATTTTCACTAAATCTGAGTGATGAATGGTCTCAAAAATCTCCCAGTTGGTATGGTTTCCCTATCACTATTACAGAAGTCATAGACATAGGTCAAAGGGACACATTGGAATTAAGATGTGAGAGCACATGATAACTTCAAGTGATACCTTGATGGTTTCTTACGACTTTTTTTTCCAGAATTATGAAAATCATGTCAATTCTGATCTCGGAGCATGAATGCTTTTCATAGATGAATAATGCATCAATCATTTTGGGTTTATTTGGTTAATCTATTTCAAAGTCAACATTTATGCATTTTCTTTACAGATGCTCATTTTTTCATGTATGTTCTTCAAATCAAATTGGCAAGTGATTAGTCTTTATTAAAGGGTAAGACTTTGCAGATGCAAAAGGGAATTTAAAACTTGCTGCAGTGCATCCGTTTTGTGATATTGAGATCATCATGAAGACAAAATGCAAAGTTATTTCTCCTATTTAATCCGACACTTAAGCCAGTTTTTGTGAAGTGTCCAAGTGAATAAGCATTTTAACCCACTTTGCAAAGTTAATTATAGCTGGTAACATCATTGACCACAGTGGTTCAGATTGCAAGACAGTTTCCATGTTCTAACACTACCCTTATGTGTCAGAAGGTAGTCAGAAGAGACCTTAATGCCTTCACAGCTTTCTGGAAACACTCACTTACTGAAATGAAACTTCTTATTCTTAGTTTCTGTCTGATGGTGGTCTGTCTTTATGAGGGAGTGTTCAAATCTGTGGAAAAAAGAAGTTATAACAAAACATATTTGTATTTGTGTTTAGCCACTCCTGACACTTTCAGAACCTACAGCCTAATCCAAAGCCTATAGGAATTAATGGAAATAGCCACAATAACTGCAGTGAGCGTTAGATCAGGGTCACTGTATTTAACAGAGTTATCCTTGTTTGTTTTAAAAATAATGCTGGGGTTTGGATCAGAGACATGCTGGACTAACAGAGAAAACTATGGTGGGCCTTTTGTTTGCTAAACTTGGATATGTAGTTTGCAACAAACTTGTCTAGACACAGAATATTATTATTTACAGCAGTAAATGTCAAATCAGTTTACTTCTATCAGAAGAAGAAAATGCACAAATATCTCCAAAATGAACAAAAATTTCCCAAACCCACAGCATTTTAAACTAATAGTCATGTTGGTACACAAATTACATGCTCAACTCAGAAGCATGGAACGGGTGAAAATCCTTATTTATAATGAATTAATATTTCTCTCATTGAAGTTACTGGGCACTCTTTATCAGTAGGAGAAGGGTAAGACTAATAACTAATGCTTTTGCAAAAAGCCTTTTCCTTAGCCCACATTTATACCAGAAGCATAGCACTTATTAGCTGAATAGCTATTAAACTTTCAAATTCTCTGTAAAAGAGAAAGAACCAGACTAGCAAGTTCTTTGAGCTGAAGAACTTCTGGAGAAATCATTACCTAAATATCCAACATTAAGGAAAAAAACCCCAAATCTATGAGCATTTCTCCCACACACACGTGTCTAGTCTATTATTAAATCCTCAATGAAATTTGCATAGTTACAACCACAGGCAGTCTCAGGAAATGCTAAATGTCAGTGACAGGAACATCACTTAAGGTGGCCATCCTTAAGACAGATCAGAACACATAAAGGGAAGAACAGGAATTTCTAACAGAAAAGATCAAGCACCACAGAATTTTCTCTGGAGCCTTAAATCAGTGATTTCCCTAGGGCTCTCCTCAACACCTTGAAAATTCTGGTGTCTAGTATACAGAAGTCCCCTATGAGCTTCTTTAAATTCAGGAGAGACCAGCACCTCCATATCATTTATTCCTGCCTGTCACAGGATGAATGCCTAAGCTGCTGAAGCATGGTACAAGTCCAGATGACAAGTCCACAGAGACAGATAATTTTCAGATTTCTCCTTCTTCCCTTCCTAAAGACTCCCTGTTTCTTGGTTTTTTAATAGCAAGATCATCCTTGACTACAAGAATAATAGCATGTCCCTAATAAATAGGATTGATTTCATAGAATCATATATGTAAAGTTGAAAATTTATGAAACAGGTAATTACCTAGAGAAGACAGACAAACCCCACAGCTGTATCCTGAGAAAGGCCTCTCTCTGTATGTCATTATATATGTCCATTTAAGAGAGCAAGAAGAACTGGTTATGTAGCCAAGCATAAGTATCTGGCTGCAGGATTAGATCACATCACTAGCTCTTTTCTCTCTCTGTCTTTCAGGCAAATGTTTTGCTCACTATTGTTGTAAATCTATTCCTTAAAACATGTGGCTACTCTTTAATGGATTTTGTATATTCTGATATTTAGGGAAACACTCAGACATGCCAACTAAATTATTTCAGCCTGAATGTTGTATTAACATGGGTCTTTCCATTTAATAACACTATGTTTCTACAACACACAATTCAAACCAAAGAAGTTTTAAAGTGCATATTCAGTACTTGGCAAATATACCTTCTGAAACACAGAGACAAGTCTTTTAATGGAAATCATTAGATAATTTCTATAAGCAGATATTCAAGACAAGATACTTTATTTAATATTTTTGTTCCTCAAAATATTTGCCCTGCCTCCTCAATATCTAGGAAGCAGGTACGGATATTTTTAAAAGTTTGTGTGTAAATTAGGATGAAGAACAACACCTTGGGACATTAATGATATATTAACATGCCTCCAGAGCAGTATTATATAAATTTTTTTAAAAAAATGCATTATCAAATCCGTTGGTCCTTTCAAATTTTCATGCAATGTTTTGTGGCTTTGAAAGTATGCCTGATTTTTTTTGGCTATGTTCCACATAAGTCAACACATGCACTGTTTAAAACACAGAAGGAATGTGACTGAAAGTAATTAAAAAGAAATATTTGAGACATCCAGCAAAACAACTGAGGATATCCTAGTTTCTCCAATTTCCACATTAACAAAAAGTACTTGTATTCAAGACCCCAAGCAAAATTCTCAAACTAGAGATCTTTAAGTTGGTGGCTTAGCTTCAATTAGCAGCTAAATAAAAAATGCTAGATTTTCAGACGTGAAATCAATAGAAACTCCAGATACTGAATTTCATAGGTCTGTAAATCAGTCCTGGGTGTTTAGATGGTTGAAGATAATGACCCATTTTCAGAAGAGCTAAATGGTGTCAATTAGAAATAAACATAGTTACTATCTCTGAGAAGCACACCCTGCCATTATAAGGTATTAACCTACTCCTTTATGTTTACCATCTTCTTTTCTTTGGATAAAAAGAAACATTATTCCTGCAGCAGAACAGATCCATCCAGCACATACAGAGTATTTCTAACCAGAGCTGAATTTTGCCATTTTGCACGTTGATACAAAGCAGGAGGAATACATTTGCTGAAGTTAATAGAATGACTTTCATACTTTTTCATGGAAAAACCCTCCAATTTCATAGGTTATAAATTTTATTTAATTTTCAATTCAAATGTAAACATGCATTTCTGGAATAGGATTGTTGTAACATTTCTGAAACACAAAGGGAAAGAAGAAATTGCAGCAGGGAAGGCTTCAGCTGCAACAAGAAATTTGCAGCTTCTGCTGCAACATCTATATGAATGATTTTCATAATAAAGAGGCCAGCTCGATTTTACAGGCACTGAGTCCTTTCATGCTGTTATCAAGGTGTTTGTACATTAAATGAGTCTAAAGAAATTTTGCTACCTATTACAAAGCACATCAGCTGGAAAGGAAGTTCCACCTAATTCATAATTAAATTTAGAAGAACAGACTAATCCATTGATTTTGACTATCAGAGAAAGGTTTAGCACCAGTTTTTTAAAAACACCACTCTTCATGCAACATGCTTGACTTTCTCCAATTTTACTGCGAAGAAGAAATGCGACGCCTTTTGTTGGTAAGTGGGGTGGTGCTACTGTGTTCAGGACACCATAAATTTTGCTTCTAACAGAAAAAGCAAAAGAAAAAAGGTTCCATGGAAACCACTGAACACTGATGAATATTTGACAATCATCTATCTTTACTCCTAACAAGTCTAAACACCACAAAGATTATTTTACCTTGTTTTTTCAGATTTTTTTTCTTCACAATTTGAAATAAAATGTGGTATTTCTAATTTATCAAATGGATTTTCTCTGTCAGTGTTAAAAATGCAAAAACCAAAGTTCTCAAAAATATTAGGAATAATGATTTGATATGAAGACCTGGGATTTCTTTCAGTTCTGCACAACACTGGGCTACTGTCAGAATTACATAAATAAGTAATTGTAAACCATGCAATTAAAATTTGAAAACACATGTTCAGAAACAAGAGGATATCTTATTCTCCAAACATTTCCAAAGGATTTCAATTCAGCACACAAACTGTATCAGTGAAGTTAATCATTCACCCCCAACATTAAAGGTTAAGCTCCTCCAATGTGAAGAAGGTAGCATGTCCCTCTTTCTCACTCCCTTGTATGGGACTACATAAAGGTTTTCTCCCTTATTTTATTGAGCATTAAACCTCTGTACAGTGTAGAACAGCAGCATGTTAGCTATGGTGCTATGCCCTGGCCAGCATAAAAGTCCTTCTGAGGATGAGCCCATCTAAGTGGATGTTTGTAAAATAATAAACTGTTCTGGAATGTTAATAGATCAGATAGGAGCAGAGAACAGAAAGGGACATCTTAGGTTCTCATAGCCATTTTTAAAAAGTGTATCCGATGCAAAGAGATTTAAAATATTTCAGTAGCTGATAATGGAAACCTAATTAATATAATGAAAAGTTTATCCTTCTCCCAGTCCTTATACTTTCATAAAATCCTAACCCTGTCACCAGTGAAGACAATGAGAATCTTTCCATTCACTTGAAAGTGTTCTGGGTTCAACCCCAACACCAAGCATGCCTGCTCACCTCAAGCTAGAATTTTTCTGGGAATTTTGGACTTTGTATAATGTTCAGACTGCTTTCCCTTTTTATTTCCAAGCTAAAACATTGTGTCTCCAGAAGTCTTCAGTCTTAGATTAGTTTTCAGAGTTATCTATGTTTCACTTAGGGCACTATGACTACTGGATGTAGGAGAGGTTCATCTTCTTTAATATTGCCTATACTAATAATTTCCATAGGGTTCCATACTTATCAAACTAAAGCAGTTGTGATTTAATGTCAGCCAGTAGCCAAGCCCCAGGCAGCCACTCACTCAGTCCCACGCCAGTGGGTCAGGGAGAGAATCAGAAGATTAAAAGCCAGAAAACTCATGGGTAGAGATAAAGACAGTTTCACAGGGACACCAAAAGCCATACACACAAGTAAAGCAAAACAAGAAATTAATTCACCTCTTCCCATGGGCAGGCAGGTGTTCAGCCCTCTCCAGGAAAAAAGGGCCCCATCAAATAATGGTTACTTGGGAAGACGAACATCATCACTCCAAACATTCCCCCTTCCTCCTTTTTCCTCCCACTTCATATACTGAGCATGATGCCATATGGTCTGGAGTATCCCTTTGGCCAGCTGGGGTCACCTGTCCTGGCTCTGTCTCCTCCCAACCTCCTGAGCAGCCCCAGCCCCCCTGCCAGTGTGGCAGTACGAAAAGCAGAAAAGGCCTTGTCTCTGTGCAAGCTCGGCTCAGCAATAACGAAAACATCTCTGTATTATCAACCCTGTGTTCAGCACAAATCCAAAACACAGCCCCACCCTGGTCACTGTGAGGAAAGTTGCCTCTACCCCAGCTAAAACCAGCACACCAGTTCTTTAATGAAAGAACTATAAATAGAGGCATTACTGCTGTATTTATTTGTGCACTTTTTATCCACATGCATAAAATTAACTCTGTGGTACTTCTCCCAGGTTATTACTTCATGCAACCTGACCTCCTCCTTGGAGTTCTGCACCAGTTCTGACATGTTTGTGCTGTTCCAAGGAGCAATGGTTTTGGAGTCCTTGTGGACAAGGAACTGGAGATTTTGGTTTTTGTTTGTTGGTTGATTGCTTGCTTTTTTGTTTAATTAAAACACTGCATAGGGTTGATGCATTTGTGTGTTTTATTCTCTGTTGTCTTGGTCTAACACTGTCTTCATGCTCTTTATTTTTGTTTTTTTTAGACTTTTAATTTTGGCTCCCTAGTTCATATATTTTTAAGGACATACATGTTTTGGGTTTTTTTTCCCAGAGAAGTGCACTCCAGTATGCACATCCTAGCCTGGCACGTGGTAATATTGCTTCTCTAATGCAGAAGGGTTAGCAAGACCTGATCAGTCCAATCCGTAAAAGATGCATATCCACACACCTTAGCACAGTAGCTTAGTGCTACAGACTACTTTGAAGACATACAAGCTAGTCATGTTGTTTGAGAGACTTTTACAATAGATTTGTTCATCACCACATGCATAGATTTTTGAGTAGCCATGACATTCTTCCCGCAAATTTAGAAACTTCTGCAAAGAAATCCAATCTAAGATGAAATCTAGCCTTAGCTGTCCCTTCTCTTTCTATTCAGTTAATTGACTGATATTGTGATAAACAAGAGATCACCCTAACACAAGGTGATATTTTTCCAATAGAATGGAAAAGGTGGCAGTAGAGATACTTCACTGTTTTGCATCCAGTAGCATGTATTATTAAAACATCAACTCATATCTGTCACACAAACTCATATTTCTTTTTAAGAAATTAAATAATTTCAAGTAGTGTTACTGTGCCATGACTTTCAGAAGATTTGTCAAGAAAGAGACATCTTTGACTATTCACTTAGCAAAGGAGTCATACTGTGATATTCCTGACAGTTTTAGGACAGGGGAATAAAACAAACTTCCCTCTTTTAAATCATACTTGCTTTCCCAGTAAAGTCCAAACCCTCTTTGGCCAGCTCCAGGGCTCAAAAAACACAGCTTTGAAAGAGCAATCTGTGCATTGAAATGTAAATATTCGCTACAGTGTACTATACACAGGATTTCTGAAGGAAAGCATCTTTATTCATTCATCATTACCCAGAGTTCTCAGTTGGCTGTTTCAGAGAAATGCTTTTCAGTTTGTTTGAATTCTGGAAGAAACAAGGCTTGGGCATTGCTTTGGAACAGGCAAAGTTCTTTTCTTGGCTCTTGTAGAGCACTAAAACTCAATTGAAGGCTTGATTTGAGAGTAGATGAGTCAGTACCTTCATTAACAGATTTTAGACCTTCATGCAAAAGTTGCAGGTTTGGTTTTACTGGGAGAAGTAACAGAGCTGTAGGCCCAATCCCTGCTCCATTCCATCAGCACAGTTTCACATACTACAGCTGTGGTTGTGCAAAGGATTTAAATCTGTTCCATTTGTATGATCAGACAATGCATAAGAAAATGAAAGATGGGTAAGTGAGTGCCAAGCATTGAATGCTGCTGATATCTGGGAGAAAAAAAAATCACTGATTTATACAAGACTGCTTCATTTTTAGAGAGTTGATTTTAGATGATATGGCAAAACAGAGTAGAATTTTGCTAGAGTTTACTTCCTCGTGTTACTTGTGCTTTTGGAAAAGAAAAGCAAACAGACAAATCTATAGAAATTTAACTGTACATCAGCACAAAAGGACTTTAAAAACAGTGCTTCATTCTGTCAACAAGGAGCATTCCTTTTAGGCAAATAAAATTTTGTATCAGCATTAAGCATTATTTTTTAAAAAGATTAAAACTTCAAAAAATTTAGTCAAATTCCAAGAGAAAAAATTATGGCACCATATTTTAAGGATGTTGAAATAAAGCATTGCCTTAATTTCAATTAAAAGTTTGGCAAATTTGTGAAACATGCCGGTGTTACTCCTACTGTCTTCTCTGAAGGAAATCTTAGCTACAGTAATGCACCCAGTTCTCCTGAAGAGAAGTAATGCAGTTTACAATCACGTAATTTTTCTGCCAAAGGAGACAAATGTAAATACAATAATATTATGCAATTGTAAAAATGAGCCATCCTTCTTTCCTTACAAAATTTTTAAGAAACATAAATACCCGTGGAATTAAAAAAGAAGATATCTTAATAAATCCTGAAAATCTTAACACTTGAACTGAGAAAACTACGGCCACATTATCTACTGTTACAAAACCATGACAAAGCCAAAGCGGACTCTTTCAGTATAACTGGTGTATGTTATATTACTGTTTCTGAACTTGACTTGTTGATTCTTTTCTTTCAAAATTATGGCAAACTATCTTTCTTAATAAACTCTACATAACTTCTTTTTCTCAACAGGTTTTCTGCCTCCTTGTGTTCAGAATCCATTTAATGACTTTAATGACAAGAAAGTTTTCACTGCTACTAATAGTTAAGATTCTGCAGTTGAGTTTTCCTTCTTGTGAACAATCAACATGATTTTTTAAAGCAGTCAAGAGATGGAATAGGTCAGCAGAAGTAAGAAGCAACAGCATTTGACCTTCACAAGGGGCACCACTAAAACCCATTTGTATATTTTGAAGAAAAGGCACTTTACCTCCTGGTGTTGTTCTTTGAGGTAGAATCTGTACCTCTGCAAGGCAAGAGCAAAGAGGCAATGGGAAAATAAGTAAACCCAAGGGAAAAACAAATTATCTGTGCTGCAGCTATGTATCTTTACATTTCTTTATCCAGTGACGAGAATTCAGTTGAATGAACTGTGAAAGTGAAGAGTCTGTTCTTGCAGAGCACACAAAAAAATATAATTTTGAGGAGTGGTGGCACAGTGGGTTTGAAAAAAAATGATATGATAAAATTTTTTTAAAGAAGAGAACCTTTCAATTTCAAAATTAATTCAAAAAGAATTTCAAAAGTAATTTTAAAAACTGTTTTGCAACTGATAATCAAGTAATTAATTAAAATAATCTAGAGCAAAATTTGTGATGGTCAATTTTACTACAGGGTTAAATTGTCAAGAATTTCAATCTGGAAGGCACTGAAACACATGCAGTGTAACAAGTTTTAAGAGAGTCAGAATATAAAATACCTGTTCCTGCTCTAATGGGACGATTATACACTGAGTTTTGCCATGGGATGAACAGCTAATACCCCATCTAAATCCGGAAATTAACCTGGTATCTGGAGATTTCAGAGAAGCCAATGGTAGAACAGGAAAATTCTACGGTGATGGAGGAGTTACATGCACATAACATGGGTGTTGAAAAGAAAAGCCAACTAAGAGAGAAAAAGAACTATTAAACTTGCAAACAGAAAAAAAATTCCCTTACTTCTCTGAATATAATATACAGTGACTTAGGAGGAGGAGTTTAACCCAGCTGTAAGCTTTAATGTTCAGAAGAATTAAATCCTCAGCTTTGAATAACATTCACAGTAAATTAAAGCGGCAGTTATGCAATGTCTGGAGTACATTGGAACCACCCCATGATTACCACAGCCAGCCAAACCCTGTCCCCAAGCAGGCAAAACTTCTAACTGGGATCAAGGTTTTTATCCAATGTTTAGTCTCCTTTGACCTAATTCATTTCACCACCCTTACATTGGAAGTGAGGGGAAAGTTTTGTTGCTGTGAAAGCCAGTACAGATATCTGGGACAAAATTAAGCCTGATGTAATTCAAATGATGTCACACCAAGGATGGATTTGGCCAAGAGTGTCTGGGGAAGTTAATGCTCTTCCTGAACTGGAAACCAGTGTTAATTCATCTCAATTCTTTAGCTTTGCTGCAGATAAAACTGCAGGTCAGGCCAAGGAACTACGTGATCTGTTGCAGTAAAGAGGGAACAACAAGTTTGCTGCTGCTGGTACAGTACCCCTTTTGTACCTTTACAATAGTGACAACCTGTTAATTTCTTTCCAAAGATACATTTCTTTATAAATATGACAAAACCTCTCCTACCAGCCACTTTCTTTTTGGGTCCCTACTGCTCCAGGCACTGCTGATAAAACCTTTTGGTTGGTAGGGGTAGCATTTCAAGTCAGCAAGGTGCTGCTGCAGCTCACAAACTGCACCTCAACATTTCCTTAGCAATGGTTGCTGTCATATCTCCTGTGCTAATCACTCTCATAGAAACAGGGTGATAATCTGCTATTTTAAGGGCTGGATTCTGCCCTCTTACCCCAATTGATGAGATGGGAATGGTGTGGCAGCATTATAGCTAGTATGAAAAATGCTGTCTGTCCGGGAGTGCTCACCTCCTGCATTTCAAATGGTCCTTGTCTGGGCACATATCCTCATTGAACGTTCCATGCGTATACAGATGAGTAATAATGACTTCCTATTTAACGGCCTTTCCACCCAAGAGAGTTATTAATGGTGAAAAGAATTTACTGCAAGTTTGACACATAAATTACAAGGGAGATACAGAAAGCATCTGTATGTCCTCGTGACAATGCCACCACACCTTAGAAGGAAGCTCAGGCAGCAGTGTTACGTGTCTCAATTGTAAGGCAGACAGGAGAAGCTGCTGAATGCAGGGAATGCTCATCTCTGCAGTCCTTGCTAAAGAAAATAAGAGGGCAATGACAGTGCTGGAGGAAACCTTGGGAGGTCTTTCTCTGACACGGCCCCATCCTCTCCCAAACCAGAAATCAGGAGGGCAGAAGACAAAAATGAAGTTGCTTTACATTGCCTTTCTGCTTGTGTTGCCATGGGCTGGCTGAGGGGCTGCTTTATTCTGAGGCAAACATAAAGCACAGTCTGCCCTACACCTGCCATCTCTGGCGCAGAGCGTGGTGTTCTGTGCACAGGGCAGCACAGTTTGTCATGTACCTTCTGGTGTGGTCCCCTAATGCTGGGGTTCTTCCAAGAAGGCTAAAAGAGAGGTAATGATGTGACCTACACACCAGCTGAGGATGTCCTGCTTCCTGATCCCTAACAGCAAGGTCAATCATCTGTACAGCCATGAATGAGTTTCATGTTGCTTTTAGCCCAAGAAATAGCTGGAGGAAAGCCCCACTATTAAATTGCACTTGGATAGGGACACTAGATTAACTCACCAATGCCAACAATATTGATAAATTCAAATAATCAGAATCCTATCCTGCATTTAAATCTTATCTTAATAGTATAGTTAATAAGTTAAGCTTCCAGTCAGTTGTAAAGTATGCAAGCTTCTAGTTTGCCACTGGAAAATGTCCCAATTCTTGTTCACAGTGTCAGAAAACCCATGAATAAACCTACCCTGGCTTTTGCATTACATGGCCTTGTAATCTATTCAATCACTGCCCAATCTCATGACATAAAATGCTGTGATCTAGGCTAGTTGCTTTTCCTTCCAAGTGGAACAAAAACCCCACAGCTCTTCTGCTCCTCTTTTCCCTACTCCACACAAATCTACATTTTCTTCCTATTCCCAGCTTTCAAGTGAAATTCATGGGCTGCAATGCCATTAATTCCACCTCCTTTTCCCATGTGTGTCTCTCTTGATCTGCAGTATTCCTCAGTACAGGATGCCCTTCTCAATCTTGATATAAGGAGGGCAGGGTTGGGGGGTGGGGGGTTTGCTTTCTTCAGCCAGCAGTGAAAGGGTTTGAAGTCATGAAAAACAGATGTTTTCTTCCCGTGTTGGTTTGTCTTTGGAAAGTAGAGATCATGAGAAGCCTTCCTCCTCTTTCCTCTGAGAATATTTCTTAGAAAATGTCATATGAATCCCAGCATTGGTCAGAAGGATAAACAGAAGTTTGAGAATTACCAGAAAGGGTGTAAAGAATCTAATAAAAAGCAGTTTTATACTACTGTACAAATCCATGCTGCACTCACAGCCTAAATAGTGAATGTACTTCTGATCATTCTAACCTAAAAATATTATAGTAGAATTAGACAAGGAACAGTAGACAACAGAAAAGATGATAAAAACATTGAAAGGCATTGCTCATGCAGAGACTTAGGCCCTTCAATCCAGAAAAAAGTACAGTCCAAGGAGATTAGTAGGTAAGTAAAATATCTTGAGTGGCAAGCAGAAGAACTATTCACTGTTTATCAAAAAAAGAAGAAAGCAAGAGGCTCTCAGTGAAAATTACCTAGCCTCAGGATTCAAAAATCACAAAGGGAAGTGTTTTCCATGGGCTGCAGAATGAAGCAGTGGGACTCTGACACAGCATGTAATGAAGGTCAAAAGGAAAATGGTTAAAAAGGACTAGTGCACTTCATAGAAAGGTCTACTGAGTCCTGTTAAATGTGATGGGATGAATGTAAGACACAAATCTAAAAGTCCCTCATCAGCTACGGTTAGAAGACAGAAAGGAAGACCCCTAGGAAGAGCATATTTACTTTGTTTATTATGTTTCCCTAAACATCCATTACCAGACCTTCTAATAGGCTGGAAGGTCACCTTTCAGCCTTATCTGATTGGCCTTGCTTTTCTTTTCTTTTCTTTCTTTCTTTCTTTCTTTCTTTCTTTCTTTCTTTCTTTCTTTCTTTCTTTCTTTCTTTCTTTCTTTCTTTCTTTCTTTCTTTCTTTCTTTCTTTCTTTCTTTCTTTCTTTCTTTCTTTCTTTCTTTCTTTCTTTCTTTCTTTCTTTCTTTCTTTCTTTCTTTCTTTCTTTCTTTCTTTCTTCTTTCTTTCTTCTTTCCTTCTTCCTTCCTTCCTTCCTTCCTTCCTTCCTTCCTTCCTTCCTTCCTTCCTTCCTTCCTTCCTTCCTTCCTTCCTTCCTTCCTTCCTTCCTTCCTTCTCTCCCACTAAAACTGGAAGATGTGGCAGAAGCTCTCTTTGCTGAGCTTCCCAGAGGAAGGCATGCCAGTGGGACACTTTGGAGCACAGCAGTTGCTCTGAGATGCTAGCAAACACTCTGGCTCATGACATGCAAAGGATGAATCCCAGAATATACTGTCTCAGCTTTGCCCTTGGTCTGCTGCATGCCTCACTCAGTGATTAACCCAAAATATTCTGTGTAATAGGGACTTACAAAAGAAAAAACACAGCTATGTAACCAAGAAAATACAGATTTCTTATCATGGGTGTCAGTACCTTGGGAGATTCCCAAGTAGAAGACTAATTCAGAGATTTAGGTTGATAACCTAGACACAGATGTTTTTGTTACTTTGAATTCACCCACTTCTGTGTCTAGGTTTTCAATGTAGAAGATAACAACAATTTTGGGGTGGGTGTTTTCGTTACTGTTTTCTTGTTTTTCTTTTTGCTTTTTAATCCTACAAAGGTTTTATGGGCCAAACATATCAGATGTTTTCATAACAAGTGAGACAGAAACAATAAAAATACATGAACATACACTGCATATCTACAAATGGAGCTGAAGTCCAGCTCTGACATTTCCAAATGGCTTTTGCTCTCCCCAATTTAATGCACAAAGCCTTTTTAAAAATAAAAGTGAAATCTAGCATGGTTCACTAAGAGTACTTCTTTAGAAGCTAGAGGGTGGATTTGCCCCACTTCATATCAAACCGTTCGTACCAGATGGTTGCAATGTCAATGTAAGGACAAAGTCAATGCAGATTTTAGAAAACAGCAATGTTGTGGAAAAAGTGCTCCCTCTGGTTATTTTGCTGGAGAATTATTTGCTTACAGCAGAAGAGAAGTAGGGCAGAGGGCAGTTGGGTTTACCTGTATTGTTTTCACCATTACAGTCCGGACTAGGGTTGTTTGTCAAACAGGGTTTTGTTCCCCCCCACACCCCAAGGGCACACGTTTCTGACACGCTGTGTTAGTTTTCTGAGGAGGTGAGGGCTCTTCCTCAGAGGCCGTGCATTTTCTGGATTCAGTAGGGAGGACACAGATTCGTTCCCAGTGTGGGTTTCAGTCATTCTTTTTACCTGCTACGCCATCCATGTTGTTCAGGAGCAGAGACCCAAAATGACAGACATGACTGAGGCAGCTGCTGGAGCCAGCACAGCCTCCTTCAAACCCCCCCGATCCGACACAACAACAGTGCAGCATGCTGGCAGCCCTGGAGGATTACAGCATCGCCGCTGGCTTGCTGTTAACCCTTTGAAGCCCACAGCCAGCCGGACTATGGCAGGAGCTGGCAGGTGACAAACACGGACCAGCACCTGAAGGCAAAGCGCCTCTCCAGAGACGGGACCTTGAATAGCAACGCCCTTGTACGGTATCTATTGCTGGTGTGGCACAGTCAGCTCTACCTGCCTTAAATCTGTAACAAACCAGAAAACCGTCTTCCAAAATTTTGCAAATGGAAAGAAAAAAACACAAACAGGCCATGCCAAGACATTGTGAGGAGATAACAGCAGTAAATTCAAGGATTATCGCTTAATGAGGAGAGTTAGCATAAATTATTTGTACGTCCACACAGGGAAGTAGCATGGGCATGTTCTGGGCAATGTTATTTAGACTGAGTCAGCAGATACAAAATATTCAAGTGTACTGTGCTTGATTGCTGAAAAGACTTCACAAACTAGTGGTTGCTGCATTGGGAAAAAAAATAATAATAAAAAAATTAGTACTGTCCAAGAAAAGTGCTGAAACCCCCAGAGATTAAGAATAATCTCAAAATACATCTTTGGGAGTGTGAGAAATCTGGAGACTTTTGCACCACGACCATGTCATGATTGCAGGTTGCCCTCCCAAGCTAGTGGATACCAAAGGGTATCAATCATTATGATCCCTCCTAGTTCATGGCAATCACATCACTGACTGCATTACTATTGCAGTCCAGAGGAAACACAGATTGGCAGTGCTATGTCTACATTTTGTAGGGGTTAACACACCTCCTTGAAATGACAGTTTCTTACAGGAATACTCTAATGGCAACCTGAGCAAGGACCAGGAAGATGGACTTTTGCCTATAGCAAACCTGAACTGCTTTTGACCTTGACAGGATAGGCTGTTTTTCTCTTAATATGTGTTAATCATTATATCCCCTATGCTATGCAGTGCAAGAGAAAAATCATGGACTTTTGTTATAGGCTGCACCTGTAACAATCTGCAATTCATGATCAGAAAAAAAAAAATTGCTGTTTTCTGTGACAGCCCATAATGGGTTTACACATAACTAACCCATTAACATGAAATGTTCATAATTAACATGAAAAGTCAAGACTATCCTGCTGTCAGTCCTAGAATCTGTTTGGTTTCAGAACATGAAATGTGATTTAACTGATATCTTTATTATGGTTTATTTACTCGTCATCCTATTCCTTCCTCCTTCAACACCTAAATATCTACATATCAGCAGGTCCTTTTAAGTCTGTCATTCAACATCTTACCCATTCTTTCCCTTCTTTGAGAAATAGTCTCCTCTTCCCTCTTTATAGGGATGGGAACACAGTTCATTCCCCATACCAGCTTTCTATTTTTCTTTTTTTTTCTTTTTATTTTTTTTCTTTTTCTTTTTCTTTTTCTTTTTCTTTTTCTTTTTCTTTTTCTTTTTCCACTGATCTGAAACTATTAGTAAAGACATTAGTAAAGATGACACAAATGATGTTGGGTAATGCTGGTTGAACAACATCATAGTACTAATTAATCATAGGCCATCTGACATCCAAAACTCTTTTATTCTTCTGTTTTTCTTACATTTTTATTTGAAAAAGAAGACCTTTTCCCCAAACTCCCAAATTCACTAACCCGTGAAGCATTCCAACAATAAGGAAATGAATATTTAATTACTTTCATTCTACTATCTTATTGAAAGTACAGTTTCAAGCAAGTTCATTTTATGTATGGTGATATTGAGACTGAGTTTCAGTCCCCAGGTCTCATCAGAAGTGCTGAAGCCAAGAATAGATTTGGGTGTAAGTTGCATTGTTCATTGCATTGTACATTGAAATTCTGACTGTGTTTAGTTAGCATTGTTCCTAACAAGTGAAAACCAAAGCTCATCCTATTCCCCCTTAAAAAAAAAAAAAAAAGGCTTTGCACATTTTTGTTACAAACAAACTATATTGCAGTACATGCAGAGCACAGCTACTAATTCTATATTCTGTCCAACCAAAATAGGTCAGTTAGGAAGCACTCCAAAGTTGCACAGAAGTTGGCATTTCTGATTATTCGGGCTGAACGATTCCAACGGGCCAGTTGTCAAGCACAATTTGCAAAGGCTCCTGGCACTCTGGCCAGGGGGGAGTTCCCCAATTTATGTTGTAACACAGACAACAGCAGTAACATTTTAATCAGACAGTCGAGCCTGCTGAGAAGCTCTGTTATAATCCATTATTATGCCCAAAAGGACTGCAGTTAGATGTGGATGGGGAGTGTACAGTGGGCCATGGTTCCTTAGTGCAGCCACCGTGGATGTCAATGCAAAATTAAAGAAAAGATGTTTCCCCTCTCCCTTGACACACACTACAGTAAGTGACTGCAGTAAATTATTCCTTCTGCACACTACTCTAAGCTATTTTAAGAGCTATCTGCTCTGCAATTAGATCAGGGAATACCTTGTATGTTAACAGGGGAAGTCACAATTAGGAAGCAGAGATAGAGATCTTTATCTGGACGACTCACAAGACATGGGTGAAAGACAGATCCCAAGAGTTCACTTTGGGCAATTAAATGCACGTTAAGCATGAGTTCTTCATCCATACCAAACGTCTAAGATATGTTAATCAACGCGTTTTTGCAATCAAGACTTTAAAATCAAAAGTAAGGTTTTTGATTGGCTGTAATGTCAAAATCATTCTATCTTTTAAAGATACTAAGGAGTGGAAGGGCAACAATATCAGCCTTCATCTCATGGTCCACTTGAGGAGGCCTCAGTATAAAACCAAAAATACTTCAAGGAAAAGAGAGGAGAAGCAACAAGAAAGAACCATAGGACTATGGATTTTGCAGAAAAAGAAGTAGTGTATTTAAGAAAAAAAACAAATAACAAAACACTGTTCAAATGGAATTAAAAAATATATAACCTTGAAATTTGAATACTATAAGTACAATAGTTCCTAAGTTTATGTTTTAATTACATGAACTAGTATCTTTCTTGAAGCAATTACAGTATCCCTAATTAAATTGTGGGTCTTTTACAGGAATATCAATTAGCTCTTTAAAAGCCACTTTATTAATTTATCAAGAAGACAACTTGATAACATAGCAAAGGCAATGAAATAGATCAGTCTCTAACATCCACAGCTAGAAGGAACAGACTTCATTCAAAAGTAAATGGACAGTGACTCTCCACTAACTTCTGAGGACCTGCACAGATTCACCCCTCTCAGAATGGGATTTGCATTCTTAATATCAAAACTTTCTTTATCTGTTTTTTTTTTTTTTTTGCCTGTTTTCCATACACACAAACATGAAGAAAATCATATTGTCACAGCTTATGACGTGTAATGAGGCTGTATCGTACTGGGTATTTTCTTTGCTGTAAAATGCATCTTACTGTGTCTGGGAAGAAGAAAGGTTTGGAGGGAGAATGAGAACTGAAATTAAAACAAACCAACCAAAACAAAATAAGAACTTCTTCATTGAAAGGTACTTTAGATACTGACAACAAAGTTTCCAGATGATCCAGAAAATAAAGGAATATGGGAAATGCCTCTGGAAAATATTTCTGAACAGCAAAAAGATGTTTGTGATCAGTTCTATGTTTGACAGCAGCTACTTGTTGGAGTACTAAAGGAATACTAGACAACTGTTTGATCTGCTGGTGGGTTTGGATGGCAGAGATGTGCACTCAGTGTGGCACTACTTTATGGGAAGGAAAATGTACAAATCCTCTGAAGAAGAGGAATACAAACAAACAGTGCAGAGGGAGAAGCATTAAAATATTCCCCCAGTGCCACAGAATTATGCAGCTCCTTGCTTACTAAGTTATTACACTGGCAATAGTGTTGAGATTGAGGTATAGATATAGATATAGATATATAGATATAGATATATAGATATAGATATAGATATAGATATAGATATAGATATAGATATAGATATAGATATAGATATAGACAGATATAGATGTCAGTATTTCTCTCAGTTCTGTTTGTTAGATCTCACCAATTTCGTTACTCCTTTTTGTTTCTTCTTTCAACCAAATTTCTAACATAATTTCCTCTAAGCATTCTTCTAGAGACAATTTCTTCATCAGGGCCCCACAAATATCTTCCTGATTTGCGAAAGTGTCATCTGTATTTACATGCATGTTTGTGGGTCAAAAACCAAGCTCCCAATCACTTCAGCATGTGCCTGCAATGACTTGCTGATGTCGACATACACCCGCTTTGAGCCACACACACAAAAAGTGTAACGGAGAGCTCCATCTGCTGCTGGAGGGGCCTCTTGCCTGGATCATCACCACACAGATTCCTGCAAATGCGTGTCGGGAGGACACAAAGCTTGTGCCACTGAATGGTCTTTGGGAGCTCTACACAGTCTGACATTCATGTAAACTTCCACATGGGCCTTTCTGCTTTGTTCCCACGCCCAGGACACTTGGGCAACATTAAAATCACTGTAGATGAACCCAGGCCCTACCAAATGAAATGTTTGGAGCCACAGAATTGGTATTTTTTGCAGGGAAACCACCACATCACTGGAAAATTCCTCATTAATTTTAACAAAAATTCAAGGGGTTTTTGGTGACAAAAATCACCCGAGTCTTCTGTAATATGATGTAGAAAAATGGCTCCCACTCTTCCAAATACCTTTGAATAAAAGAGGGCTAAATTAAATGCAGGCTAAAGTTAAAGTGGTAACTAGATATTAGAGATCCACAAAATATTACTGCAGAAGCATGAATAATACAGCAAGACAAAAATAGACAGAAATTTAAAATATAATTTTCCTTTGTTAAAATTTTCTCACAGAACATTGCCTTTTTTTACAAGGAGTCATCTACCTCACAAGATTATTTCTATTCTATTACAGATACCTGAAAAGAAATGAAAATAAAACTATAAAAGCCAAAGTACATTTTTTGGGAGGAAGGTTTTTGTACTCTAATTGGTCAAAACAATAATAACTAGATAAAAATTTTCAAGGAGAACTGACTTTTTGCAAGACTTATCAAGAACTGTGCTTTCTAAATGATGGTAATAATAAACAAATACAGCATGTTTAGGTAGAAAATTATTTTTCTACTTTAAATTTGAAAATAATCACAAAGTGGAACAATGACTTTAATATAGCTATAGCTATAGATACAACTTGTTGTCGTCCATGACAGCATTCCAGATAATCAGATAAACTTCAAATAGTTATGGGTTTGGATGAAAACTACCATTTCTGGCAGGTTTGACCCTATAAAACTCTGCATCTTCAGCTCATATATTGAAAATTATGCATTTAAGCTATCTTGTTTTGCAGTTAAGTCCCCAAATATGACTTCTCATGCAACAGGATGAGGAGGCTGTAAGACTCTGAAAGACCTCTCAGGCAGCACAAGGCCAGCCTCCATCACAGAGCAGGCGATTGCAGCAGAAACTTGTGCAATACACCAAGACGGGTGATAAAAAGTGGAGAAAGACCTACTAAGCTGAAATAAATGGGATAAGTACATAAATCAAATGCTCGTTGCCAAACCATTTTTAACCAAATCCAGGAAAGATGGAAACAATTTTGCAAATGGCAAGCCTCCAAAACAGTGATACCTTACATATGGTTCAGGGAATGTTGCCTTTGAAGTTAAAAGGCAGCCAAGTGTGAAATCTGTGATCAATATAAGAAGCAGAAGGAAAAAGCTAACCAGACACAAACAAAAATTCCTGATGGCATTTTAATTCCACATGCTCCCAGGGAAAAGACCAATAACTGTATATACTTTAAATAAACCGCATGCAAAATATGCAGTGTTCAGCCTTAATAGTACACCTGCTTCCCTTATCACTTAGGAACTCCTTCATTTCCATTTTCTTTTGATTCTCTGAAGTTTTGAAAGGATGAGATTTTATAAAATTAAATAAATTTCTTCTTCTTTGCTAAGGAGTATTGCTCCTATTTTTTAAGAACATTCAGGAGATTCATGAAGTTACAAATACTTGCTCTTTAAGCATTTAGCAACTTTAGGAAGTATCATCAGCAGTTAGAAGAAGAATGCATTAAATCAGGAATTAGATAAAACTTTATACTATTCCTGCTGAAATTTCTTGTGGTGAAATATCAGCTGCATGATTTCAAGAAGGCCTGGCTTCCACTGATACAAATAATCCAGTTAGGGAAAGCTTCGTGGATTGTCTGAAACTGCCTAAAACAAATTTTCCCTCTGCTATGTCTTTCAGAAATTAAATATTCCCAGCTTTGACTAAACACAGATCTAAGGAACAAAGTCAGGCTCCAAAGACCAATTTTCCTCAAAACATGGCAAAAATTTCAGTTTGTTTTTCTGATTTGTTTTCTGAAAATGAGATACAAAATTTTTGAATATGATACCTTCTAGATAATACCTGTTGTGTAGCCATTTAATATGGGAGTGCTTCAGCACCTCAACTGAACACATATTTAATATCCTGTCCATTTTTAAACAGGTGAACAGTGTTACTGATTTCAACAGTATCTTGTATGTCTTTTAACAAGACAGAGAACAGAAGAATAGCTGACCTCCCAGGGCAAACTCAAAACATACACAGGAGTCCTTTCCAATGGGCATTAAGCTGGGTAGGCATGGCAGGAGGCTGTTTTGGCAAATGTCACTCCCCTTTGATAAAGAAAAATTTGGGAAGATACAGGCTGGTCAGTCTTGCCTCAGTTCCTGTGAAGAAAATGCAGCAAATATTCCTGAACATCATTTTTGGACAAATGAAGGAGACAAATGTGATGAGAATACTCATTCAGTAAATAAGGGTATGAAAGTGGATGTAATTTACCTTGCCTTTAGTAAGGCTCTTGACATAGTCTCCCAGAAACTCTTTTCATCCTATCTGGAAAGTTATGGCTTATGTGCATGGAAAACTAGTTGGACTGCCAGCCTTGAAGATCTCAAAATCAAAGGGTAGTCAGTTACTAGCAATGCTTCTAAGTGTTGATCTTGGTACTGGTATTGCTTAACATCTGCCTTAAGAACAGGGCACAACCAGTCACTGTCTGCTACCAACACACTGCTGGCAGTAGGAACAGTCTTGGCCACAGAGCCTCAAGACTGCATGGAGATGGACACCATCTGAGTATAATGCTGTTGACTGGTGCCACTAGAAGGCATATACAATAATTACATAAAGAAACATAACAGCACACATCCAATATGTAAAACTTACTTCATATTGACCTCAATTTATTTTCTTTTCATCTGCCTCGGCACGTCACAGCAGGGAACAAATCTGCTTTTTAGTTTTTTGAAAACCAGCAGCAAGTGTCTGTTGTGACTGAGATCTCGGGAAAGTATCAGGAGCTTGTTGAAGTGCTTACAGCCACAAATTAGGAATCCTTTCTCATTTTCACAAAATAGCCTCCTTGATTTAAGATTAGAAATCCAGGATGGGATTTTTTATGGCTAGGCAGGCTCATCAAAAATGTTTCAGATCTCTCAAATTTATAATATGCCATTTAGTTTTCATGGATTTAATGCACTGTTTTGACATGTTTCTGTTGCAGAAGTAAATCCTGAATAAGCCAGATGAAAATCATCACTTTTCCTTTGTCTTCCTTTATCTGTTCCAGTCTTTTGGATAACTACATGTCCTGAACATTTTCTAAATATGAGCTGGCACTGTGCTGTTCAAGTCAGGGCATCATATTTAGTTTTTGTAGTTTCTCTATTCTCAAGTGACCAAACACATTTGACTAAGAATCTATACTGTACATATGAAAATATATATGGAAATATGAAGGATTTATTGCCATTTTTCCATTTCTTTAAATATGTGAATAGTATCCTAAGATATCCTATCAAATGTTAATGGAAGCCTTGGGAAGGAAATCTTTTTAGCAAAGTTCTTTTTTAAAAAACTAGAAAACAATTGGTCTGGGAATACTCTTCATTACTTTTAGGGAGGAGTAAAGCATTTATAAAAAACCAAACAATCCCAAAAGAGACTTCATGCCTCCTGCTAGTGTCTGCCATGACTGAATAGAGGTTGAATGAGACATTTCTGCATGACAGATGGTGTTGGGCATCCCTCTTGACACATACCTCTTCAGCCTCTAACTACTGTAGAGACCTACAAGGGCTTGTAGCCTATTAATTTGTGTAGGTCTGTCTGGTGGTGCAGGAACACAGCAGGGATTTTTGTTCTCTTTGTAACTGCCCTAAGCCTTCACAAAAAAACCACATTGTGAGCATTGGATTAGCAGCTCCTCTATTTTGCAAGTACCCAGACAGCCTTGAGGTGTATGCAACTCATCCTAAAGACCTCCTTCGTGCGAAATACAATCATCTACAATAACACTTACCACAAACAGCTTTTGAGACTGATGGGAGACTGTTGTGGAGGGCACTGTGGATGAGAAGTATGGCATTCATATCCAGTTTTAGGTCTGCTTGCTGACTTTGTATCACAGGTATGCACTAATGCCCTTTTTGATAAGAAAAACCTTGGACAGCAAGCAGAAAGCATCTCCTGCCAGATTCTACTGGAATGGAGCTCCCTTAAACCATAAAGTAACAACCCTCCTAATTTTCCTATCTTGTTTTAATTTGAATTCATTCTTTCAGGAAGGAATTGAGTCTGATCATGCAACTTACCACTAATAGCAAAAAAGCCAAAGCAAAAGTAAACTGCCCAGAAAAGGCAATTATACCACCCTTGTGGTGTACTGAGTAATACATATACTGTAAACTACAGATTACCAAGCTTGTGCAATGAATCTCCAGATCCCTCCTAAGGACTGTCAAAAGCAGTTGCTAATACCACCATCATCCATTGACTTCAGAAGAAGTGTAATCAGGACAAAAAGAAGTACATCTAAACAAGTGTACATTGTCTTTTAAGAGCATGACTTACATCTAGACCAGAAACAATGCACTGAACTTCTAATCCAAAGAATAGAAAGTATAATTTGTTCCTGTTTTGTTCTTTTCTAAGTAAATATTAAGCAGAAATACAAATGGTTAAACAACAATATATATAACAACATATACTAACATAACAGGTTTTGAGAGTTCCCCTCAAAATATAACTATACTTTTTTATCCATGTAAACAATATCTCATAACAAAACTTCTTAAGTGAGGTTCCTTCAAAAAGAACACCTAGACTTCAGCTGGCAGAGAAAACTTTCCAATAAAACTATGGAGCATCAAATTTTGGATCCTGTACAAGGCTGTGGATTTATCTTTACAAAATACACAATGGACTAACTGAAGTCCCCCCCTTATTAGTGAACATCAGGCTTTGCAATTAAAGGTGGGAGATTTCTTTCAGCTTCTGAAGTTTGTTTTCAGAACAATGTCCTCTCAAATTAGTCCTGCAGTTTACAAAACATTAGTACACTTGACTTTTAATGACTGAAGTACACAATGCTTTTGTTAAGGGCATTCGCTGCCAACTAGTGATTGGGGAGACAAAATAACATGCATTTGAAGTTTACCATACTTAAAACATGTTGCAGTTGGCTTAAGGGAAGGCACAAATACATCTGCAATATTCCATCTCTTGTTTTCTTAAAAAGGATGCAAGGGCACAAATTGGTTTATGAATTGTTCATAGAACTATTCATATAAAATACAGTTATTAGAGGTTTCAGTAGGTGAGCTGAGTGCAAGCTGTTCTATTTAGCTACATTTATATAATCTTTCTGGAGGGCAAGTCAAAGAACTGGGGAAACCAAAGAACTGGGCCTTAAATTGATCAAAAATATTAATACTCCTGGAAAGCTAAATGATATTTTGATTGCAACCATGGGACAATCCTACAATAAAGCCTTCTGGCTCTCACAGTCTTGGCCCTGATTACACTTCTACCAGCAGCAATGATGTGTAATTCAACTGGAGGCAGTGTAAAATGAGCAGGTGAGATCACAATCCTGTTTTGAGTCCAGTATCAACCTCTCCATACTTTCATTTCAAACAAAAGCTTTTTCCTCTTGATTCATATTACACTTTTCTTCCTAGATATCCTGGCAGTAAACCAGTCTCTCTTTCTCCCTCTTATACTTTTTTTTTCTTCAGAGGTACATGGAAATTACACAGCACATGAAGAAGCTGCCAAGGACAGTTCAGCTCTCTGTGTCATAACAAGCATCATATTTCATGCACTTCTTAACCAGCCTTGATGTACTGCAGGAATGATCAAATGATCTTGAGCACATGCAAGTGAAGGACACACCAATATACCATGTCAAAGCTACAGCAGGAGGAAGCTGGTATGAATGCAAGGAGCTTACTTTCTGGGAAATATCTCAGCCTTTAAACTCACCAAAAACCCTCAGAAAGAGTTTCAAATCTTAGAAAGACAGGGAGCTGAATACTTATATCTTTTGCTCCTCCTGATTCTCTCTGTGGGTGGTGTCCCTTCCAACCTTAAACATTCAGGAATTCTGTGGGATTTACTTCCAAACTTGCACTGACTGGGTTACTACACATCAGACTGACTCCGTTTTTCTGCCTCCTGCCTTCTTATGTAGAGGCTGTAGAGTAGAACAAGAGCCCCCAAGAATCAGTAGGCCTGCAAAGAGGACAAGAGTGTATTAGAGGCCTGGCTGCTGGGATTCCAGGCAGGCACAACAGACAATCATGGTCAGTAACAAAAAGGAAACAGGGAAATGTCTGTGGCCCCTATTACAAAATGGAGCACCTTCAGTCTTGGTAATGCTGAGTTACTGACCAGTAAAGTGAGCTTTAGTGTCTGGAGAAATACTGGTTAAAATAAAATACAAACCATCTGAGCTCAGTTTTGCCTCATCACCAAAGCTGACTGGATCCCTTACGCTTACCCTATTCTTCCTTTGTGCCTCAGACACAGCTCCATCATCAAACTGTACTTGATGTAAAAGTGGATGAATCCCACATTTCAGAACAGAATCCATTTGCATTGGTGTGTTAAGGAGACCTCCTTGTCATACCAGGAAGTGGCAATTACAACCTCAACAATTTTACAGAAAATGTCAAAGAAGAGCGAATAAAATAAGGAAAGGACATTTTTAACTTAGGTCTGTAAAAATTCAAGCCAAAACCCACCCAAGACAGCAGGAAAACCTGGTGCAGAACGTCTACTGGTGCAGCTATATAGCTAATGTCTGTACTCTAGATGTAGCCTGCAGACAAGAGTGCCTCAAGGGACTAATTTGGAGATTGCTGTGTTGTTATCTGTGATATCAGCAAGCTACAGACACAGATGGATTCTTGAAACAGCGTTTTTCTACCACAGTGGTAGTCAGTTGACAACAGCAGTTTTTTCCAGGAAACTTTAGGAAAATTCAGGAGAAAATAGGACTGTCCTTATATTGATCGATTTGCTACACATGTCCCAGAGCTTTTTTAGCATCTCCTCCCACTATAGATCTTACTTATTCATGTATCCAGCCTCACTTTACTGCATCTCAGATTCCTATAAAATCTTTTGCATCTTCTTAACTTTCATAATTCCAAAAACGGCTTTCAGGAAAAATAAGGTTTTGGTCTGCTCACAAGAACCTTCCTACATGAAGTAAGATTTTTAAAGTACCTAAAGTCCTGCAAATTTTATTTAAATGAAATGTTGATCCACCCACGATAAGTTCAGAGGCAGTCAGTTTCTGGTATGATTTACTCCTTTGCACAATGGTTGAGATAGATTAAGAAAGGAAGGGGAAATTCTTACTGCACCAGCTAGAGCGGCAGAGAGGCTTCAGGGCACATATGAAGGGAGGGAGGGAAGGAAGGAAATTAAGAGAGAGAAGCATCGTTTTTTGAGATGGGAGGAGGATAATAAACTCTCATCTCCTTTAGCAAAGAAACACAGGAGCAGATGGAACATCATAACTTAATGTGTTCAAAAGCTAAGGCATTCCTGCTAACCTCAAGGTTATTCTATTGGTGGCAAATTTATCCCCATTTATTCATTGGGCAAGACTGGGAAGATGCATTGCCTCTCCCTTATTTAAAACTCAGTGATGGCTTGTGGATAATAAAGGCAGAAAAATATATTTGTTTCATTCTTATTTAAGTACCCTTTTATCTAATTAAATCCAGTTCATGTGCTTTCCTTCCTCCCTCACCCAAAATCTTTGGACAAAGCCAACATAGTAAAGACCTGCCTTTCACTTTCATTTTGTTAAAAATGTTTGTTAAAAAAATTAATTTCCTTCAAGTGTCACTGGAAGTTAAAAATAGGAAGGTATCAGAAAAGCCTTTTATAATGCAATCATAACAGTACCACGTCACTGTTGAGCACCACAATTAAAATGATCCATTATGACAGTGATGTGATACATTTGGTCTTTCAGGAAGCAGAAAAAGAAATAGGGCAATTTTTGTTTTGTCTGTCAACCAATTTTTCAAATGGGATACTCATATACTTTGAGATGCTAAAGTATTCTTTCCGTTAGCCGTTGTGATATGGGTATTTTTAAACACATTTCTGAGATATTAAAGTAACATTATTACATTGCCACCAAATCTGCTAAGACAAGAAAAGGAAAACTAAGACTCTAGGGTACAGCTCTTAGCTGGAGCCAAGAGCTACAGTTTGTTTGGAAGACTGTGGCCAGGATAGTTATGTTGCCTTTTGCAAATTAGGTAAGAGTTGCAGGTGTGAAATTACTTTTGATATTTAGATAATTAAATTAATTTAGGAGACAAATTCATGCTGACATTTATAAATGTGGATGCTGCTACAGTTCAGGCTGAAAATGAAATGTGAAAACCCTTTAAAGGTGAAGCATCTGAAGAGGCATTTCTGAACTATATGAATACAGTGTTTTCTTTACAGTGAAGGGCCATCAGAAGAGAAGTGTTTTCTTCAAAAAACAATCCTGTTACATAATGCATAAATGATTATAAGGGTCCAGAGTACACTACAATTTAAGTAAGTTAATCTTAATTTATAATCAGCTTTAGTAAGATCTTCATGAATACTTTGTTCCTTTATTCTGTGTGAATTAAGATCAAAGAAAATTGTGAACTTAAAGGAATTTTTAGATGCATTTATTAAATAGATAAAAGAAAAAAGCTTTACCGTTGCGCCAAATCTTGAATATGCAAAGAATTACACTAATAAATACAAACCTAATTTTAAGCCCTTATAGGTATTTGAAGTACTGTGTTAAAAGCTGGGGAGACCCCCGTGGCCAGCCTCTAAGATCCATCCATGTTCTTGAAGCTCCCCTCCAAGCTGACTTGGACTCAGAATCATCTTTTTGTGATATGAATGTTACATACTCCAAAATATTTGGTCAGTACTTCTTTGCAGAGAGGGCTTTGAGAAACTGCAGTTTCTTTTCTAAGAGTTCTTTTTGCCAATACAGATGACACAAACTTGCATTCAACAAGATCAAGGTGTCTACCTCAGTACAACACCAATGGAAAAACTGGTGTAGGGAAAAATTAACCTCAGGAGGTGAGAGTTTAATTATTGCTTAAGCAACACAGCCGTTCTCAGAAGAGCATGTGTTGCACGAATCAACACTGAGTGGAACCAGAGCATATAATAATGACATTTAACTCAGAAAGAAGGCAACAGGGATAAAAAAAAAAAAAAAAAACCAACCAAAAAACCCCCACCCACCCCAAAAAACCCCACAAAACCAAAAAAAAAAACCCCAAAACAACCCCACAGCTAACTATATAGTAAGGGAGACAAGGAGGAAAGAGGAAGGAGGGAGGAGGGAGACTTGTTTGCCAGGGCAGAGTAGGCTACTTCATATCATTACATCTGAAATGGAACATTTGGAGAAAAAAAAAAAATCCTGATGTTAATTGTAAAGGTAGCAATAACTGGCATATGAGATAGTATAAAGGCCATTTGCAGAAGGGGTTCTACTGGCAACACCCAAAAACTGACTGAAGAATTAACTGAAACAATTATTTTATATTTATAATTATTTATAATTAACTGAAACCAAATTCAGAAAAACTGAATTTTCAGTTTTTCTACCACCTAGACTGTAACACCATGACCTGGACAGAAAAGAGCTGTCATCCTGCTGAAGTCAAAGCTGACAACATCCATTGCTCCTTCCTCATTCATAGATCTAGTAATTTCATTATGACATGAATTGGATTGGTCAAGAACATCACCCTTGAAAAATCCACACTGTCTGACCTTCTTCTCCTTCATGTGGTGAGGACTGGCTTTCAACTTGAGCCATAATTTCCAAAAGATGTAAGCAAGGTTACATCTAGTTCCATGTATTTTTACAGGCTGAGATTTCTCAAGTGAACTCTCACTTGGCCATCCAACACTCTCTCTCCTATTTGAACACGTCTCTGCCCACAAGGCTTGGGAAATGCTGATAAAGACAGAGGCATGTTTAAATCTTCTGCCACTAATTTACTTTTAGCCATTGGCCATTTCTGTCATTTATTCTTTTTGCTGCTAAACTAGCAGTAAGTATGCCCTTGATGTTTATGGTCTGTTTCAGCTCTAGCTGAACTTTTGCTTCCCTACTGCCACCCATGTCATCATGGGCAGCCTCTATATTCTTTCTTTGCAGTCTGCTTCTGCCTCCTACATATGTTCTTTTTGCCTTGGAACTGAGCCACATGTTCCCTATTTTGTCAAGCCATGATACAGATACTCATTTTCCCAAGTCCTGGTATGGACAACATTTTGCTCCTTATGAGTAATAACTTGAGCATCTTTGCTCTTTAGTGATGCCTTCTACAGGATTTCACCCACCAGTTCCCCATGAATAAGCCGAAGTCTTCTCTACTGAAGTTGAATCTCTCCCTTGTTCTTTGCCTACCTCACCCCACTCAGGATTTTGAACATCGCTGCTCTATGGTCACGGGGGACAAGGCTACCACTGACCCCGTCAAGAAACCACATCATCTCAGATCATAGTATTCAGTGGCCTGAGACACTCAGTCCTACAACGCTGGTAGTAGTAAAGATCACTCCTGTAAAGCTGAAATCCCAGGACTCAGAATGCTTGCAGAGGAAGGAGCAGAAAAATGTGTTCATTTTCTTTTCCTTCCTAAAAATTGGAAGAAATAGCAAAGGCCGTACAGTGTGTTTGTATGGATTTCATTATTTAGGGGAATTTATATCAGCTCTTGCAAGATAGTTATCAATTCTGGCATGTCACATAAATATATTTATGCTTGATAGAATGGGGCACTGGAGGATTTGAAGCCATGCTCTTGTCCACCTCCCTTTAAATACCCAGCAATGAAAACTGTACCAGTCTCCTATGAATTCACTGGCAGCTGTTTATTTCTTTATGCCTCACTGTCTTTCTCCACCCTGTTGTCTCTTAAATTGTAGGCTCTTTGTGGCAGGAAAGCTCTTTGTTCATTGTTTTGTGGTGGGTTTTTCTGGATAGCACCCAGAACAACAAGGACTGAGGTTCCTAAGCTTCACCATAATACTAAGCAACACAAGTTCACAATTTTTTTTAATTTTTATATCTTTATAGGTGAGATTTTAGACCCTTTTTACCCAGCTCAGCTAGACTCCAGAAGCTGCTCCATTCACATCTTCACAAAGATAGTGGTTTCAGCTGCAGTAAGCAGAAGATTGGTCCAAATAATCTTCCTCAAATACATGTAATGTAAATACTGCCCAATATGTCATCTTCAGATCTAATCAGCTTTCTGAAGAGAGACAGAGGCACAAAAAGATGACCATGTTACAAGCTGCTTTTGCCAGAGAAAGCAAACTGATCTTTCTTACAATGAGTGGTTTTGTTCAAAAATAACAGAAAAACAAATGAGAAAGAACACGATGTTGTTTTTCATGATAGAGGAAGACAGTTTTTATAAACTTTTACTGAAGAACTGACATACTTGTACTTCAGTTTTTACGTAGGTTCTTGGACCCAGAGAAAGGTTACTTTTCATTTTTGAAAACTTGGAACACCAGAACACCAGTGTTTCATCATGCTTTCCGTGATACACAGTCATGTAGAATAAACTTCACCTTTAAAAAAATTGCACACTCTCCACAAGTGTAGGTACACAATTTCATGGATGATGAAGAAAGTAAAAACAGTTTGTCTCTAAAGGCCTCCTTTCCTCTTTTCACAAGTTTTCACAAACTGTTTCTTCTACAATTATTGGGTAAGTTGAGTTCCTTTCAAAGCTTAGCAAGGGCTACCTAAAATGCCACTACATTTAGTGGTATTTTAGAAGAGAAGCAACAAAATAATCCTTGCCTCTGGAGATAAGACTACTCAGGTCACCAGAGAGGTATTCCAGCAGTACTGACCGTCCCTCTCACCTCAAATGCTTCAGTGTTTAAGAAAATAGTCTACAGCTATGTAATCTATTCAAGCATAATCAAAATAGCTCAGGATTGCAAGAACACTGCTGAATGACTCTGTTCTCATCTGTGTCTATGTATCAGACCCATTTTGTTGTGGGGGTACTTTGAATAGAACATTTTTGTTCCAACAGTAACTATTCTGAGCAAGATTTGAATAAATTAGTCTCTCCTTTCACCTATGTGAATAAATTTGCCAATACTTTTACACATCTGCAAGTAAATAATAAGAAAAATGACCTTTCATGAAGTCTGACTTGCATAATATTTTGTACTTCGTGTGCATTTTTTTCTTGAAAGAATCTCTAATGCTCTGAAACCTGGATGTATTCCACATGACTCTGTCAAAATTTAAACAATTTAGCCCTGTATTAAATATGTATGTAATAAACTCCTGAAGCAAATTCACCACGTTCACTTTGCACCATGACATTCTATCAAAGATCTAAGAACTAAGAAACAAGTATTGTATCTGAAAAGCAACTATAAAGCTCTTGTAGCTTGCACATGCAAAACATTTAAGGTGTGCCTCTCAGAATTTATTTTCATAATGTAATATTTTGTTCCTAGGTCTGCTAGTTTTTCTGAGATGCTCATAGAAAACACTTTACTTAAGACATGACTTCTTTTTAATGCATGTGAAAAAGAAATAGCCGGATAATTTGAGTTAATTTTTAGAGGATTCTGCAAACAGCAAAGGATTCTTGTGCATCATCTAACAAGGCTGGCTTTTCATGTTTGTTTTGCACTGAGAATTGAGTCCCTCACATCTCTACTACCTTGTAGTACTCTAGCTGTTTCAGCTGAGGACTCACAAGGGGAAAGAAACTAATGGACTGACAATTTTCTACCTCACCCCATCAGTCCTGGCTTTACCAGGACATCATGTGAGACAGAAGACTGCTGCATTTTCACAGCCAAGATCAAGTCCCTTAGAGTGATAAAAATCACCAGTGGTGACAAGTCTATTTATAAGGGTGATCAGAGGCTTATGCTGTACAGAGTGGCTTTTCCATATGAGCAGTTTCTCTGAGACGGTCACCAAAACTGGTAAAGTCAGCGTCTTTCCTGCACCTACTGGTACTGCAATTATTTCCATGACAGTAACAAGTAACTGATGCTGTTTACAGCAGTACTGAATGCAGGTTTGTAGGGTAAATACCAAAAGTATGGAAATAAAACAAAAGAAGACCTAGTGCATGCCATTCTAAATGTGAACATGTAACATAAAATTCACACAGCTTCAGAAGATCCAGGTGTCCACCTAGTGTTCCTCCAAAGCATTATTTTATGGGACACTCTCCAAAGAGCTTACAGAGCTTTAATCACATTGCAAATTCACATGTAGCCTGAATATCTGAACTAGACTTAAATAAAACAGATTCAATAAAGTGCTGCACCCCTGTTCTCAGTGAAAAGATGTTCAAATACCATTGTGTCAAAAGAGCAAGGCAGCTACAATTCCAGCTAAGAATAAATTTCTAGGAAGTGACAAATTTCATGTGAAACAACAACACAGAGACGGAATGTTTCTTTTTGTCAGACAAGAAACAAAAGCTTCAAGGCACAAAGGAATCATGAAGGATTAATTACTTCACTGATACTGTCTTCCCGAAGTGGGCACTTCAGCGAATCAGCAGTACTTATGATGACATCTACCAAGAAAAATGTAGTATCACCTTTCAGATTTATTCATTCTCACAGACCATGTTTACTGAAGCATTCTTTGTTTACTCATGAGATTGTGGCTAGGAAACCTAATATTTTTGATGTTTCTTCTCGCTATAATGCCCATCATGACCGTATGAGTAGAGGCATCTAATAAAAGGAACTACAAGTGTAATTACTGAGAGGACCAGTCAAGCTGAACTATCCAGGATATCTGTTTGTCTACAATGTGCATACAGTAACTTTGTCAACTGGACATCCAGTTGCCTAGGTGCATTGATATAAAAGATTTTGGTTCAGATGGTATTTCAAAGCCCTTTTGAAAGTACTTTCTTAGTCCAAGTGGTAAATAAGGTTTCTCAGACTTCAGGGGTTTTAAAAGGGTTTAGTTTTATAAGAGGATAAGCATCACAGAATTGCTGACACCAGAGTACTTGTATATAGACATTTGGATAAACACAAGACAACTGGATAATTATTATGAACTCTTGCAGATGACAGAGATTCAAAGAGATCGAGAGGATGTTGGGATCTTGTTCAAAATACTCAAGAACAACTGGATGGATCCAGCAAAAAGTGATCAGGCAGTTGTCAGCCTGTGAGACTAGTCCTGCCATTTTTATTTGGAGCAAGGAGAAGACAGCTTCCAGATCTGGCTAAAACGAAAAGAAAAATGTCATAGTAAAACACCTGCTAGAACTTTATAAGGGTTTGGACTTTATCTGAAAGAAAAGGGGGCAGGACTGTCAGGAAATAATGTTATCACCAGACAAGACATATTTGTTTGGACCATGTTAAGTGTTGTCTGACGTCCTTTTTATTGTTTCAAGAACTGCTCTCCTCCTCCCATAGTAGGCTCAATTTCTACAGACTGTGATTGAAGACCCAGAGTGAAGCATCCTCAGGAAAAGGAGCAGCAAAGAATGCAAGTTGTGCTAAACCCAGCCCCTGGCCAAGTTTGTATTATTGCTGGCCTAAGTCTGAGCCAAAGAACAAATATTGTTAATAGTAAATTGCAGAGCTTGTGGAGAGGTCATTGGCAAATCAAAACAGTGCAAAAACCTAGAGTTGATGTGGTAATCCATACATGCTGGGGCACAGCAATAAAATGTGCTGACAGGTACAACAGAGACTTACGAAAGTGTTTGTTTTAAAAACACATCTGCAGATCACAATATGATAGATGAATACTTTTTTGCAGAGCTTCATCAATAAACTGCATTTACTTGAATGCTTGACCAAAAAGGAAAATTAAAAAGATATTACAAGCATAAGCATGACAAAGGTATCTGTAACACTTCTAGAATACTTGAAGCAATTCCTGTGCTTTATGGTAGCCAAGGAGGCCTAACTCCTTGAATTATCTGTGGAGGAGAGATGTATGCCTGTTAATTTGCTCTCAGTAGGTGTAAAAAAATCAGTCACTTCTGAAGACACTCCATCAAGAGGAATATAGGAATGAAATCCCATATAGAATACCAGAAAAAGATGCAGCAATGGAAAAATTAAACCAAAGGTTAATAAGAAAGTGTGTTTGCTTGTAATAAGTACTTGCAAAGCAGCGACCAGCCTTTGCAGCATTCTTGTTTACAAATTGCGTCAGCAGTGCAAGGGAAAAATGACAACACTCTAGTCACAGCAAGCATGTGAATTTTTCAGCAGACCTCTTCTGGGCTTAAGCAAATCTGGAGTTTCCTCAGTTTTGCCTCAGAATTTGCAGGAATTCTCATGGCATATATATTGTTGGGTCATAAAATAGTTAGGTTGGGAGAGGCCTTGCAGATCATCCCATTCCAATGCCTCTACCATGGGCAGGAACACCTCCCACTAGGCCAGGTTGCCTCCAACCTGGCCTTGAATACTTCCAGGGATAACACATCCACAACTTCTCTGAGCAACATGTTCCAGGGCCTCGCACCCTCATAGTAAAAGAATTTCTTCCTAATGTGTAATCTCAATGCAGCCTTTTTCAGTCTGAACCCATTTCACTGCAAGTGCAGCAACTGATAGAAGTGAAAGCCTCTAATGAAGATTAGCAATTCTTCTGCTCCAGAAATTTTCCACTTCAATCCAGACAGCTCCTGCTCTGCAAAAGGCATCTATATCAGCTTGCACCCTATGGAAAAGTAAAGCTGGACTTGTGTAATTTCTGCAGTATTGGCCCATGGTAAGTCTCAGACAACTGGCTAGGTTGCAGTATATTACCTAGAACATAGAGCTGTATTATCTATAAACTCACACTGTTCAAATAAACAGTGAAGTAAAGGGTGATAAAAATAATTTTAAGGTTGACTGGTTGAAAGAAAATTAGTAGGTTGTCTCAAGTTTACATTTAATTCCTTATAATTAACTTAGAGTACACCTAATGGTCTTACTCCAAGAAGACAGCTACTGTGTTTATTTATAAAACAATGGAGATATGTTATATTTCTAAATTGTGTTAAGAATCTTTAGTTACTAAAGACGCATGGCTTAAGCATTACAGCTTGTGTTGGTCAGTAGGGAGAAGAGGAATGATATTACAAATACACATTTATGCTGCTATGTTCCAGGTTACCAAAGACTACTAAACCCTGCATGTAGAGTTAAGCATAATTAGAATTTATGCTTCAAATGTGACCGATTGCTAACGTTTCTGATCTTACTTCATTTACTTACTCAGATTGCATTCCACCTTGCACTGTTCTATAGGAAAGCAAGCATCTACAACACTCTCGTTTATCTGTACTCAGCTTAATTATTTGACAGAGCATCAATCCTTTGATGAGGTTTGTTTCATTTGGGTTTTATATTATATTTGATAATCTGTGCTGGTCCAGTACTAAGGATGCCGCCTCAACCTCTTCCTTGTCCTCGTTTTCCAGTGCTTTACCACGAGGAGGAGCTGTAGGGAGTCTTGGAATGAGATAGAAAACTCCTGGAAAATTTATCTTTGAACACACCCGCAGCAAGCATTTGCTCCAGACTCGGCCACTGCTGGTACAAGTACTTCAGACAACTGCTCTTATGATCAGGATAAAGGCTGCACTAGACTCTTGTCCTCTGAAATTATCCAGTGTGATTTCTATTAAAAAAAAAAACCAACAAAAAAAAAACAACAAAAAAACCCACCAAAAACAAACAAAACCACACAAACAAACAAACAAAAACCCAAAACAAAAACAAAAACACAACACCAAAAAAACCCACCCCACCACAAAACCCTAAACCACCAACAATTTTAGGTCACTAATAAATAGACTTAGGCATTTTTCCTAGCTTTTACTCTTTCTCCCAAATGCAGGATGAATAGAACTAAGTGTTAGTGCCAGGATTCATGCACAGTCACATGTGTGTGCATGCAAAGGTCCCTTCTTTATGGGAGGTGGGATTTTTTTTCCAAGCAGGAAAGTCTATCAGAAGCTGAAATCTATATTTGAGCTGACTGAGTTCTCTCCAGAGAAGAAGGAAAAAAATGAATTAGCATATATTACACTCCAGTGTCTTCTAAAAATTTAGTGTACACATTATTTATAAATCCCAAGGGAGAAATTAGTAAAGAATTTCATTTGAAGCCTATAGAATTTTATGTTATTTCCCACTCAGTTTTACAGCAGCTTTACTATTTAGTTATAAAGATGTAAAACACCAAGAGCATACTGTGAATATGCTCCTCAAAGCAATAGTCATGACAAATATTTTACAAGCCAACCATGCTCTGAAATGTTTTAACTTTTATTCTTAGCCCAGATTAATGGCACATTTCTTTATGAAGCAGAAAAGGATGAGAAAATGACCACAATTTTTTTCACCGGTTAACAGGATATATATTAACTAATGCCACTATATCCTTCTTTTAATTCTGTTTCTGTGTTTCATCATTTAGCCTTCTCTTTTATAGAATGAGATACTTCAGTTGTTTCCTGATATCTCTTCTTTCCCTACTCACTAGGAATTAGAAATGAGATTGGTACGATTCCATTGCATGCCTCTTTAGGATCGCATTTAATTTTGCAAAAAAAAATCCCATTTCCCAACTTAACATATTTAAAAATATCATCCCAGCATATTCGGTCAAAGATAAAGTTTTATTTTAATTGCGAGAACTTTACCATTTTGCTTTCAGTGATAAAATAAACAGGATAATTTGGAGCACTGAGGTGTTCTACTAATAGCTTTCATCACTGAAAGCAATGAATCATTGTCATTGCTGAGGGTCTCTAGGCCATCATAGGAATTGGAGCCATACATAAAAAAGCTGCTGTCATGACTATAACTGCATATATCAGGTACTCTCCCCATAAAATAACACTCTATTTTCTTTGTGTACTGCCAAAACAGATCCAAATCAACAACAGACATATTTAGAGTCTTCAAAGATAAAACAGTTCAAATCTTCTGTGAAGCAAATTACAGTTCTGCACCTTCCAAGTAATTAATATTTTAATGTTAAGGGAAACATCTGCTTTGCAAGATCTCTGTTTGCAAAGCACTCTCCACACATGACTAAAAGCACTGGACAATTAAAGGGTATTCATTGCATACTGGAGGATCATTATCCTCTCCTCAACCACACAGCATTTCCACCACAACAGAGAGAATAAAATTCTATCAGCTCACTGCAGCAACGTAAAATTCTTGTCAGGCACAGTTTTCCCCTTTAAGCATGAGGCAACACTTGTGGCTCACAGGGCTTATAGCACTGTTGGGATGCACAGATTAGGTGCATCTAGGCAGGAAGGAGGCATCATGTTTTTCAGCAAACCTTACCTTGTTGCTCAAGAAACAATTTTACTTATTGCTACAAAATGGGTGCCATTAGACTGAAGGATGACAACTTCCACTCTTTATGCCTAATCTATTTTAGACAGCTTGGGTTTCTTTTTTGAGCAGAAACAGTCTTGACTTTCATTTCAGCTACAGTTCAAGGCCATTTACTGGTTATGCTCAGGTTCTCTCCATGGGAAGTACAGGGCCCCAAGGATCACCCCAGCTCATTCTGTAACCAAGCCAGAGCCCAAGTTCTCACTTCATTCATAGTCATAAGATTCCTGATTTCCTTAGTGGTGATTCCATGCAACAGAAAATGGAATATGCCATGGTCTCCATTACAGCAACATAATGTAAAGATCATCTCTGTGAGTTTAATGGCTAAGGACTTGCATGAAAACAAAAACATTCTAAAATCTAATTGGAATATGGCATTTCTACAAACACTCTCCTCTAAGAGAAGCATCTCAGCTACGTGGATTTACCTGCCTTAGATAAATATTGAATGAAATTAATTTAAGCAATTAGTAACACAGAAGCAAGTCTGAGGTTGGGCTGGTGGGGAGCAGGGGAGAGGCAGGAGAATAGAGACTTAGGAGGTAATTTGAGAAAAGGAAATAAGAGGTAGAGAAGAAATACTTACAGACGAAGAGAGATAATTTACTTAGGATAAAACAAGGGGCACTAGATTTTAAGTATCAGGATTTCAAAATTTTGACCAAGTATAATAAATAAGTTTTCACTTAAATTGACTCTCAGGTTACAGGACTCCTTAAGGGGTATGTGGGGATGTGTGTGGGGGTGATTTCCCTTAGGAAAATACTCCTGTTATTCTAATTATTAATAGATTCCTTTATATGACCTGCTTATCAATCCAATTTAAAACAAAAATTATAACTTTAAAACAAATTAAATAAATCAGTCAAGTTAGTTCGCATATTTCAAAGTAACATACCTCTAGTATCAAAGCATCTAGGTGGCAGGTTTACTTCCTTAACCTCATAAGATTTATATGACATAGAGACATTTTGATCCAATTCATACAGACATAGACAAAGATGCAAAGAGTCAGCTCTATTTTTATTTCTACTGAGCACAAAACTGATGTTATCACAGAATTATTACATCTCAATACTTTAGCATATCTATTAAAAATAGAATGGATATCATATAAAATTTTCTAGACTGAATTCATCTGAGTTTTTGTCATCCAGTCACTCAAGATGATATCCTTATGCACATCTTTGCCATTGGCATGTACCATTCCTTCTGTGTTCCTACTGTTCCTACTCCATCAACAGTTGTTAGGCCAGTGGGAGAGGAAAGAGCAGTTCATGAAATATGTTGTCCCGGTTTCAACTGGGATAGAGTTGATTTTCTTCCTTTTATTGAGGTTTGGATTGAGGTTGAGACAATTTTTTATAACACACTGATGTTTGTTGCTAAGTAGTGCTTACCCTAAGTTAAGGATTTTTCAGTTTCCCATGTTTGGCTAGGGAGGAGATGCCCAAGAAGCTGGGAGGAAGCATGGCCAGGGCAGCTGACCTGAGGTGGCCAAAGGGATATTCCATACCACAGACATCATGCTGAGTATATAAACTGGGGGGAATTGTCCGGGAGAGGCCAACTGGTGCTTGGGCTGGGTATTGGTCAGTGGGGGGTGAGCAAAGGTATTTTGCTCTGGTTCATGGGTTTTACCTCTCTTTTTGTTTTCTCCATTATCACCATCATCATTATTATTAGCTTCAGTTATTAAGCTGTTCTTACCTTAACCCAAGGGTTTTGCCTTTTTTCCAATTCTCCTTACCATCCCATCAGTTTATCTGTGTGTGTGCTCACAGATAAGCATAGTGAGAGGCTATGTGTTACCTAGTTCCCAGCTGAGGTTAAACCAAATTGACCACAATTGATTAAAACTGACCACAACTTCAAAACTAAACTTGCCTAAAACAGAAACAATGCAAATAAGAATTACAAAGGAAAAATGCTATGTTATTAGGGTAGCTTCCAAGAACGTCATCAACACCTCATAAAATCACTAGCTCAAATTTAAAGTGGAATCACCAGCCTCTGACACCTGAGTTGTGCAAGCAGCTCAAGCAAAGCTCTGAGATGGACCTACACCATACCCTTGTCAACAGATTTGTGGTGGCCTGGAGTCTGCTAGGTCATCCAAGCCCTGAGCTGTGGGAGGAAATGAATTAGGAGGACTCAGTCTCCAAATTACACTGGGTACAAGCAGAATGCCCTGCTGCACTTAACTCCAACCCAACCGTAATTCACTGCTAAAACTCCTTTGCTGACACTGGTCACTATGTGGAAAGGTGAAGCGATGAAGGAACCAAGTATCACTAAACATAGTGATGCAGAGCAAATGTAAATGTTTCAGCAATCATGCATCTCGAAGAGTGACTGTGCTCTGAGCTGTGTCAGCTCCATTATTTTGGAGAGAGTAAATCAAAATGGGAAACTGGTCCAGCTAATGGATTCTCTTGTGTGGTTACTTTTTAACTGCATGAGTTCTCTGATCTGGTTCACTGACTGCCCACACAAATACCAGTGTCAGCACTGCACAGTGGGCTGCACAAGGGTGATCACAAACAAGCAGAAGTAGAGAATGCTGCCACTTACAAAACACCAAGGCCCAGAGAATCTCACACACGAGAAAAATGTTTACTACAATTGTTTGATAGGGTACAAAGCTTGTAATGCAGTCTTTCGCTTACTGGAACCATTAATAGCTTCACTTTCTTCTGTCAACAAAAAAATGTGTAGGGATTTAATATCTTCCCCTATCTCTCTGCCAAGTTTCATTTTAACATGCTAATTGATGCAGATCACTGTCACTTCATAATATGCTTCCTAGAGGAGCCAGGTAACAGACCCATTTGTACCTACTTATAGGTATAGCACTTCCTGCAAAATAAAACATTTTAGCAATACAAACAGCCCAAGACAGAAAGCATACCAAATCCCTCAAGGCTATGACAGAAACCGAAACAAATCCCCCAGAGGCAGTGCATTAATGCTTTAATATCATAACCTGACGTAACTGCTGCTGAAAAAAGCAATCCCACTGCCTGTCAGGCCCCCTCACATCTCCCTCCTTGTCACCAGCATGAGTGTGCATCCATGTGTGTGGTGAAAAGGATAAATTGTTTGATCTGGGTCACAATTAACCATTATTCATTTACTTACTGGGTTTTGCCTGGCTAGTTGTAGCTCAGATCAATTCCCTGAGCTGGGTCAATGTGCAGCCATGAAAACAGCCCTGTCAGCAGAAAACAAGGCATGGGAGTGAACTGGGAGGGACTGAGGAAAATAGAAAAACTGCTCCTTTCAGTAGTGTGTTTGTTTATTCTGGCTTAAAGTTTAAACTGTGAAATGATGCCCCAAAATACATTTGTTTTTTATTTCAAGTGAAAGCACAAAAATAGGAGAATCAGTTCTCTGGCAAAAGGGTCTGATGAGCTCACAACCAACACCTGCATCACTTAAGGGTTAAGGAAACTAAAAGGGACTCCAGCTTAAGAAGATTTCAATTCCTTTAATTAACAATTCTGCCATTTGTTGATTCATGTATAAAACAAGACTCTTGTAACTACATCTCCTGACTGAACTCCAGGCAATAATGTTTCTTTACCAGGTGCTTTTTAGTGTGAAAAACCAATGGAACCCAACATATCATTTTAGATGCATTCAAACAGGATTTTCTCATTTCCTGCATTTGCAGATTAATTTTAATGGCTATCTTGCCAAAATACTAGCAAATGAGACATGATATGTAACCTTTCACAAATACTTACAGCACTTCAGAACAGGAGGATGAGAATGTACACATTCCACAGATTGTGAATAGGGGTTGCAAATCTTCAACATATTTGCAAACATACAGGTCTTTCAAAAGCTAAATACACAGATTTGCTGGTTACCATGTAAAGCTCCACAAAATATCTCTGAGATTGCTTTCTATGTTATTTCCAAAAAAAAAAAGTATCTGCAATTGAACTTTAGTTTCTGTTCTGGTTAAACATCTTTAGCATAATATACCAATGCAGTTTAAATGTTCATTCAGTAAACCAAGCAAGATGATGAGGAAAGTGTAGCAATTTCTGAACACAAATACATTGGTTAGAGAGAGAGGCCTCAAAACAAGATTGCCAAGTAGTTTGTTTAAACCTGACTTGTAAGAGTAGCTAAGTGCTGATGATAAGAAGCACAAAAGTTATTATGATGTTGACTACAGTGTAAACAACCTTCTCCAGTGTCTCTAAATAAATAGTGGATGACCAAAGTAAACAGGAATCTGCCCACATTCTGCCTACAGAAAATTGCACTAGACCCTGCACAATACAGGCACCTCCTGCAACTGTATTGTAAAGGGATCAGAAAGACTGCACAGTGACATTCTGAAGAAAATATTGAGAGACATTACAGCACACAGAGAGAAGGACCAAACAATAAAATACAGTCTGACAGCTAACTTTATGGTACACTTCAGGTAAGTCCTTCAATAGCAGTTTAGTGCCTACCTAATTACAGTTGTTTCCAGACAGGAGGTTTAGCCCCTCAGATACTCCTTTGTGAAAATATTTCAGTGAGATAGGCCTAAACTTATAGTCCAGTACATAGGGTCTTGATAAAAATTATATGTATTGTCCAACATTACTGAATGCTGAGAGTTTTGGAAAGATTTATAATTCAAGATAGAAGTGATTATATTTTTATTAGATGAGGATAATCTGCAGCTAGATGGGATACATTAATTTACATTCATGGTAAAAGAACTGCAGTGGTTTGGAGTAACAGGGATGTTTTTGAATGGAGCATTAGGGCAAAGTGTAAGAAGGCAGAGACATCTCAAGGCATGCACCAGGTGATCAGTGGAGGTGACTACTGAGAATTGTGGACCAAGAACTTGGTGTTTTAGATCCAAAGTAAACACAATGCTGCAGAAAGGCTATTCCTCCAGAACTAATGATTGCATGAGGATGAACCAGCAATCCAGCCAAGAAAAGAGGAGTATAATTTGTTAGCTTCTGATTAAGTCTCATGTTTATATTTCTCTGTTGGTAAAAAACTCTGTTTAAGTAAATAGGTCTGAGTCTAATTCCTTCTTGAGTGCCTTCTTGAGGAACTGAGCATACCTTTCCTGTTGAGGATAAAACAGGGCCCTCCACGTAAAGAGGAGGTTCCAAAGACATCCATGATTAATGCCCTTTGTTAATATTGTCATTTTATACACTGTAGCAGCAAAACTCTGAAAACCCCTCTCCCGCATGTCTGAAACAGATTGTCATCATCAATGCAAAAACCATGGTAATATCATCACAAAGTAAGTCTTGCAGGATTTATTGGACTGGTTTCCAAGGGCAAAACCATTCATCATGGAAATCAAGTTCTGAATAATAAAGTACACAACACATCCGCTTTCTGGATAAACATTTCCATCAAAGAGAGAACAGCTGCCTTGTCATGGTAAAGAATTGCAAATATTCAACTCCTTAATACTGAGTTCAGTCCAGTAACATTACAAAAAGCTTATTGTAGAAAATCTACAGGAAAAACAATTAAACACCCAACACAAAGACTACAGAAATTAGTGCAAAGATGCAAGAATTATCATCACAGAAAAAGAAAAAAAAAAGATGATTGTGCTGGTCAGACAGTAGAATATTGCACAACTGAAGAAGAAGAAACTGGTGATACAAATGATAGAGTGATCACCTCAGTGTATCAAAATCAGCTTTGATTGTGTCAACACCATTCCTCCCTTCCACCACAAAGTTACGCAAACACTTCTTGTTCAGGCTTGTATCAGCATATCAGAGAACCTGCAATTATGCTCAAACACGTAGCACATAAGTATAGATTACAACAGGCAATCATTCTGCAAACAAAACATCAGGATTTGGTGGCCTGAAAACTTAGTGCATGGTTTGGTGTTTCATAAGAAGGGCCCAGTGTTTTCTCTAGCACTTATCTATGTGCCCATATATAAAGGGACAGAACAGAAGTGCATAACATTGAGCCACAATGAAAGCTGTAAGGTCTGTGACCTTGCTCCCCCAAGATCACAATTCCAGGAATAAGAATACATCACAAAGAAGAAACAGTTCAAAACATGCTAAGAAAATAAACCATATCGCATATATAAGGAAAAGGTAGCACCACCTATAGGACAGAAAGAGGTTTATGTGATGAGCTATTCATAAAATGAGGGATTGGTTGTGTTTTATCTCACCTGAGCAGTGAGATGAATGCTAGGAAGTTGAAAGAAAAACTAGAGAAGAAAAAAGAGAAAAGAAAAAGGAAGGAGGACACCTGGAGGCATAGGTTTCTAGAGACAGACACATCCAGCAAATTGCACTCTTGTAGACACAATACAGATTGTGATCTGTATCTTTGAGAGGGGATGAGTAAAAGAAGTCACTGAAGTTACGATTTTTCTATGCTCCTCTCTGCACGCACAGGATACTGCTGGTGTCTGTATTTAATAATATAGTATGCAATCCATCTTTGAATGCAAAGATGCCTTTTTGCAGTCTTCAGGCAAAACTGAAAAATGTTCATGCATTTTCAGAAGTTCCAGTGTGACTTTATTAAAAAGCCTAGCCTATTTAAACTGACATACATTCAGCATAAAGAAATTAAGCAAAATTAAACTTAGAATTTTAGCTTACTGCCTAGAGGCACTAACAGAAAATGTGAACTAAAGGAAGGAACATGAGAACTTTACCCAAGGATAAAAGTACAGCAAGGAAAAAAATCTTCATCTTACCATTAATAACAAAATGCTAGAGAGGGCATTGCTGTGAGGGACTTGTTTGTCAAACAATAAATCTGAAGCAACTTATTAAATGAGTCCTCTAGGGAGCCCTCTCTAGATTCAGTACTTTAGTGCTAGCAATACTACTACAGTAAACTTTCAATTGATATTCATTACATTGCATTTCTGTAGTGATTTTTCTGGCCTTTACAAATAACAAGACTAAAATTGTTGTGCTCATAAGGTTTCAGTTTAAAAAAAAAAAAGTTTTCCTATAACTTGACAAAACAAATGCTAACATTTTAGAGCCAAAATCTCTTATTCACAGAATAAGCCTTGATCTTAAAGCTCAGAGAAAAACCTAGCCCACAGTTTGTCTTTATATGTTCAAAATACTGTCTCTAACAAGTTACATACTTCTAAGCCATGAGTTTTGCCTGATTAGGGGAAAATAAGGATATAGATCAACAGAAGCATTTACTACAACACCTACAGGAGAGTGCTTTTAAAATCTTCTGAAAATGTGAAATTATTTCACATCACAAGCTAGTGTAGAAGAGATAGAAATTGCTACTGGGCAGCTAAAACACAAATAAATACCTGCTTTAAGTAGGTCTGTCAGAACTGTAAACCAGTAAAGGTTGTTTCTGAAATTGAGAAATGCTAGGCTTTTGGATCTGTAATCATGAGTAAAAGTCATGTATCAAGTTCAAAGAACACCCGTACTTGAAACCCAAGGCTATGTTAGAAAAAGTCAGCTACATGTGATTTGACCCAGGTCACACATCATGACCTTCACAGTATGAGGGGAAAAATGTGCCATCCTAATTGTCAGCCTCTAACAGTCATGTACTATTTGGAAAACTGTAATCAAACACTTAAGGAAGGAGAACCCTGCAGGTCATTAGCAGCTTCATAACGTTCATCCTTGAGGAGAGTCTTAAACACATTTAGTTTTGGGGGAGGAGAGGGGGAAAGCCCCAGGACTAAAAGGTGACTTTAGTAGATGTCTTTTGAAAGAAAACAGAGCTGAGTGCCTCAATTGTGAGGATCTGCAGAGCACCCAGGCAAACACAGAAACATCTTTCACAGAGCAGGTAACACTGGCAAGGGAAAATTAAATACACCTTCAGGAGATGAAGATGAAAGAGCAAAAGCTGAGCAATAAATAGTGATATCTTTTAAGTCAGATGGGGCAAGCATTAGTGTTTATTCTGCCCTTACACAGTGCCAGTGCCACTGAGGTACAGACACCAAGCCAACCAGCACCCTGCCAGGTGATTTGTGTGTACAAACAACAATGCAAACATTTTAGAAGCTTCCTAAATAGAAAGTTAGTACAATAAGTGACTGTAATTAATGATGCAATGCCCACTACAAGCTGCTTTTGGGGGGACTGAGATAAGTTTATGACTTTTGCCCATGAAAGCACTCTGGTTTTATGTCAATTCGTTTTCCATTGACTGCTCTGGTGACCTTGGCCAACCAGCAGGTTTGCACCTCAGCTGGTTCCATTTCTGACCCTGCAGAACTTGCAGCATGTGGAACTGCCTGGTCTTCTTGTTACCCTTGCTGTGAGTGAGTTTAGGGTCCTGAGCAGCTCCTAAAGCACCTTTAGACACTCACAAGTTTAAGGGCCTGGATGGGATTGATCCAAGGATACTGAGGGAGCTGGCTCACTAAGCTTTTCTCCATCATTTATTACCAGCACTTTGGGAGCTAGAGCTGTTTAGCCTGGAGGAGACTCAAGGGTGACCTCATCACTCTCTACAGCTGCCTGAAAGGAGGTAGAAGCCAGGTGGGATTGGCCTCTTCTCCCAGGCAATCAGTGACAGAATGAGAGGATGTAGCCTCAAGCTGCACTAGGAAAGCTTCAGGTTGGACGTTACAAAGAATTTCTTCAAGGAAAAACTGAAGACATCGGAATGGGCTGTCCAGGGTGGTGGTGGCGCGACCATCCCTGGACGCATTTAAAAAACAACTGCACGAAGTTCAGCTAGTTCACTTGGTGCCATGGTCTCGCTGACAAGGTGGTGTTGGGTCATAGGTTGGACTCGGTAACTTCAGGGGTCTTTTCCGACCTAAACGATTCTGTAACCCCCGGGCATACCCCCGGAGCTCTGCCACACACGACAGTATTCGCCTAATTCTCCCCACACGGCAGAGCTTTGCCGCGGCCCCGGCGCAGCCCCGCCCTCGGACCGCCCTCTCCGCGGCCATGGGGGCGGTGATCCATCCCGGGGGGGGCGGGCGGCTGCCACCGCCCAGCCGAGGGCGCGGCGGCCCCGGCGGGGCGGGCTTTGCCGTCTCCTCCCCCCTCCCGCCTTCTTTTCCCCTGGTTATGGCGTCCCCGGCCCTGACCTTCGTCCGGAGGCTGTGCTGGCGGTCGCCCTGCGGGACACGGTGAGTGCCGATGGCTGCGGGGCTGCCCGGCGGGGCCCCTCACGGGGCAGGCTGGCCGAGCCCGGGGCCGTCCGTGCCGGGGGCTGAGCAGCCCCAGCTGCCTCCCGCCGGGGCTCGGCGTGCAGAGCAAGCGCTGCCATGCCTGTGTCCTGCCCTGCCTGTGCCGCTGGATGAGCCGGGCTGGCCCTGCCTGGATGGCCCCGGCGTTACTGCACCGGGCCGGGCCCGCTCTCATCCCAGAAACGGGGAAGGTCGCTTTCTGCTGAGGTTCTCCCTTCCGGCCGTACCAACCGCTTCTAAGTGTTTGAACACAGCGTGGGAGTGGGAAACCAGTGTTTGATGCCTTCTTGAGCGAGTATTTCACCACCAGAAAAATCGTTGGTTGGGCTGGGGGTGAGGTATCCAAAACCGTACTGAAATGTGTAAAAGAGTGTGTGTGTTTGGGCCTTTTCTTGTTTTCCATATTTTATTTTATCAGTCCCATAGATCATATAAATTGTTTGGGTTAGAAGGGGCCTTAAAGTTCATCTAATTCCAACTCTCCCGCCAAGGACTGGGACACTTTCCACTGGACCAGGTTACTCAGAACCCCATCCAACCCAGCCTTGACAAAACCAAGTTTAATTGTGTGTCCAGCTAATTGGGGCTTCTTGCTAAGACTGTTCTGGTTTTCCAAATAATCACGCAGTGTCTTTTACACCTCTGTTTATTACGTATTGCCTTTAAGCTGTTTCCAAATAAAATGTCCTGTGCAGGAGCATGCACTGCAGCAGCTGTGCACCTTCAGGGTTAGTGGAAAGCAGAAGGGATGGCTTGAGTTGCAATTACACTTGGAATTGTGTGATATGCATTTTTATTGAAAATGGGTCCATTGGAAATTCCGCTATAAAGTTGCTTGTATATGTTGCTTGTAAAGTTGCTTGTATATGAATAAGAATCACATAGTCTGCCAAGTCATAGGATTTCTTCTTCTGATCAAAAATAGCTTAAAACTCAAGGAGAAGGAAGGTGTGTTAAGTATACTTGGTAAACAAGTTCCTAAATAGAGTAGTGAAGCAGACATTGTCATACCAATAGTTTAAAGATACTCTGATTCGTAGCAACATTCAGATTTGACTGTTATAATGCACATTTTCATAAGTGAAATGCTTTTACTCAAGTATCCAAGAATGTCTGTTAGGCATGAAAGCATCTAATCTTAAGACATTTATGCATTAAATTGTAATATTATTCACCCAAAGCTTTGTAAGAAATTATTTGAAGTAAGTACATGAACATCATGAGACAGAGGGAGAAACAAAAAGAATTGTGTGGCTTCTGCCCTCATTTCAGAAAAAGAACTCTCTGGGCAAGCTTTCTCAGCTAAATAATATTAATTTAATGTAGCTAAGTTGTTACAATGAGAGTGAGGGAAAGCAGTTCTAAATTGGGAAAACAGGTAAAAGACTGGTCTGCTGATCATCATTAGGCTGGTGGAGTCAGATGTATTTGAAATGGCAGATTCTGTATAAGACAGGAGTTCATAAATCAGTATTAATAATGGGTTCATGTTTTTAGTATTTAATCAGATATAATAAAGAAAAATAGTGCAATTTTTCTAATGCTGGAGCACCAGAAAGGTGACCTTTATTTTCTGTATTAGCAGTATGCAAGCAGAATTTTATCAAAGACACTGGCAACATTAGGAATTTAGGAAGCATTTTTTGCAGTCTAAACTTGGAAAAAAGAGTCATATCCTTGGAGCACTGAAAGAGATAGACTTGTAAAAATATAAAGGCAAAGTGCAGGAATTGCTCTTACTTTGTTTTGGTTTGTTTGTTTTTCTAAGCAAGACAATTCATAATTCTTTCAGACATGGAATTATGAGTTCCATGCCTGAAAGCATGGAGCTTGTCCTGTTGCAATATATAATAGTTCAAGTTTAAATTCATCTGAGGAGGGGGGGGATGCTGACACAAATGCGCATTCAGAAGAGTCTTACTGAGGCTGTATGCATTTGACAGGCTTTGCATTCAGATCTTTCAGGCTGGAGGCCCCACAACACCATTGGTGTGAAGACTTATCTGCACTTAGGGCAGGGCAGATCACTGGGCACCGAATGCTTGCTGCTGGCAAACCTCCATCTGTGCTGTCCTTGTTTTGGGGATTTCCTCTGGGCTAGCTGTAGTGCGATCCCAGGGCTGTGGCTGGAGGACATATCCCAGTTTGTGTGCAGTCTAGAAGGGATCTGACTTGTATGTGCCAAGCACAGCCTGGGGGAGTGGAATTGGCAGCAGTGCAGAGACTTTCTCCCAAGAGCACTCTCCTGGTCAAACCAAGACAGTAACATAGTCACATCCAAACTTCCTAGTGTGTTCCTTGGTACAGGTATTTCAGCAACTTTGAAGGAGGTCAGATCTTGTCAAAGACCAATTTCCCATTAGCTACTCTTTTTATTTCTCAGAAAAGCCTTTTTCATAGGAGCACTATTAAATGCTGGTCTTTAAGTAAAGTGAATTGAAAGCCAGTTAATTTTGTCTTACACTGTTGGCTTCTCCTTGCTTCTGTAGCCTTGTTGGTCTCTCCCTGTGCCTGTAATACTTCCTGCTCACAGTAAATCTCTGCTACAGTATCTGGTTTTCATCTTGGGAGGCAGCAGTCTTAAGAGTTCAAGTTCACTTCCATCTGTCTCTTGAGCAGTGTTCCAAATTCCTTTTTGGCATCCCCTCATCATCTCATGACACAAAACATCTGGATATTTACAGCCCACCCACGTGGCAGGAGCTCAGGTGTTCCAGCACAATACACAACAGTCCTTATTCAGTCTCTGCAGCCTTTTTGTGCTTCTGCCTGGTAGTTAATTGATCCTACTCCCTGAATTGCTTACTCTTTACTTGGTAGTCCAGTTGCATTTGTTGGTCATTATATCAAGCACCCTTTAATAGATTTATGGCAAAGCAGGACATGATCTTTACCTCTCTCTGACTGCAGACCTGTAGACCCACAGAAAAGCTCTTTTCTGCCTTGCCTCCCACCGAGCCAGTTAGTTGTAAAGTGCTGGATCTTTAGGCCCCAGAGGCTTTCCTTTGCCATGAAACTTTTATGAAAAAGTTGCTCTGCTGAGGGCAGAGGAAGAACTGATCTCTTGCAGCTGAGAGATTATTTCTTGCTTCATCAAAAGAGTGTGCTCAGGGGCCTCCTTCAATTAGAAGCAGTTCAATATTCCAGGTCATTGCCTGAAAAGACTTCTTGATTGCTGTTAATGAGGTATCACCTGCATCACAGGTTTTCGTTTGCTTCTCTTTAATATGTGAGGAGCACATAAATACATGTTTCCACTGATACAGATGTGCAGTAAGGTTTCCTGCATTTGAGGAGAACTGTGGATGCCAGCACACCCAGAGGACTTGTAAGCCTTGCCTTGTGGAAAACCTCTTTGAGGCTACTGCCATCCTGGAGGTGACCAGTAAGTCTGGTGGTGTCTCCTTTTCCCTTCGGTTTCTTTTTTCCGGATTTGGCCATGAGGACGTAATTGGCCTCAGAGAGTCTGCCCTGTATCACTCTGGTGGGAAATGTCTAGTCCTTTCTGTCAGTCCTGTTCAAATAGTTGTGGTTGGGTATGGACATAGAAATTTTAGGAGCTTTGTTCAGATGCTCTCACACTGGCTGAGCAAAAAGGGCACTATTGCCTCTTCACCCACTTTCCCCCACCAGGCCCTGTTTCTGTATTGTAGCAGCTTTCCTTTTCTTTCCTTCTGTCTGCTGTCATCCCTAATCCACTTCCCCTTACAAGGAGGAAGACTGGATTTTTGTAGTATTGCTCCCAAATAGTAGATCGGACTATATTCTTAAAAACCCTGTTTGCAAATACTCCTGAGTCTCCAAAACCTCTGGTGCTGGCAGTAGAAGTTGCTTTTATGCCTGAAACTTTTCCCCAGATGTTGGCAGGTTGGATCTTGTTTCCCTCCTGATCTCAGTGAAGTGTAGGCAGCAGATGTTGTGCAGCCTCCTGAACATCTGCCTGCCACCTCCAACCCTCTCTAGCAGTTGAATGGGAATGCATCCTTGCTCACTGACATGGGAGTGTGTCAATATACAAGGGTTGTGTCTTATCCACAGTAAAAAGCACAGACCCTGATCCTACACCAGGGAAGCCCTGTGAAGTATGTTTTTTACCCCCTGATGCTGTCTTCCATAGGCTCTTGCATTTTGGTTTCTGACTCTCTGAAAGTTGTGCCTCTTGGTGCTGTATCTCAGGCTGCACTAATGTGCCTTGCTCAGCTCTTTGCTATTCCCTATCAACCAACACCTTCTTTTTCTGTGACAGATTTCCATTTATCAGCTCTCCTTGGCTTGTGCAGGATTCTGTAGTGTTCAAGTGCTCTGCTCTGCTCCTCCTGCACAAGATAACCATGCTTACCTCTGCAAACTTCCCTTTGGTAGGTCAGATCTGTAGTTCTAGTTGGTGTTCCTGATCTCAGTTATGTGCGTCACAGACCCTTGTCTGGCCACCAGAAAAGCAAGCAGAGAACATATCTGCCTTGATTTTAAACCTATTTTTTCCCTCCACTTAGTCTTTTCTGTCTTGGTGCAAGTCAGTAGGAAGTTTAGAGAGCTCTTACTTTCCTTTACCTTTTAAGCAGTAATATATTTTTTTGGTTTATATATTAAAGAAACCACCTTCTTTCTTGCAACTTTGTGCCATTTGACTTTTGCAGTAAGTTTTTGCAAAATACTGATAAAATCAGCTTCCCCTGGCATCTGTAAAGTAACTTTCAGAGTCTCTCAGAAAGGGTCTTCATACCACCAATGGATCTTGAATTTCTCTTTTTCTTTAAGGACCCAGATTCTGAAACGTAGACATTGGAATAAACTAATCCACTGTGTTTTGAATATTGGACTTAACTAGTCAAAGGAATGAACAACAAAATTAACAACTAAATCTCTTAATGGGAGGCTTTCTTTGCAAATGCTCATGTTAATTGCAGGGGTTACTACATCTTGTTTGCTCGTGCTGGTTTAGTAATACAACTTAAAAGACAAAAGGTAGTGGTGAGATGATTGGATAGTTTTCCAGGAAAGTGTCTTGATAAATTTACATCCTTATTTAAGCACACTTTTAAACTGTTTTGAATGGAAATAGACACAGCAGTTAAAAACAACAAAATGTAATCCATAGCAGCAAGCTGTATGTAATTGAGCTGGATTTCACAGTTCATAGCTAATATCAAGCCAGGGCATCTGGAAGTTCTGAGGATGGATTGTTGTGGAACACAGCTTGCTGAGCAATCCCAGTTCTCTAGGACTCTTCATATGTGAGATGCTCCATCTCTGTGGTTCTTTTCTGGTCCCTTTCCAGTATGACCATGTCTCTTGTACTATGGAACTCAGGACTGGATGCAGTAATCCAGGTGTGACCTCACCAGTGTTGAGTAGAGGAGACTCCATTCTTAATTGTGAATTAAAATTATTTATTGAGGATTAGAAATATTGTATTGTATGGATTCTTTGCTGATTCTTTGGCCCTCCAAAGGAGTGGCTACTGCTTTTCTAGTAAGGTGTTCTGATAATACTTTTTCTGGTTTAAGGTCTGGTGTAAGAAGTATGTAGCTTATAGAATGGACAATAATTCATTAATAATTTGGTCCTTAGAAGCTAATTATTAAACAAGGTAAATTTTTAATTTCAGATATGCTGTCATTTCATACCAGGATAGACATGCTTGTAAAATGCTTACTGCTTCAAACGTGTCAGTGTGTCAGCCTGCTTCTGAAACAAAAGGATCTGTTTGGTTTTGTGTTGATTTTCTTAATTGCCAGTACGATGCCAGATGAAGCCCACTTGTTTTCAGAGGAGGAACTTCCAAGTAATATGGGTTGTCTACCTCTTTCCCAGATCAACAATTCTTCATGATCTCTACAATGATAGCAGAAGCCAGTTTGACTCTGCCTGTGTTGCATCCCCAGTTATAACTGGCACAATTCAACACAGTCCTCTGACCTCTGTCTTGGGAGCTGCTGCTTTAGGTGCAGCCTTCTAAATGCTATAATTTAAGCTTTTTGCACTGTCTTAGTAAGACATGATGTGAAGTGCCTTGATATATGTGTAATTTCCATTTCAGATTATCAGACTTTTGTTGAGTAAATTGCCCCAGACAAGCTGTTGGTCTCTTTGATTGTGGTTGCTGGAAATACTGACAAAACCAAGAGCATTGTGCCACTTTGTGTTTAGACCTAAAGTGTTTAATTCTAAGCGGTCTGAAAGAGATCTAGATCTGGGCAGGATAAGCCATTGGCAAATACTGCTTTGTTACTGTTTTGTTCAGTATTCTTTTTGTCCACTCTATTGTATCCAGGTGTCAGGATTCAGGAGAGAAAGTAAGCCTCAGACAATTTTTTTGTTTCCTTTCACTGATTCAGCTGCACTATGAGGAGTGTCAGTGAGTGTTCTGTTGTGGATGGGAGCTGCAGGAGCTGGTTGTATCCTTGTCAAGAAACCTACCTATGCTGGCCATAAGCCATTATATATTAAAGTATATGTTTTCTTGCTGTCCCTACAGCCAACAAGATTTGTCCCTGCAAGCCAAATCAAAATGGCTTTTTCCTTTCTCCATTAGCATCAAAAAGTATTTGTTCATAACTTTTTATTAAGTCACCTTGGATGAGGATGTGTAAGGAATGTTATTTGAGTTTGCTGCTCTCCAAATGCTGCAATAAACTCACAGTGATTCTCAGCAAATGTCACATGTGTTAGTATTACAGCTCTTTTTTCTGCTAACATTCTTATTTTTAACTTCGAAATTTGTTTCAGAGGATATCTGTAAATCTTCCTGTTTTAGAGATATCTTACACAGACTGAGCATATCCAGGAAGTTCTCTCATGATTTAGTCATTCACCATGTCCAGTTAACTTAAGTCTGCTGGAAAGAGAGCGTTCCTGTGGAGATTTCAGGAGATGATCCTAGTCCCTCCCAGCAGCTGTGATGAGAGCATAAGTAAAATCAAACTGTGAGTGTACAGACCACAAAGATCAGACCATTTCATATCTCAGTGAATGGTAATCTAGAGCCTTCATTCTTAGCTATTTTTTAATATTGAAAAAGAAACTATCAAGCACAGCTGGGCCACTTGCACTAAACAATAGTGATTCAGCACTTCAGTTTGCCAACAGACACATAATTATCCTCTGGTTTTTGTATGTCAAAACAGTGTAGGAGTGTAAAATAGTAAAAGCTGATAAGGATTTATACACCAAGCTTGTGTTTAGAACAACTCTTGAAACATTCTAATGTAAAGGAGAAAATAATTTGACTTTCATTTCTTTCTGTTTGTTAAAGTAGCAGTAAGTAAATTGTTTATAGAGTATTTGAACTGATGTTTTCTACTAGTTAGATACATTGGAAATAGCAGAACATTAGAAACATTCTTATTGCCTAATAGCAATAAATTTTTGTTACTCCATGCTGTGGTATAGTGGGGTACTGCCAGGGGCTGTGCTGGTGGAACAGGAAGGGATGGTTGTTTCTGTACATCTTGGGGGATTGCTTTAGGCAGGCTGGAGTTCTGTCTGCTGAGTCATCAACTTGTTCATGGTGTTCCCATGGTTATTTCCCCAAATGAACCAAATGCATTGATTTCTAGAGAATAACTTTGGTGCTGATAAGACCCCATGGATGGAACAGGGACTCTGAGCACATGTGCAGGAACTCTGAGCAAATGGAACAGCATTGTAACCAGCAACTATTAAACTAATTTATTAAATGCTTGTAACAAATTTGTTCTAACATGTTCTGGTCAGATCTGTTGTTATCTCAACCCTTTGTGCCCCACATTGGGTTTAACCCCAGCTGGAGTACTGTGCAGCCACTCACCACCTCCCTTCTCTTAGTGGTTACTCCACATTTCCCAGTATAAGAGAAGAAACTTGAAAGGACAGACCTAGAAATAAAAACCTGAAGCAATTTACCTTTATTAGTGTAAAAATTGTCAAGCTGAGGTTTCTTTTAATATTACAATTTCTCTGCCTACTACACAACTCCTATTTGTAAGAAAATCTGTCTATACAACTTAAAGGAAGAGTGCTTTGCAGCTAGAAGTCTAACAGGAGCAGCAGGCATCATTGGATAGGCACACATGACAAAGTAATTCAGTAGCAAGAAAAGAAAAAAAAATCTAAAAAGAGTATATGGTGAGAAGTGTGTATAGTTAAATGATCTGAATTTCTTTGGGAACAGCCTATAATAAGATGGCATAAAAAAAGAAAGGTTTGCATTTCTTCTGCAGCCAGGAGGAACTACCCAGAATTTATCTGTAAATTTACTGTCTACACTCTCCATAGCTGTCTCTTTTTTTTTTTTTCTTTTTTTTCTTTTTTTTCCCCAACAGCAAAGGAGCAATGAGTGTTCCAAACATGCCAAAGGATGCTCAGTTTGCTTTAGCATTTTCAGGTGTCTCTTCTTTTTCCCAGCTCAGGTCTAGGTAGTTTGTATGCAGAGAATAACTGGAGAGATATGGCAGAAATGAGCCCCCTCCACTTTAAGCAGTATATGGGGAAAGCTCTTATATTGCTGTAGAAGCGCCCAGGCTATGTAAAAAATTTATGAGTCCTTAATGTTACATTATTATCTGTTTGTTTTCACTAGAATATAACCAGTGGCATGATGAATGATAACTTGGGGAACCTGCAGATTAAAAAGTTCTAATCATTTTTATGTTAACAGCATAGACAATAGCTTCCTCTTGTCAGCAAGATAAAGTGAAGTACAATTTTATATTTATTATGTGCAGAAAATACTTCAAGTGAATATGGAAAATAATAAATATTATTTTCCTGGTTACCAAGGAAGCATGGTACTGCTAATGCTTTGCTCATTGTCATTATTTGGTAATTAAACTTTCTTTTTTTAACTCTTGTTAGAGATTCTGATATGAAGGCTTGGGGAGCGTGGAATGAGAGAAGTTGGTGTGTCATGTTAAATTTTCTTTTTCAGATGGTTCACTCATTTTCTCATGGTTACAATTTAAATACAGGTTTCCATTCCTTTCACATTCCTCATTTCCTAGCAGTTGCTGCAATTGCCAATGGTGACAAGCTTTCCCACCAGCTCTGCTCCTGCACCCTTTGATGTAGCTGAACTAATGATCCATAGTTGCTATTCCTTCTCCAGATCCCTTTTCCACTCCAGGGAGAAAAATGAGGATAATTTTAAGGGAGGATCAAAATGAGAGGAATGCTGCTGAAAGAAGGGGGGGAATGAAGCCTGAAACTGGTTGGAGTGGTACTGTCCAGGCATCAGCAGGCAAGGGCCACCCCAGTGACCTTGGCAGGGGGCACTTGTGGTTCCTCGCTGTGGATGGATGCGTCCCCACAGCAAAAGCATGGGAGCAAGGAGGTCTCATTTGGTTGCTGTCCTCCTGGGTGACTTCACAGCAACCTCTAAGAGCAGCACTTGCTGGTGCTGAGGCAGGTGGAGCTCTTGGAATAGGTTTTAGGCTCCTGAACCTTGTAGAAAAATTGGAGGCTTGGCTGGCACCTGCAAATCAGTTGTGGGCTGGGCTGGGCCAGGAAACATGTGCTGTCTCTTCTTTGCAGGCATTCAGGAGAAGCATGCAATCAGAAACTTGTTTTCGGTTATAACCAAACATTGAGCACCTTGAGGTTTGTGGGAATTGATTGTTTTGTGTCATAACTAAAAAAACCCAACAAAGACCTGCCCATACAACTCTTTAAACAGCAGCAGCAAACCAGTATTTAACTTAATTTTCTCTTAAGATGGAAAGAGCATGAGCAGAAATAGTGGCACTTTATGATGCCATAAAACTCTTTTTATGTGGGAAATGGCAAGGGGTGATTACCGTGCCCTTTGATGTTCTGCATGAGGAATGTGTGGAAAGAGCAGTGGGGAAAATGGCAGCACCCTGAGATAGTGATCATGGCAAAGAGGGGATTTTGTACACATGAGCTGAAGTATTACACATAATGGAAAAAAGATGTTGCCAGATGCATCCAAGTGACAGTTTAATGTGCTTCTTGCTTCTGTCTAACAACACTTCCTGTTCTTTTTCTTGCTTGTCTCCCTAAAGCTACTTAAAATAATGTAAAATAAGTGTTTTCCATTTCTGTCATGAGTTTTAAACCCATGTGTATCTAGCATCACCCACTGCTTTTAATCCTAATAGGATTTTTAACTGCTTTTCTATGTGCTTTATTTTCCTGGGATCTACTAATGTTTAAAAGAAGACTTGTACTAAATAAATGGAAGATGGATTTGAGGTGTATCCATCCCTTTCTTTTGCTGAGTGTGTCTGATGTTTCCTGTGCAAAGAGATCTTTTGACTTCTGTTCAATCTTTATGAGGAAACTGCTATGTTGCTTTAAAAGTTAGAAAGTACGCAGTCAGTATTTTGCAAAATGTTGGTATTTTTAACTCTTTTAAAGCCCTTATGCAAGTGATTGAACTACACAGAAGTGAGAAGCCTGCCTTTAAGAGGCTTTGCAGTCATTTTGTGAATAATATAAACAGTGAGAAATTACTTTCAGCGTAATTGCAATCCTAAATTTAAGAGACACTTGAATGTTTATCGGGATAAGAGACGTTTAAGTGAACAGGTAGAGCGAATAGGATGAATGATGAGCCTCCAAGACATCCTCAATGACTGAATGGTAACAAAGAGATGTCTAAACCAAGGGACTAAATATGCAGTGATTGTCAGACTGGATGTTTCAGGTTCAGACAGTGATGCCCAGGATTTATTTCTTTTTTCAGAGTGTACAACTTGCGAAGTCCGCAGTGCCTGGTCTTGCAGGAGAGCGCAGGCATGTGTCATGGACTCTGACTGCGCTGCCAAGTTGTGACTCCTCTTGCTTCTGTCTCTCTGGTGGGACTTGGCTTTTTACCCAGCTGGGGGAGGTTGCCCAGCCCTCTCCACTCTTCTGTGGGTGCCACTACAGCGAAGGTAATTTATAGCAGTGGGGCAGTGGCAGCTAATTGGCCACAGGGTGCAAGGCAATAAACAGGAAGCTTTGTGAAGGACATGATTTCACTTTGTTGCAGTGAGTAGAAGAGAAAGAGAAATACAGAGGGGTTTTTGATTGCCTTTCCTAGGCTTCTTTTTCTGCTGGGGTTAAAAGTTTGTATTTCAGGTTCTAGGCTCTCTGCCTGCCTTGCATGGTTTCTGCAAAGTCTTGTGTGGCCGCTAAAGTGGGGCATGGATTTGCTCAGTGAGTGGCTAAGAAGGACTCAGTGTCACAGCAAGGGAGCAGCAGATGGAGGGAGCAAGTTGTTGCACACGGTATGCAGCAGCCTCTCCTGTTCCTCTGTCCTTGTACTGCAGCAGCCTCTCCTGTTCCTCTGTCCTTGGGACTGTGGCATGGCACCACTGTGCAGTGCCAGAGGTGCCAGCGCTGCTGTGTGTGCTGAGAGGTGTCAAGTCATCTCCTCACTCTGTGTGGTCTACTTGGGATCAAGGAGCTTTCTTACTGCTGTTCATGTGTGCCTCTGAAGAATGAAGTCTTGCCTACGATGAATTAATTGTGAAATAACTTAATTTTTCCTTTGTGTTTTCATCCTTTGTTGTTATTTTAATAAAGAAATCATAGTAATCAGCTTAGCCTTAGCATGTCGAGAATTGATGAACATCTCTGATGTATAGGAAATGTCTGTAGGGATCAGAAGACAGAAGGAATGGGGTGAATCATCCATGTCCTGCAGAGAATTGAGCTACAAGCAGCAAGGAAGAGTGAAAGATAAAAGACCTTTCCTTATAAAGAGACTTTAATAAACACCTAGGTTGCACAACTTCCTATTACAAATCAGTAGGTAAGGAGGAAAAGAAGAATAAAAGATGAAGTATTTGAAGTGGATAGATAACAATTTTACCTGAAAATTTAAGTAAGAAGCAAAAAGTGAATATAACCAAACAGCAAAGTTCCTCTGAGCCTGGACCCGCTGAAAGAACATTCCACTTTTCCCCAGCCAAATTTTTTTGATTCACCTAATTGTTTTCCTCTTCTAACTTGTCTACTTTGCATGCTTAATAAGGAAGAGAGCTGTGACCTGTCAAATGCAAAGAAACTCAGACCTTTACCTAAACCAACCTTTAACATAAATATATGTGTGTACATACCTTCAGACCAGCTGCTATGTCATCCTCCTCTCCCCAGCTGCTCATCCTCAACTTTTGTTAATTTATGATAATTATCAAGTTGTATATAACAGAGATTCTTAAAGCCTTTTTATGATACTGACCACAGTCAGGCTGGAATGAAATCCAGATTGTCAAAATCTCCATTTTTAAACATGACATCTACCTCAGTCACTGCCTAGACTGATAAGAAAATTTGTAGCAGATACAGAGATCATCTTGGTGTCAGTAGCTTTCCAGTAATTCCAAAGGTGGCCAGCAAAACTGAAGGGAAAAAAAAAAGCCAAACCAAAAGAAACAACTCCTCTTCCTGCACTCTCATTTCTTCTTCCTGTAAATGTGACTTTAAAAGCATGTTTGGGAATAGGAACTGAAAGTGTCATGTTCTGGGGCTCCACAACAGACTAATGAAAGAGATGCAGTGTTAAAAAGCTTGTATCCATATCCATTTAGATGCACTTTTTCCTGTTGGAGGTATTTTTTTGATGCTGGAAATGGAGTTCACAAGTTGGCTAAATAACCTCCCAGCTATTTAAGGGATGAATTTGTTAAACTCTGACAGAGTCTTCTGAACACACCAGCTTGAATGTTGGTTACAGTGAGAGTTGTTTACCCTGTGTTTGTCTGGGTGCGCTGCTCTCTGAATAAAGGCTGATCAGCTTAAGTAAAAGGACTTTCTGTTCCTGCAACCTTTTCTGATAACCTATTCCATTTTGTATTGTTCAGATAGGTTTCTTGCTACTGGCATGAGATTTTTTGAAGCAAATTTTGAAATCCTTTCACCTTGAAAGAAATTGTGTATAACAAAAATATTCTTTCCATGTCTGTCATTCAAACTTGGTATCTCCAAAATATCAGAACTTAGATTTTATTAACAAGGAAGGTCTGTAATGGGACATAAAACCAGTAAGTCTTACAAGTATTTTTACAAGACATCATCTATCTACATAAAATGAAAGAGAAATAAAATTAATGGGGAACAATTCACAATCTTCACACTTTCTGTCTGCAACTTCAAGGCTTTCAGCAGAAAATAAATTTTCTTTACAAAATAAGAGCAATGATGATATTTTTTAGGTAGGCAGTAGAACATCTTTTAAATTCTCACTAGGCATGTATAAAAAGGCAGAATTTCCATGATTTTTAAATGATTGTCCTGTTACTGAAATACTAACATTAAATTGATTAAGCATTCTGTCAGCCTTCGTTTGAGATACTCATTAATTTTTCAAATGAGACTGATTATAAAATCTATCATATATGATGTTCTAACATGACAGGTGAGAATAGGGAAAGTTGGGCCTTTTTACTAGAATAGAGAAGCAAGGTTCATACATAAATTGCAAACATTTTAAAAATAGTAAAAATGCTTAACGTATATTGCAATTTAACAAAAAAAAAAGCTGTAACAACATGCTTTTGCCCCCTTGAAATAAATCAGAATTGTAAGACTTCTTGACTTTTGATTCCAAACTTTACTGAAGTAAACCTGCTTTTATGAAGTATTATAGAATTGGGTTAGGTTTGCTACTTTTGGGGGATGGAACTGCCTTTTTGTGGTGGGAGGTTGTTCTCTCAGAATATTTTGACTGCCTTTTTTTTTTTTCTCAAGTGTCTACAAGCTGATTTATTGACAGTCATTTTCCAAAGTACATTTTGAAATTAGTCTTCACTTGTGCTACCCTGAAAGGAGAACCAGACTTTCAAATTTAAATGTTTCTAGCTAGAAGCACACACACTTGAAAAGATCACGAAGAGCAGACAGGCTGCGTACTCATATTTATTCATGGACACAAAAAGCTGCTGATCATAGAACCATTTAGGTTGGAAAGGGCCTTTGAGATTATCAAGGCCAACCATTAACCCAGTACTGCTAAGTCCACCCACACAACCACGTCCCCAGTTGCCACACAGACACATCTTTACCTCTTGGCACAGTGACTCCACCACTTCCCTGGGCAGCCTCTCCCAATGCCTGACCACTTACCTGGATATTAGGAATATCTTCTTTGCCAATCTTAACTTCTGCTGGTGCAACTTGAAGCTGTTCCCTCTGATCCTGTCAGTTGTTACTTGTGAGAAGAGACTGACCCCACCCAGCTACAGCCTCCTTTCAGGCAGTTGTAGAGAGTGACAAGGTCCCTCTGAGCATCCTTTTCCCCAGACTAAAAAGCTCCCTCAGCTGCTTCTTGTAGGATTTGTGCTCCAGACCCTTCACCAGCTTTGTTCCCTTCTTTGGACACATTCCAGCCAGACCAAAATGTCTTTCCTGTAGTGAGAGGCCCAGAACTGAGTGCATTATTCAAGGTGCTGAGTACAAGGGGATGAGATTTAAATGATTAATAAAAATTAATAATTTCCAAAGGTCAACTATATCACAGCAAAAGCAAACTTCTAAAGCAACTTTCTCATGACTTTTAATATCTTTCTTTTTGTTGTTTTGACTAGTGTTGTATGTAATGTTTCACATTTACTTTAAATGTCTTAGAAAGCAGACATTTATTTGTTTCTCCTCTAGTCTTTCCCAAAAAATCAAGTAATGGGATTTTCTTCCCCACTTACTCCCAGGCCAACACAAGCTGTTTGCGTTCCAGCAACTCACCTGCACATGACTGCAGCCACCATGCAGGTCAGCCAGAAGGACTTCCAAAAAGCTCAAGAACAGCTGAAGCTTTTGAAAAAGGACCCTGGGAATGAAACGAAGTTGAAACTCTATGCTCTGTTTAAACAGGTAGGCTTGACTTGACTTATTTTGTTTGATAAGGAGCATTTATAATGTATGGGGATGGGCCTGTAAAATTTATTTAAAATACAGTCTGTTCAAATGTATTGTGTGTTAACAGGCTCTTCATTTTATGTGCTCAAATTGTGTTCCTGAAATGTCAGACCCTTAAAATGCCTAAATTCTGAGGGAAGCCAAACCTGTTTTTTCATGCTTTGAGTATTCTCTAATCTTTATACTCATGCTTTGAGTCTTCTTTATTCAAAGAAATAGAGTAAAATTACATCCATTGTGTAATGCCTTCCATATAATGATATTGATTCAGCTTTGCAAAATGGCTTATTTTAAAAATAAGCTATTTTTTTAAAAATGAGCCATTTATTTAAAAAAAAAAAGAGTAAGCTGAATGCTTCCTCTTAAATTCCTTGTATCTACAGTCATCTGAGCCTGTAATATAATGGTGCTGACATTTGAAAGTTGATTTCTGGGTTTTTTTTTTTTGGTTGTTTTTTTTTTTTTTTCAGTATGGTCACTGTAGGTTTTGTTTGGTGTTTTTTGTTTGTTTATTTTGAATTCAAGGAACTGTTCCTCCACAGTTCAAGTGAAGGTTATTCTTTACCACATCATGAAAGGAGACCTTTGCAGAAATAGCTTTATGTCCATAGCAGGGGTTGTATTGGTATTTTGGGAAGTATTTGCAGATCAGGATTGACTGCAAGGTCAGTAGAGGCTGTGACTTGTTATGTTGAGGAAGGCAATCAGTAACTCACTTTAAAAAAAACTTAAAGACAGCTGATGGTTCCCAGTAGCTTTATTGATTAATAATAATGAGCTCTTAAATGTTTTCTTTCTTTCTTTCCTGCCTTCCACTTGAAATATTTCTTTCCAATAGTTTATTTTTCTTCAGAAAAACAGATCGTAAAATACTTCAGGATAGCTCAGACTCTTGTAGTTCAGCTGGTCCAATGTCCTTGTTCATAGCAGGGCCAACTTCGAAGTAAGATCCAAATTAACAGATCCTATTCAGTGGTCTCTTCACACAGCTAACAAGCCTTTAGCATTCTTTATAAAATTTCCACAGTTTTTGAGGCAGAACTTAGCATGCATGGGTGTTTTGGAAACCAGTCTCTCATATTGGTTAGGTGCTTCTGGAAGCCCAGTGCAATATTAGAAATAGCAGACACTGAAAGCCTCATGGTACGTGAACTGTCAGAATATTGTCCAACCAGTATTCCTTCTCTCTCAGAGTTGAATTCTGTATCCTGAGCACATAAGTATTCAGAGTAGTCATCATCTTTTCTACCAAATCATCTGGACTTTAATCAAAGGTTTAAATAAGCCTGTTTCTCTCTCTTTTCAGGCTACTGAAGGTCCCTGCAATGCTCCAAAACCAGGTATGCTGGACTTTGTCAAGAAAGCCAAGTGGGATGCATGGAACTCTCTTGGCAATTTGTCTCAGGTGAGAAAACCCATAATTTCACTTAGATACTTTGTATATCACTCTACCTTGAAGTGCCTGGTCTTTAAATGAGTGGCTGATGACTAAAAATATTCTATGCTAGTTGAGCATCTCTGCTTCAGCCATCAAAATGTTTCCTACTGTATTCCTCAATCACTTCACTGCTTCAGTGCTTTGAGGTTTTTTTTTTTTTAGTGTGTAAGCCTAGTTCTACATTATTATTGCCAGTTTCTGTCTGTGCAAGAGATCTTATGTGGTGACTTCCAATGAAAATAGTGCATTATTTTGCATTATGGTCCATTCTGCTCTTCTCTTTAAGAAAGATGGATTGATCTCAGTTCTCACAACAAAACAAATCTCTGAATTGAGCATACTCATAACTTTGCCATTTTAAAAAGTCAGTCTCTTATGCTGTTGACTAAAAGACTAGAAAAATGGTGTATTGAGAGCCTCTCTTCATTTCTTCTTTCTCAATATATCTTGATATTTTTAGTATCTTTCATAACCTTTAGAGAAGACAAGTGAAGCAAGCAGGGAGAATAAAGATGCAGAGATACATAAGCATTCCTTTTTCATGCAGGCTTTAGTAAGTCTGACTGCATAGAGCTGTCATGGCTTCCTCAGCTGCTATTAAATTTAGGAAACAAGCTTTCCAAATCAGCTGTGTCAGTGCTGCATTAGGCCTGCTGCTCAGTAGTAGCTGTTGAGCTCAGTCAAAAAGATTCTTTAATATAGAGGAGGAGGTTTGTATTTTTCTTTTTTTTTTTTTTTTTAAGAAAACACAGTTGCATCATTTTTGTGAATATGAGACCTTGTTCTGCTTTGTGTTTTTTGGGGGGCATTTTGATCTTTTGTTTGGGGTTTTAGGGTTATTTTTGAGATGGCCCTGCTGCTTTTAGGAGTAGTCAGGAAATACTTAAGGAAAAGAATCAGGTCCTCAAGTTAGAGTGGAGAATGGATAGACAATTTCATGTGCTACTCATTATGGATTATGGAATTGTTCAAAGTGCATTATCCTTTCAAGCCAATAAGTTGTAACAACCAAGTACTTAAAATTCTTTTAAATCACTGCTAGGGAGACAGGATTCTTTAGGCTTCTGTGTGTCACGTTAGAGCTAAATGAAAACCATTGTCTTCAAGCAATTTTAAAATGCCATAAGGTCCATTTCAGTGCTCTTATTTTCAGCAACACATATTCTAAAATAAAAACTTTTGTTGGAGAAATGTCTGACTGGAAAGCAGAAACAAAGGATCCACGGAAATACGTAAATGCTGGGAATATGACAAAAGTCTCTCTGGTAATCCTAATCATGGATGGGGGCACTCTTCCAGCAAAATAAATGTCATCATCCCAGCATATATGTACTTTCATTTTGTGAATCTGCCTTTAAAGTGACTTGAAGCATGTTCTGCAGTGCTCAAATACAACATGTTCCCCTCCTCTCCCCACTAACTGCAATATATTATAATAGAGATTTTAATTTTCTTTTGTCCTGAAGCAGTCACCCTCCCCTCCCCCTCCCCCCAGGTACCCATTTTATTGGTACTGTAACTGATTTCAATAGCTTTTCATAATCTTGTGTATGTTGTTTTCTTCTTACTTTTTAATTTCTTTTTCTTTCCTATTTTATTAATTTCTTTTCTTTTATTGCAGGATGATGCCAGACAGAAATATGCTGACCTTGTCTCAAGTCTGGTGTCTGCAGAATCTGCTAGCCAGAAGAAAGAGGCTTCAGAGGAGGGCAGACACGATGGCTATGAAACATTAATAGTTACTACCAAAAACAATATCACAAAGATAATGTTTAACCGACCTGATAGGAAAAATGCCATCAACCATCAGGTAAAGAAATGAACTTGGGAGGATTAAGGATTTTTTCTTTCTGGGCAAGCTACTTGAATCTTTAAAGAGTCCTTACTATAGGTTCAACAGAGCTGGCTGAAACATGGTGGTCTGAACTTTGTGAGGGATCCAGCAACAACCTAAGGAATAGATATCTGGTACAAAATGAAATCATTCAGCAAAAAATTTACAGATTAGACTTTTCTGTGTCTCTTGCTTTCTTCTACACTAAATTAAAATGGCAAACTGCAGGAAGACTGGCCTGTAGTTTGGGTGCAAGATTTGATTGCTGTGTTGAGTATAACAAAGCATTTGTGCAGCCTTTGGCTCAGCACTGCTGCATGATTGTGTAGGTGATCTTCTGTTTCCCACTGTTATCTTCATGAGTAAATCTGTCCAGCTGGAAGCATGACAGTTATCCTGGTTCACAACTGTAGAGGTACCAGAGCAGGGTCTTGACCCCACTGCTGCTGATTCTGTAGTATGTTATATTGTGCACTTAAACTGCTGTATTGATATTAGCTGTATGATGTCAGTGCTTGTTTTTTGAAAGGACCTTATTTTGTCCTTTGGGTTTTCACTGTAGGTTTTGAGTATTTGCAAGCGTCTGTCTATATGGTCAGAAGTACTTCACTTGTAATACCAAACTTTCTGTGCATGACAAATTTTTTCAGTACTTAAAAGGATCATAGCTAATCTATCTCTTGAGTTCCTTGTTGTCAGTGTCAGTCTCATTTTTATGTTCTTTTGCAGCATCACATTTGTACTTTGTTGCTTTTCCTTTTATGCAGATGTACAGAGAAATTATCAAAGCGCTTGAAGAAGCTGGAAAAAATGATTCTACCATAGCAGTTATTACTGGTATGTTTTATATTATACCAAGGTATAGTATTGACATGAAATACCTACCTGTGTTTAGACAAAGGTAAAATTAAGTGAGGAAAATCTTTCCTCTATTATAGACCAAAGATTTTTCCTAAGTGTTTTGGCAAATTTTCTTCATGCTGGTATTTTAAATTCTTAAGCAAGCTTGCTGTTACATGAAAACATCTTTCTCAGCTGAGAAGATGGACATAGAATACTCCTAAGGGCGTTACTACTTTTGAGTAGCCTGTCTGACGCCTCCTCATTGCAGAAAAGTATCTTTTTAGGAAATTAGCCAAAACTGGAGTTTTGACTGGCAGCTAAGTAGTGTAAATTCAAGGTGAATTTGGGCTTGAACTTGTTTACTCTGAGGTAATTGCTTGCAAATTCTTCTCCCACTGTCTGCTTTACCAACACCTGGTTCCCATTCCCAGGATGCTGGATTTCCTTTCTGTAGCAATGGCTGTGCACCACAGCCCTCACAAGATAAGAAAGATTCACACAACTGAAGCTGGAAAGTCTAACACATTACATAGCTGTGAGTCAACAGCAAACACCTCTGCACAACCTTTCTGTTCCTTTTCACACAGTGAACAAGAGCATTGCAGTGTAAAGCGGGTCCCAGTCCTGTGAATGTCCTCATGGAACACAGGGTGATTTAGGCAATTGAGTCATGCAGTCAGCTTTTAAATGCTTCTTGTTTTTTGGTGGTGCCTCAAGCTGACTTATACATTGAATTCCAGCTTATCTGTTTCTTGCTGAAGAGTCCATCTTCCAGTGCAGTGATATCAATGCAGTGCTGTCAGTCTTATCCTTAGACTGCCATGCCTTTTTCTAAATAGGTGATAAAAAATGTGAAACTCTACCACATATTAAATAGGTTATTCTGTCTAGTTTTGATTTCTTCACCAGTTTTTGAAAGTGGGTGAAGGGAGATGCATCGTTTCCATTTACCTGTTTAAAAAAAAGTTTCTCATATCTGCTGTTTGAATTGTTGCAGATTGACAGAGAAGAAACGCTGGGGAAGTGTGCAGGGAAAGAAATAAAACATTTTTTCCATCTGACAGTTACAGAAAAAAAAAAGAAAATTAATTTTCCCCATCAAATATTTCACAGCTAACATTCTTTGACTTTTTACTGATTTTTTTTTTTCAACAATTTGACAGTCAAAACTCCCTAGATGTCCTTTAAGATATTGTGTATGCTTTGAGAAAATCCCTTTTATTACTTAATGTTATTAGACACTCGGGATGAAATTCTTTTGTAAATGTAATAAATGAAAGCTTCTCTTCTCTTTCCTACTCAAACCACTGGTGCATTTACTCCTATGTGTTCTCTGCAGGAAATGGAGACTACTATAGTAGTGGAAATGATCTGAATAATTTCACCAATGTCCAGCCTGGTGAAATGGAGAAGATGGCAAAAGATGGAGCAGTATTACTCAAGTAGAACATCTTGGTTTCATATATGCATAAGTTACTGTAATGGGAAAAATGTAATTTGCAGGCATTGTTAGAAAACACAACAGCAGAGACCCAGTTATGCTACAATTCATCTATTTAGGTGGCTGTGTCTAAGGGCCCACCATGTGCATAAACACAAAGATTGTGTGGGAGGAAGTGGTATTAACTGTATGAAATAAATAGATTAATATTAGAAATCTTTTTAAGTACAGTGATGCTAAAGACTTGATTTCCTTGTTTAGTCCTCAAAGTACATACAGGTATAACGACAAAATCGTTATGTTAACTGTACATGAAAAAATTGTGGGGGTTTTGATATCCAGCAGTGTCTAAAATATCAGGAAATGCCAAAATACCTTCACTGGCAGACTTCCTTGAACAGAGACAGGTGTAATGAGCTTGTTCAAAATTGCCCAGTAACTCTGGGATCTTCGTTCTGCCTTTAAGTTTTCATTTACCTGTTAAATTAATTTATTGTCTAAGTCCAAGTAGATCAGGGATATCATCTCACATAAGGGTCTGTTTCTTTTTTTCCCTTGCTTAAGCAGATTTTGTGTTCTCTTTTACTTCTGTATGTGATAACTGCATCTGAGAGATGCTTGCAAATTGGATAGTTTCCTTAGGCACTTGCCATTGGTGGAAACTGCAGAACAGAGTCTGTGAAGGGAATTGCTATCCCATGGGTGGAGTTGGGATGGATGTGTAGGCAGAACTCTTGTCAGTGAGCTGCGTTCAGCAACTGTAGCTGAAGAGGAAAACACTTCCATAACTTGATCACAGGAACTAGGAAAGCTCTGCTGCCATGTACATGTTTGATTCTTAGTTGCTAAGGAAATGCAGCTGTTTCAAATAGTTCTTATTTTGTCAGAATTCATTTCTGAAAGGCTCAAAACCCATACATTACATACTTTCTATCTAGCTCATGCATTCTGTTACACAGTGTCTAATTATGTGTTTTGCAATTTGTTTATATTGAATGAGAAACACTTGAAATGTGTCTCTTACATCTTTCATCTTCTGTTTTCCCTTCTTTCTAGAGAGTTTGTGGGTCATTTTATTGATTTTCCTAAACCACTGATTGCAGTGGTAAATGGCCCAGCCATTGGAATCTGTGTAACTGTCCTTGGTTTGTGTGACCTTGTCTATGCTTCTGACAGGGTAAGTACATTACATGGCCTATCCCAAGTCAGGCTTAAAGCCTCGTTCTGTGTTGAGTATTATTTGATTTGGGGTAATCTGAAAGAAAAGAACATTTCAGAAATGTTTAAAGGCTTTGTATATCACATCAAGGAACACCTGCCTATATTAATAACCAGCACCAGGGGTGCATCAGCCAGTGGTTAACATGCATGGAATTTCCTGTGCAGTAGTTATGCTTATCAAGTTACTGACTCCAGTCTAGAGGCTCTTTTCTAAGGGCCCCTCTTCTAAACTGGTGTGAAATGATGTTTTGTAGGTGTGAAAGGGGGGGCAAAAGTTTGTTATGCAAGTTCAGTAACTGGCTGAAGTAATTCATTACAGATCACTAATGACTGTGTCACTCCTGACATATGCCTGTATAATGTGCATGATTTATTCAGTCAAATATGGCCCACAGATCTGTTTTTTTACTAGAAAAATGTTGGCTTCTCCCTCTTTCACCCCTCTCATCTGATCTTTTTTTGTTACAGAGTGAACCTATTTTTCCTTAGTTAAAGAACAGTCTATATTCATCCTCCCTTAGAATAACCTTAGCCATCAGTGTACTTAGCCTATTAGATACATCTCAGGTTTACCTTCTCTTCTCAGTCTTTTCCTTCTTTTGAGCTGAACAGCTGCCATTTGTTCAGCTTTTCCTCAGGTAGCCTGCAGTCATATTCCTCAGGACTCCTTCCTTTTGTTCTGTGTCTCTTTAAGCACAGTGGTACAAGCTGGACACATCACTCCAGCTCGTGTCTTACTGACGTGAAATGGAGCAGAACTTCTCCACATTCTGCAGGCTGTATTTCTGATTTGACATCCCACTGTGTTATTTGATTTGCATACTTGTGATCTGATCTAACACCTGGATCCCTTACTGAAAAGTTGCCAGTAAAAGAGTTTTCCCTATTGTATATCACACACTTCATACCAAGTTGTTCCTGACTAACTAACTTGTCTGTCAGTAGTATCTTCTTACTCATACCTCTCAATTTGATTAAGACTATTTGGAAGTCTAGTCACTGGCCCTCAGCATATCATCTCCTTATAGCCATGAGTTTGTATAGATTTAGTTGAAGTTTAATCCAAATACACATGAAATGTTTTGTCCTGTTAACATGATCCTTCTTTCTTGAATGGCTTGAAATACATACTTGAACTTCCTTTTATTGGTTATATATATCTAGTAACTGATAAATGCAGCTTAATTTTGCCGTGTGTTTTTTTTTTAAATCTCTACATACTTTTATATTAGTTGCATACTTATTGTCTGACATATTTTTCATTTTCTGTATATCTGTGTTTAAAGTCATTATTTATAGTCTGCTAGTACCTTCCTACAGCTGGGAGGTAGGAAATCCCAGTCCTACTGGGACAGCTTTTGCTTGAACCTTTGGTAACAGTTCTTGGAGGATTTCTATAGGATTTAACCTAGCCTTTCACTTAGGTTATCCTTTTTGACAATTTTCCTATTACCTTCAAGTTTACTGAAGCCTTCTCAAAGTTGATTGTTCTCTGCTCTGACAGATTGTTCACTGTTGAGTTCTAACTTGCAATTATGGTATTATTTTGTATGACTCCTTGCTGCATTTCTGGCACAGGCTCTTTTTAGATTTGCTTAAAATTTAGCGAAAGAAGATTCAAGGACTTGAACTTTTCAGGAGAAGAATAAACTTGGTGTGCCTTGAGAAAGGCAAAAATGCTTTTTGCCTCCTAAGCTTTTTGGAATATGTATTTAATAACTTTTAAGGCAAATGTGCATGAACATCCTTTCTGTAAAGATTTTGCACATATACTTTAGTTTCCCTAAGTGCTGTATTCAAATAATGTAACTTCATCAATAGTGTTGTTGGCTGTGGGAATGGAATTATACAAAATCAGCTCTAGGGTGCATTGAGAGGATAAAGCAATGTTACCAGATGGTATATGAAGCCTATTATGGTAATAGTTCAGATGTGTTTTGTGAACTCTGTCTCAGTAGAAGATTTAAAATGAAAATTAAATCCTAGTACTTCAATTCCATGCTCTGATGTAAGATTTCTTTTATTTTGTTCTTTTTTTTTCCAGGCTACATTTCACAGCCCATTTAGTCAACTTGGGCAAAGCCCAGAAGGATGTTCCTCTTACCTGTTTCCAAAAATCATGGGCTTAGCCAAGGTAAGAATGTCTGCACTGCCTGTGGGATCATCTGACCTTTGTGTGTTGGTATCCTCTGACTGTGGGAGCAAGTGTGGTCTTCTGTCCATACTCTTAATTTCTCTGTCTATTCTAGAAATAAGGAAACTAAATAATAGTTCAAAAAAAAAAAGACAGCAGAATTAACTTATTTTTTTTCTCAGAACAGCATAAATCCTTTTCACTTCCTTTGATATCCCACAGAAAAAAATCTAGGTAGTTTTAAATACTTATCTGATATTTCATGCATTAATATAATGTATTTTTTTGAGCAGGGTTTAAATCTATAAAGAGCAGAGCAAATGCTTCATAGACATCCAAGTGCCAAGAGTAGTCTGTTCAGTGAGACACAGCCTGCCAGTACATGTTCTAGAAATCTTGGAGTCACTGCAAAAGTGAACAAAGACATTTATGATGAGGTAATTTCAGATTGCATCCTTGGAGCTCTGCTCAAAAAGACATGTGCAGTCCTAGTGAACAGCAGGAACTGTAGGCCAGTCCCTAGTGATGAAGCCCAGGGGTTGATTCTGGATGTGAAACTTGCTTAACCTCTTCATTATAGCTTGGATGATGGGACTGAGTACCCTGCTTGAGCAGGGCCTTTGAAGTAGACAGTATCTGGAGGTTCCTTAATAGTAACAATAATAATAATAATAATAATCCATTCTGTATTCTTTTTAGAGGGTAAATATTAACAAGCAAGAGAGTAAAATGAATGTGATGTGGAAGCATGCAGCTTCCCTATCAGATAACTCAAGTCTTGTGTCTTGTTGAACCATGCTTTATTTTTTTTATATAGGCAAGTGAGATGTTGCTGTTCAATAAAAAGCTGACTGCAGCAGAAGCCTGTGCCCAGGGACTTGTGACTGAAGTCTTCCCTGACAGCAGTTTTCAGAAGGAAGTTTGGGCAAGATTAGAAGCTTATGCAAGCCTCCCCAAAAATGTCAGTATTTTTAATCTCCACCTTGTAAGCCTGTAGCATTCCTAAATCTTCTGCCAAACCTATCCTGTCACTTGGTTTCACTTCATCCTTAATGGAAATAATGAAGCTCAGTATATTTTCCTTCAAGCACAGATCTGTCCCTCTGCTGCTGGGAAACAGATCCTTCTACTCTGTCTGCATCTAAGACAGTGCACTGCCCACAGAGATGCAGTGGCTGAGAAGCCTTACAAATTAAGTGATTAGTCCACCTGTGCAGTGTCTCTCTGAGTGTCTTGGGTGGCTCCTCTTAGGTTTTTATTTTGGCAGTAGTTTATATTTAACAATTTTACCACTGGTTCTGCAATATTATTAGAGTGTATGCACTCTGGGTACTCAAGATGCCACTGGGTGGCTTTAATTTTTGCTGAACTCAGCAAAATCCTGCTCCCTAGTTTAGGATTTGCAAGACTACTGAAGTCGTGGTGGTCTTGTGTTACCTTGGACAGGAGGAGACAGCTGTGCCAGCTGCTGATAATGTGGGTGGCATTTGACACTGCAGACAGTTGAATGGGTTTTGTTTCTTTTGCCCATCTACTTGGATTATAAACACTTAGGGGATTGCTGGTTTGCTTCCCATGAGCCTCCACCACCTTACTAGCAGTCTGGGGAGTTAAATGCAATAAATAATTCCAGCAAAAGGTTGACTAAAATTTAGCTAAGGGATCTCATGTTAATGCAATTGGGTTAGGATTCCAGTGTGGGGTTTGTATTATTTCCTGAAGCATTAAAGTATGGAAGACTTACCTTCCTAATGTTCCTCTCTTTCTCTCCAGTCCTTAGCGGTGTCCAAGCAGCTGTTACGAAGTATGGAAAAGGAGAAGCTCCATGCAGTCAACAGCAGAGAGTGTGAAGTGCTGACAGAGAGGTGGTTGTCTGATGAATGTATAAATGCTATTGTCAGCTTCTTCCAGAAGAAATCAAAACTCTGATCTTCATCAATAGAGTAATTCACCATCTGGCAGTAGCCTAATCTGCCCTCATCATTAATAAACTTTCTCTTCAAGCAGTAATTCTTACACCTTTTCGTGTGGTATATCGCTGTTCTGAGTACCAGGTTAAACCTGGTTCCCAAAATTAACACACTGTGATGTGCCTTGCATCCATTATGGATATTTAGGTTGGGAAGAAAAGGTTCATTATTCTGTAGGCATCAGTGATGTTTCTGAATAATACTAAAGCAGATTGTCTTGCAAAAGAAGCAAGAGATTCTCTAGCACTCTATTTTGATAGCTCTTCAATAGATATCTTTTAATTTGTCTGTGGGGAAAGAAATACTGTATTAATGAAAAAATAAATAGAAATATTTAATTACTGTTGTGGTGATTCTTATTCTTTCTATGAAACATCTTGAGTGAGAGGGCAAGTAGTTCCTGGGAGCCCTATTATTGTAATAATCCTACACAAAATGTTTTGAATTAGCATCTTTAGTAATTTATACACATTTTATAGGTGTCTGATTAATCTCTTAATACGATTTCTACTTACTCCGTACAACAAAGCAGCAACTTTGGATAATTTCTTATGAAATACAGTCACTTATTAATTCTGTTATAATTAGACTGTGAGAAATACATGAGTGTTCCTGATTGTTCCCTTCCAAGGTGTCACTGTTGGATGGTGCCCATTTTCCAAATGGGGGTGCAGTGAATAGGATTCAGGTCCTGCTTGACACAGTTAAATACACACCTACAATCTGCCTCTGTGTTTGTATAGAATCACAGGTAAATAATCAAATGGACCACATGAATACCAGAAGCAAGATACCTGCACCAAGTTTCAGAAAATGTGTTCTAAGCTTGCACTGGATTAGACCTGTAATATTCATTGGTTATGTTCATTATAGTTACTGCTAATACAACACCTGTTTGACTAAAAGCACATTTGAGACCAACAACTAGAAATCCGAAGTCTCTCAGAACCCACCAAATTCTGCCTGTAAGTGATATACTCAGTATTTTCAGGCTGCATTACAAAGCCAGCTTTTGTGTTTCTAACATTGAATTTACAGTGAATATCCATAAAAACTGTGCTGTGTTGAAGTGCCTCTTCCTTGTTCCAGCTGGGTGTGAACACTTCCATGAAGGTAATGTAAATAGATCTCTGATCTGAACAAGAACATGAAAGGTTTTCAAACAGGTTAGAATTTATGATGAAAAACTAAACTATGGTCATTGTTGAAATGTTTCCTGTACCTAGAAACTTTCCTAGGTACTTACACACAATTATGCACGTTATATAATCTTGCAGAAATCAAGAAAAATGTTTCCATTTGCAAGATTTTCTTTGAAGATTATTTTTCTTTGATTTGCAAGCGAGCAAACATTAAAATGCACTTTGTATTGCCTATAACATATATGTAATGTCAATATCAATTGGTGTCAATACATTTTAGCCATAAGTAGGTGGAGTAGGTTTAGAATGCAGCATGTAAAACGTGAGGAGGAAAAAGCAAGCCCAAAACCTTTGTCCCTTCCTAAAATCCCCATCTTGTTCATGCAGACCCAGTACCTGAGGCATGTTAAAAGCCAAGTTCAGCTCACTGAAGCTGAGTTACACTCTTGTAGCAGGTTAAAATTTTCTAGTAAAAGATCAAAGGAAAAAGGCAAGTTGATAATTTCTGAGAAGTGTTTTCACATGCACTACATCTCAAATTGGTTTTCTTTTTTTGCAGGGCTCTTGTGGAGCTTTTGCTAAATTTGAGGTTATCTGAACATCAGTGTAGCATAACAGAGGTGAACTTTGTTGGCCAAATAAATTAGGTACCCTGTTTTATTTCATATTCCTTGTGCTTATTGTGAAACAAATTACTGCTATTTGAACAAAATTTTCCTTACTTTAGCTGACTCAAAATATCAAAAAAGAATGAATGTCTTATGCCTGGAAGAAGACAAATGAAGGTAAAATTGTTCTGAGCAAGTAAAAATAATGTTTTAATAATTATACCAAGTTAAATTGAGTAGTTCATGTCATAGACACCCACTCAGGCCAAACGGGAGAGCAATGCATGTAAAGACATGTTAGCACTCTGGAATTAAATACCAACAGGTAATTATGTACTTTCTAATGTTTTTATTAATTGATGTCAAGTTTTTGTCATTAAAGTTAAGGAAGGGCATTTGGGAGGTAAAAACCAGCATATTCCATAATAGCCTTGAGTCGTGTCTTGAGCATGTTAGTCTGTTGCACCCTGAAGATGCTTGTTGGCATCTAAATATACAATTTATTAACCCCATTATTAGTATAATTTCTTCAGTATTTAATCTTTATTCTCTGATTGTTGGTCTTAGTTATTGATGAAGTAGGATACGGCAGGAAGGGAGGCTTTGCTTGGCTGTTTGTCTCTTACTGGTACTGGGCTTTCTCTTCCAATTTATTTAGATCCTAGAACTGCAAGAACCACGTCAGTGCTTTCAATTTCAAACAACATTTCTTGTGCACCATGTATTCTAATTGATGGGAAATGTTTATGCAGATTGAGAGCTCCAACCTGAACTTTGAATAATCACTTACCTTGTTTTCCCTGAATGTATACACAAATAATATCTCCAATTTGTATCCCTCATGATAATGAGGTATATAAAATGTGTTCACCTTAATTAACATCTAGTGATGTGTAGAGCTTCATGGTTTTCAGTCAGTAAAATATCTATTGCAAATGTGTTTTTTACCTTGTCTTTTAGTTAAAAGGAGCGTAACTAATTTACAGATAAGAAATAGGGAATTCTTTATTTATTGATATGAACATTAATTTGAAAATCTGTAAAATATTTGCATAGCTTAAAAAAACAGGAATTAAAATACTTACAGAAATTCCATGGAGTTTGTAACAGTGTACCTAAAAGAAGATAACAAAACAATTTCTCAGTTGCTGCAATTTGCATTGAAGGAATATTTTTGCTTTCTCACAGCACTGCTGAATGTTGTTCTATTTCATTTTGACATTTAAAGTGATGACTGTGGAACATTTTAAAACCTTTTTTTTAAAGCATCTGAGCAACAAAAGCCAGCATCTGACTATATTGTTCCATTAGTCCTGATCTTTTGAAAATGTGTGACTTTACAGTTCTTTTGTGATACAAGTGCAGAATGCCTTTTTTATCAAGGTCTGCCATTGTAAAAGAAGTAAAAGAAGGTACAGGTAAGTACACAAAATTAGTGCAGAGAATTTCTTGGAAATCTCCAAGTAGTAATAGAATCCACAGTAACAGAACAAAACATTTTGTTAGGGACAAACAGTATCAAATTGGTCTAATTTCCTTCATTAGTGTGACCTGCTTGGTGTTTAAGTGAATGTCATTTAAGTTTAGTAAGGATTTTGTGCTGTTCTGTTATGCAGCTGCAATAAACAATTCCAGGAAATGGGGTCTAAATTAAATCACAGTTGTGGGGTTGTAGAATTGGCTGAAACATGCAGCTAAACAGCAATCATCAGGTTATCAAAGTGAGAGGGCATAGACTGGGATCTGCAGGAATTACAGAACAGTTTGGGCTGGAAGGGACCTTTAAAGATCATCTAGTTCCAACCTCCCTGCAATGAGAGGGACACCTGTGACTAGATCACAGTTGCCCAGAGCCCCATCTAACATCCCCTTGAGTTTTCCAGACATTGGGCATCCCCCACATCTCTGGGCAACCTGTTCCAGTGTTTCACCATCCTGACAGTAAAAGATTTGGTTCTTAATATCCAGTTTAAACCTGCTCTCCTCCCCTTCAGTTTAAAACCATTACCCCCTGCATATCTCAACAGGTTCTGCTAAAAAATTCAAGTGGTAATGGCATGGATCTTCACATGTACTTTTTCCTGGAAAAGCACACAGAAGGAATTTGCTGCTGCTTTTGCTGATTGTGTTTGTTAATGAGTTGGATGTCAGAAAAATATTTTATAAAGTACATGGCTAACACCAAGTTTTAACAATCATAAGTGGGATTGTTCATAATCAAAAGGATGAATTTCAGTGAAGAGAAGCACCTTTCCATTCTTACTACTACTGTTGTATTTTCTTTTGATGATTCTACTAACAAATTATTGTCTAGCAATGCTGCAATTGGATACCCCAAGAATGGACATAACTGCTCTAAAATTGTTAGAACAATTTCAATAATGATTAACTTTTTAGCAAACCTTAAATAGGTTTCAAATTTAGTTCTCGCTAATTTACCCATCAAGGACAAAGAAATTCTGCAATATGAAGTAAGAACCCAGAAACCTCTTCTATTAAACATTTCCATTTCCCAAACCCTGTCCTTACCTTATAGTTCTTCATCTCTGAGGATGTGCTCTCCCTTTGCTCTTGCTGGAAAACATAGAGAAAGGTGATACTAATGGGATGAAGAGGGGAATTGTCTCAAGCTACTATGTGCTGTAGCTAGCAGGGAGCACATGGCCAGGTTTTGGAAGGTTTTTTCTTTTTAATATGCTTTTGCAAGTTTTTTGCAAACTCAGTATTTCAAAAGATTTAGGAAGAATGTCTGTGATACTACATTCCTGTTACAGGACAATCTTGTAACAGGTGTGCCTTCTCCTTCCATAGTAAATCAGGAAAGTGATGGATCTATGTGTGATTGCCTCTGCTCAGTCAACTAGAAACTGGGAGAACCATGGTGGGGGCTTCTGCCACTCTCTCCTTCCCTACTCCATAAAGCCCTGTGGAAATCCAGTGGCTTAAGGAGTGCTCAGCAAAGGCAGATAATATTTTACCTCTGTGATGGATATTAAACCAAGAAACCACTAAAAAATTTTAAACTCCTGCCCCTTGCATTCAAAATCAGCTTAACCCAAATCACAGTTTCCCTCATGCCTTTCAAGCTTCATTTCCTTTTATCATTCCTATTGCAGATAAGGACCCTGAGAACACTTTACTTTCTTCTGGCCAGTGTATTGTCACAGGGTGTTCATCACAGGGCACTGGACTGCTCATGATTATGGGAAAATGAGATTGGAGCTAGAACACTTTTTAGACCAAAATCAGACTGTGGTTTATGATTTTTGGTTTATTTATTTATTTTGCCTGGCATGTAGCTATGTTGTGGATGTTTGGATAGCTTTTAATTCATAACATTGCAGCACATACTCTGAACAAGATTCTGCTTTGCCACAGTCAAATTTCTGTCACTGAGAGCCAGCTGGGAAACAGAAGGGAACCCTAGATGTTGTGTTTTGATGTCTTGGTTTATGTATTTGTTCTGTTCTGTGATCAGTGTACTAGAAAATCAAAAACATGTTGTGAATCCAGTAGGAACAGTAAAGAAAAAGTCCTCAGCCTCCCCCTGGCCCTAGCAGCCTGAGGAGGTAAAGCAGGTGTGCACCTTCTTGTGGGAGTCTGGAACAAATCTGGAAGTCAGTTACCCAGGATTAGTTGCAGTCTTTGGAACAGATTGTCTGTGAGATGTCCTAAATTGCTCTCAATTTCATGTATTCAACTACTCTGTAATTGACTACAGGAAATGAGGATTTCTGGATTATTTTTAAAGAAAACCCACAAGAAAAAAAGGGGCTTGATCTAGGCATTATGTGGGATTTTCATGTAAGCACATCTCAGGTTTTTTATTAAGGCTTTATAAACATAAATAGATTGCAAATTACTTGCAAAGAAGAGTGGACGTGGTATATTAGCTTTAATGAGCTACAGAGCAATTTGGGTCAACTTGTGAAACCACCCATTTCCTACCCTGTCAGTGCTGGATGTTCTCTGAAAAAGAGGAAGGAACCTCTATGCCTAAATTTGCTCTGCCAGATTTATTTAAGCCTCCTAGGGGGAGATAAAGGATAGGCATTTCAGATTTAATTTTAAAACAGTGACTGAATTGTCATTATTCTGTGTGAAGGAGATCATCCAAAGTAACACTGGTTGCAGGCAGTCCTCACGTTCAGCCATGATGCTGCATCTTCATTCAAGAGGCTGAAAGGAAACACACTTTTACCAGTTTAACCGAGCTGACCTGATCTGTTTGGATGTTAAATCCAGACTAAATATTATGAAATTATTTACAGAATTCTGTGTGTTGTCTTCCTAGTTGTCTAGTAGATACACAAGTAACCATGGTATGGAGGTCAGCTTGGCTTTAGTTGGGCTAAACCTTGTTCCTTCTCATGGAAAAGCTGCAGCCCAAATGTCAGGTTGTTTTACATGGAGTATCTCATCTGGGTAACGTTTTTAGGATAAGCTTTGTTTTAACATGGGAGAAAGATTTGTAGAACACCTGAGCTGTCCCCTTTAGACAAGGAGTTTTGCAATCAGTAAAGAGCTGTTTGAAAAGTGAATATGCAGAATGTCAAACTCCAACTATTAAATACCCTTTTCCTGCTAAGACATATACTCAAGGTGGTTACCTGTCTTTTCACCAATGAATTCAACTGCATCCTCTAAAAAACTATGCTTGTGCCTGTTCCATTGTCAGATTCTGTGACAGATCTGCCTCTCCAAAGGGAAAGGTCCAGTGCAGCTGCAGGTTTAAATTGGCTCTCCAAGACTTGAACATGTCAGAGTTTCACTAAGTCTGAAAAGGTCCATTTCCTCTAACAATACAGAATTAGGGTTTTAACACCTTACTGGCAATCAAGAGTGCTTTCTTCTCTGCCTTCTTGTGCCCAGTAACCTTTGTTATCAGCTCTTTTCTTTTTAAAGATGTTCAGACTTTCTTTGCTTATTAGTCTTGGTAGCCACTATCAGTCCCATTCTTCAGACTGGGTGTACTTCAGGTATCCTCAGGGACCCCCTCCTAGTTCCTTTTGTTGCACTCTCACTGAAAAAGTCACTTCTGAGACTGAACCATCAACAGTTACTCTATCAGATATAGCCTACTCCTTTATACCTGCCCATAAGAAGCTTTAATTTCTCAGTAACTTAAGCCAAATGCTGAATCTTTGTAAATATTCATGTGTAAATATTTTATAAATAAATAGTGCTTACCTACTTTATAGAAATACCTGGGCCACAATCATCAAAATCAGTGTTTATGAGGATATAAATAAGACAGTGAAGAATTCATTAGATGTATGATGGAAGGAAGGCCAAGGTTTTACATTTAGAGTAAGTATTGTCATAGGTTAAGTTTTAATTATCTACATACTTAGATGAACAAAACTAAGACACAGAAGTGTAGAACACACGTGATAGTCTCACTTCTGTACCCACACACAAATATAGTTAAATTAATAATGTGATAATAATTTACAAGTTAATAAATGAAAACACATTCCCCCCACTTCACCATGCTGCTACTCCCCATCTATATTTTTCCCTTATAAGGATTAATCTGTAAGTATATATGGCTTCCCTTCACTGCAATACAATGCAATTCTTTCATCCCCTGACTCAGTACTGGTTAATATCTTGCTATAAAAGACAGAAAAAAAAAAGGCACAGTGAAAATAAAAGTGAATTAACATTAAATCTTTGGTGCTGAGGGGGCTTGCAAAACTATGGGAGAGGCAACTTAACAAAAGCTCCATTTTACACATTCAGGAAGACTTTTCCCAAAGATTCTCTAATGCCTCTGATACCTAAGGAGATAACCATTCAAAGAATTACACTTAATTTCTAGTGCATTCAAAAATTGTTCATACATTTCACAGCTTTGCAGTAGGACATGAAGGCACAACAGAAGACAGGATGAAGGCAAGTTTTAAGCACAATTTATTAACTTCAAGCAATTGCCACTTCTCAACATCCTCCACCCACATTACAATTTTACACATGCTGTAGAAGATCCCTCTATCTCCAGCAGTATCACAGTCTGGTCTGCCTTCTGTATTGGGGTCAATATACACATAAAGGTTCTTCAGATGTTTAATGCCACTTACCCTATGTATGGAGATAAAGTATTATTAAAAAGGTTTTAAAGGAAGCATTCTCTTCTATTAAAAACTCTTGAACAGTAATTAATTTTTAAACTAAGTAGTATACACCAAGGTAATAAAAACACATTCTAACTCCACAGGGCTGGAATCTTGTTTTTTTCTGAAGGCTTGGAAAACTGAGTATGTAAATGTGAAGCTCCTTGTCACCACGAGGGAGAAGGAAACAGAAATCAGCAGAGTAGATTTAGCCAAACCTTCTGTATGTAGGACCTCTAGCAAAGACATAAATTAAAGATCTGTGCTCAGGAGGAAAAGATAAGGTATCCTCCCTATTAGATGAGCTGAGAAGTCGTTCACTCTGTTGCACAGCTGTTCTGTTTGCACCCAGCCACAACTATGAGAATTCAGCTGACTGTAGTGGCAGCCACAGCTACTCTCCTCAGAGGCCTCAGGCTACAGGGCTACAGGCATTGCCCAAAACTAGAGGGGCCTTAATGGTGTCAAAAAAATCCTCAAGCCCAGAGGCTTTCAAAGCCAGAACTAAAGTTTTCTACTGTTGTCAACAAGAAGTATCAACTGGATGGGGAATTGAAATCCACTTTTTTCAAATAACTCCTGCCAGCTATTCTCTGTATGGATAATTAAGTTTGACAGAATTGAAAGAAATAATGAACCTACTGAAGTTAAAGATAAAAGTGCATCACCTGCTTAAATATTTACTGGTTAACATGTTTATTTTAATAGAATATAATGGCCTAGTTTTTTTCTAAATGTAATAGATTTTGTACTGCTCATTCTATCATTTTAAGAAAACTACATTTAAAGAATAATGCTAGTTTACCTACATTTAATTACAATAAAAAATCTCTTCAGCCAGAAATAAAACAATCTATGCAACAAATTTTAATACAGCAAGTTATGTTTCAGGAATTATCAGTAATGCAGCAGTGTTAATTCTAAATTGAAATGCTGGAAACTAAAAGATTAAGACAGAACTAGATGAAGAGTATTTTTCATATCTTTTATAGGACAGAAACCTTTGTTCATGTCTTCTGGTAGCCTTCATCTTCTTTTGAGCTGCACCTACAACACAAAGAACAAGTAAACGAGCAACTTTATGCTTCTCCAGAACAGTTTAAAACAATTCTGTAGGCATTAAGGGGCATCTTTTCTACTGCTTTGTTTCTGTATCACCAACTCATTTCATTGTTTCATACTCCTATATTAATAGAGTACAAAGCAACAGAAAGAATAAGCTATTACTACATCTGTGTAAAAGTGCCCTCAGAAGTGCTGCCTATGTTGTAAAAGTGCAAGTTAGACTTGCTGTATTTAACTAGCAAGCAACTAGTGTTTCACTAAACACAAAAGCTAGCTTCTTTCATTTCCTGTATGAAAAAGATTCCTCAGTATGTGGAAATAGGAAGAGATTGGTTTTTATTAGGAATTTTACGATATAAACTGAGAAGAGACAGGTTGAAGGTTCCAAATAGGTATACAAAACCACCCATCTCCTGCTTGTTTTCGTGGTTAGTTCATTACACCTCCTCGGTGGGGTATTCCCCACCAGCAGAATGACCTGCTTTGTGGCATTTTTCCTCATTCTTGAGTGCACTAAGAGTGCATGACTGTTGCCATTATGTACCTAAATGGATACAAAAATCCTTCTTAGATCAAAGTATTATAAAGTACGTGAAACCAGTGGGGTTTTCACAGCCTGTCAGAATATACTAATAAAAAATGAAAAGATGAACTTCTTAACATCGTCAAAGAGAACATTAAAACAGCAGTATGGACCTGAAAAAGTTGTATCTGTCTTCCTCACCCTGTATAACCAACTCAATTGTCTCAAGCTCTTTTAACTTGTTGCTAAATGTTTATCTACACATGCTGTCAGAAATAACCTTGTTAGGAAGGTGAAGTTGGTGTCTCAGCAAATCAGACCCATGGAGTAGGCGTTGAGTGGCCTGTGACTCGCTTTCCTTTTTTCTCTTTCAGCACCATCAAAAGGAAAAGTGAGAAAAACAGCACAAACATTAGTTAAAGCCTGAATTTAATCCCATGTCCTACAGGAATAATTTCATTACAATGAAAGCAGACAGACAGTATCTGTAGGGGTTTTTGCTTTGTTTTTAAGCAGTGATAATTATATATCCAATTAATATAGCCTATAGCTCTCCCAAAGATCATAACATTTAATAATCCCTTTAATTAAATGATTAATAGGAAATGCAGGGGCGGGTCTTACAAATTACCTGATTTACCATCACTGAAGACAGATTCTTTTAAAAATGGCTACAAATGCCTTGTTCACAAAAGACTTTATTATCTAATGATGCATACTGAAAACATACAGAAATCTGCATGGTCCACTTTACATGCAGCAGAACAATCTTCACTTTACAATAAGTAAGTGTCAACTGTTTTATGCAAGAGACAACACTTTAAAGTCACATTTCTTAAAGAAAAGCTTCATTTACAAAAGAAATAAAAGGTAAAGAAGCAATTACCGCTTTTAAAAAGCAGCTGCTTTGTTCAAGAGTGGAAGGTTTATGCCTGTATTGAAAGACAACATGATCACAAATAATGAAAACAATGAACAAATGAAACACTTTTAGCATAAAGCAGTACACTTTCAAAATGACATACAAATAGTTAAAAATTTTGTTATGTTGTCTATCCTTTAGATATAAGGTCTTTCGAATGAGATCCCAACGTATGTAATTACTAAATGAAAACTCTTCTGTAAGTATTGGTTCTATGTCATAGTGAACTGTATTTAACAAAATGTATACAAAGTCTATAGCAAGTTGATTAAAAAAACTAAAGTAATAAGAAACAGTACACTGAAGGCGCTCTATCCATCAAGTGCGCTCTCTCCCAGTTTTAAATGTGATGAACAGAACAGAAGTTGTAACTATGCCACGCTTGCAATGCCAGAAAATAAAACAAGATCATTTCTCAAACATGCAGGGAATTCTGCCACAATGCTATTGTCTCTCATTTGTCAGTTGTTCCAGTAAAATAACAGCTTAAACACCGGTGATGTTGATGGGTTAGCTTACCTTCAGTGTACTGAAAGTTGTACACAACCTGCTTTAAAAGAGGAGACCATCCCTGCGGGCAGGCTCAAGAAGGAACAGACCCCCTTCGGCACTGACTACACCAAGGGCATGCTGCTGTGGCCTGCACACACACACCTAGGAAAATGTGAATATAAACAGCATTTATGCTGGCCATTTTGTAAAGACAAAAATGAAGCCAAGTCTGCTAAAAACAAATCAACCACCCAGTATTACTGCTCTCTTTTTTTTTTTTTCTTTCTTTTTTTTTTTATAACAGATGCTTTTTTCTTTTTATAATATATACGAACTGCAACCATATACATTAGCATTGTACTTTTGTGCAGTCTTGGCAATTAAAACAGTTCTACAGTGAAAATTTTCACATAAGACACAAAACAGAATTACTCTAACATTTCTAAAAGAAATATCAGCCTTGATGTTAATTCAAATGTATCTTTTCTTCCTCAACTTTGCGGGGGAAATATTTATGTTTATATACATTAACTGCTGTGAAATTTCTTCAGTCTTTGTATCTTAATTAATCAAACCCTTTGAACTTCTTCATCTGGTTTAAATTTTCTCCTGGATGAAGGGGTGCTGCAGAGCCTGGTTGATGCTAATCCGTTTAGCTGGGTCTAGCATTAGAATCTGGTCCAACAAGTCCTTAAGCTGGTGCACTTTTTTACGCTGGTCTTCAGGGAGTCGTTGGCACCCAATCAAGTCTGCTAATAGGTCCTTGGTTGGATTAATGGTGCTCATAACAGTAACTTTCTCCTACAAACACAGAAATGGCAGCCTTGTAGAACAAAAGTAATGCACAAACCCCCTATCCATCCCTTTTACAGAGCTTCAGCAGCAGCTTTTCTGCAGGCTTGTCTCATATCTGAGCAGGAACACCCTGCCCCATACGGCCTCATAAAATCGTCATGTGCAGAGAAAAGAGTGGAAAGGACACTGTCGGGGGAGAGGCCACCAACACAGGTTCACACATGAACATAACATCCCAGTTAACTCAGAACATGGAAGTCACATGGAAAGTTCCCATATCTGACCACTACTTTGTGATTCTTCTTAAATAGTATGTCAAAATGATACCAAAATTAATAGTGACCTCATATAATATAACCATATCATACTGAACATCCTTCTACAAAACAAAGGCAGAATTTCTTTCTTTAGTAATTTAAGGATAGATTACATGGAGATACCCTGTATATCTACCAGATTAAATTAAGATTTTTCTTAATCGTGTTCCTACATCCTAGGAAAAAAATCTCTTTTGCCATTTTGTAACTATGTAATCTGTCCATTCTGCTGCAAAAGGACTTTCTAATAGCTTATAAAACCTTGGTTTTAATTAGGAAGCCAAGGTACATTTGAACGACCATAGAGTAGGAAAGCTTGGAAAAAGTGATGGGTTAGTCAGCACATGGAGGACTTACCCTTTCCGTCACTTTATCTACTTCTATATACATAAAGTTGAGATTTTGATCAAAGTGCTGATCTTTGAACACACCTTTTCGAATCATCTGCAAAATGAGGAAGAGGCAAGAATTTCAGGCAAGCTCTCTGTGTCTTATGCATTTCACAATTAACATCAATGTCTATTAATTTACTGCAACATGAGTAATTTAATACTAATAAAAAAATATCAAAAGGACAGGAAGAGATGTGGAGATTGAATACAAAGATACAGTTCCAACCCTTTGAAAACGGACACAGTATCTTTCATTGACTTACGCAGTTTTTTTCAGGTCAGTGCTTAGAAGGTTTCTGCTTTCACTTTATACTTAGTCTATGAAAAAGAAGCTGTACACTTTCACTTCATAAGATTTTAAATCAGTACAAATTACACAGTCAGAACAAAGTCTAGTACTTACTGTTAAGCAAAGATGTATATGATAAGAAACAGAACTCCAGGAGAACAAAGACTGTAAGTTCTACTGTTCATTAGAGCAGTTTCATATATTAAGTACTTATTTTTCTTACCTTGTTTGGCATCTTTCCTTTGAGATCCATGGCAAGTTTCAACATATGATTATTGGTTTTGCCAGGAAACAGTATTTTTCCTGTATAAAGCTCATATAATGTGCATCCTACAGACCACATATCTATACCATAGTCATAGATTTTTCCTATAACTGAAACAGAACAATTCCAGTTAATACCATAAAGGCAGACTTTGACATCACAAAACCAGACAGATGAAAAAATTCTGATTTGTAAACTACATTGGTGCTGTATTCTTAGGAATAAAAGTAACCAGAAAAGAAGAATGTAAACCTTTTAGCTTTTGAAGTACCATTGTTTTAGAAAGGGAGGCTTTTACCTAAACACCTAAACTGATCAGCTTTAAATTAGCAAAAAACAGGAAGTCAGAACAATACCCCTAAACTGAAACATAACTATAACCCCTCAGAATGACTTCTCACTGAGCTGATCACCATCAGACGTTAAGAGTCACACAAACATGCCTCCAAAGTTTGAATTTTTGACAGCCATTGTATTTCCAGAGTCATGTTTTGCTAAGACTAGAGAATAAATTCAAGTCAAACTTTCATCTGCTAATACTGGCACTTGCTGGTATGTGATAGATGTAGCTAATCCAAAATGTACTTACTGATTTCTGGAGCTCGATAAAATCTACTAACTAGATAGGGTGTGATGTCATTATCTGCAACATGTGAAGCTGAGCCAAAATCACAAAGCTTTAGTATCGTTTTAGACTCATTCACCTGCAAGTTAAAACATAAATATCAGCACTATTTGTGGACAGAACTGATAACAGAACTGTAAAAGTGACAACACGTTTAAGTCAGAGACAGGAAAAACATTCAGCCTTTAAACTGGAAGGTTCCTTCCTCTCTGTATTCTAAGAAAATTATAAAACTTGCTCAAACTAAAAGTGAGAGTTAATGTCTTCAGATCCTAGAAAATACAAAAAAAAGTCAGTTTCATGCACTTTTCCCATAACAAAATATCCTTGGTGGACCCAGATTTCACTCCAGAGACTGAAATTTTACAGATTTAGACTTGCAACTCCAGTATCCAGAGTACCACTTACAAAACAGCCTATTATTCATATCTCATGCTTACATAGTAGATTTTACAGCTGAGATAGTAATAGGAGAACACTTTAGATAAATTAAAAATCTGAGTTTATCACAGAGATGATGTCCTAAAAAACCAAAGGATTCTTCTGATGTAGCTCTCATGTCCTAATGGAAAAGAGGCATTAAGGACCTTTCCCCATCATCTCACTCACATAAAGCTCCATTCAGACCCAAACAACCTAGTTCCATTTTGCAGAAAGCAAGAACATCTCTCAACTATTGCTGGGAAAATTTCAAATATTGCTCATGTAAGACACTGTCTTACTTTGGAAAGTCTGCTTTCTATAAAGACAGAAGGGGATGCATGTTTGTTTGAAAAAGATTTTATTTAGATGCTATGTTGTATTTCTTTCTTACTATCTATACCACAATACTATTTTATTTTGATGAAGTTCACACTTCATCAAAGTGTGAAGCCTTAACATTTTCAGTAAATTTGACTTCACCTAAATTTACAGAATGATATGAATTTCAAATAATTTCTTTTACACTACAGACCATGCAAAAAAAAAAGTTTTAATTATCTGTTACTTACCAAAATATTATCTGGTTTAATATCTGCATGTAGGATATTGCATCTTTTAAGAAGTTTTAAAGCCAGGAACAACTGCTGGCTGTAGGAACGCACAGCTTTAATGTGGAGTCCAACATCTTTCCCATACTTCTTCAACACCTCTCGTAAATTCATACTGTTATGGGAAAGGGGGAAAGATAAAATTGGAAAGAGCTTAATGGAAAAACTGATAGTGGCCTCCTAAATTCTAAGACAAACTTGAACAAACCACTTTGTTTTAAGTATTTTTGAGAAATGTAGCATTCAGCATTCCACTCTGTGAGCTACAGAATTGAAATAAAAAGGCTGGTCAATCAGATCTGTCTTGTGCTGTGTCCTTACTTACTATACTGGTCTTAGTTCAGAGGGTATTTTAAATCAATATTGGTATGAGGGGATTTATTTGCACATGAACAGCATTTTCTTAACAACCGTAAACCCTTTGTACTCATTTTCTTCAGAAATAAATGAAAAAGGAAGTATGCAAAGATAAAAGTTGAGGAGATTTTTTTTGGTGACTTAAGCAGCAGATAAAAAGACCATCATTCCAGGACAAAAACATAACTGGACATAAATAAGGTACAAGGGTGTTATCATGAGATAGTGCAGCACAAGACAATAATTTGTTCTACAGCTTATTAATGAAATATGATAAAAATCTCAAAAATTTGCACTGCTTCAGTAAATAACTGATCTTCACCCCAAATACAGCAAAACTTAAAATATGACATACACAGAAAATTTAGGATTTGAACAACTGATGTCTCTAAGTAGCAATGGGAACTAGGGCAATTAATATATCTGATCTACCATAAAACAGTATCTACAATCAACCTGTCACAAGAGCTTCATTACTTGAACAGAAAGTGAGCACGCAAAGAACCACTGTAACAACTTCTCCCTAAGGCTGTTACCATATGTGTACACTTTACAGAATATACAGCATTTCCTGAATCTCTCTGGGAATGCATCTTAATACAAACCCTTAAAATGAAGAATGATGAAAACTAATAAAACTACTGACATACACAAAAAGTCATTAAGAGCAGCACAAGTGAGATGAACCATCATATATACATCATCTGGTTTCAAATATTTTCCAGGCAGAAAACGCACAACAATGCTAAAAATAAATCAGAAATAGTTCAGGAGTCTGTGAATTTGTGCCTGCAGACAATTTTTTTTTTGTTTCAAAGTTCCTTGCATTCTTGAATCTTGGCACTAGAACAAGGTATCAAAACAACAGCCAAAGCCAGAAAGGTGAAGAACACACAGCAGTACTTTACCTTTTACAGAGAACCCCAACATTTGTCATCTTACCTGAGCGGCTCAAATACCAGACAGAGATGCTGTTTGTGGTAGAAATGCCTGAACAACCGTAGACAATGAAACTTGTCATCAGGATCAGCATCATTGAGCTTCTTTAGAAATTCCAGTTCTTTTAGGCCAGTTTTTTGCCTGAAAACAGAGAATGTGATTATGAAATGAAATCAGTTAAATTCTAATATTTTTTTAAAATCTAAACATTCACTTGTGTGGCTATAATTATCCAGGAATGAGAAATGTCTTGTCATTACTTAATGTACCACAGCTAAAAAACCAAAATCACAACAATGGTTTGCACTATAAATAATAACAAACACTGGGAAAGTTTATTTATTTCCTGGATATTCACTGTACCTTTGCAACCTACTTATCCTTTTCTCCTCATTCTCAGTTGCATGTAAGGCTAAAACTGGATTTTGTCCTGTAATGTGACAAATTTCACACAGCACTTGCTTGAGAAGTTTACTTGTTTAAAAAAGTGCTTCACCACATACAACAGCATTAAAAAGTTTAAAGTGAACCGACTATAGATTCAATTACACATCCAAGCTTATTACCTGTACAACACACTGAACTAAAACAGCTCATCACCCTCCCTTTTGCCTTTAAAACTTTTCTAGATGCTTATTCACGTAACTAAAACAAATCCAGTTATACACACAGTAAGACAACTTTTAAAACTTTTAAGGTAAAATAAATGGAAAAGATTTTCATTTAAGTTGTCATTAGCAGAAGAGGACACAAGAAATTATTGTATAGATACTGCAGCAAATAGTGAAAATGAGTATTGTAGACAAGTCAAGTCCCCAAATGACACAGTTTAAGAGATCTTACTTGTTAATGTTCACTCATTCTGAAAGACCTTTTTTTTTTTTGTATTTCAACAGTGAGAGTCCCTTCTCTTTTTATGTATCTTATATACGTGCAAACGTGTAGAAAATATACAAAAATAATTAAATGCATGGAGATCTTTCTGTAAGTTGCAGATAGTTGACTGGGATCCAACCTACAGCCTGCCAAAGAGATTTGATCCATCAAAACAAAATTTTTACAGTCCACAACTCCCATCTCAAGAAATGTAGGGTTCGTAATTAGCTGTAACCTTGTTTCTTGCCATCACTGTTCTCTACAGTTTTAAAAATGAGAAAAGTGCCTGACGAAAATGCAAGTACCCTTCTTCCTGTGATAGCTGTAAAGAAGTGTGGATACATAGTCCTCAAGTGCTTCCCATTACCTGGCTCATACTAGCAGAAAAGGCAGGAATCACAGCTCTGATCTGTTACTTCACTTGAAACAAAGGGAGATTCAAATCACATCATGAAAAACTTCCACCTGTTCCACATAATTTATTACCATAAGAAAACCCCATTACTTACATAAGCTCATTGTTCCTGATGATTTTCACGGCTACTTCCTGGTTTGCTCTGGCCATGTCCCTGGCTCGCACTACGTTGCTGAAGACTCCCTGACCAGTGTAACCATAGACATTGTAACGTTTGTCTAGAACTTCACCTATATTGACACCTGAGGGATAAAACCAAACAAGTTCAAGTTATGAGGGATGAACGTAATAGAACCTTTCAAGAAAAACCAACCACTCTCTGTCATTACAAAGTATGAGGGTAAATAGCAAGATCCTTTAATTTCATGGTGTACAAGGTTTTGTATCACCTAGCTTTGTGGAAATTATGGGGAACAAAGGGTGATTCTTTAAGTCTGGAGTCCTTTCAAAACTGAGGTTAAAACCTGCATGCTTGTTTCATCCATTACATTACACTTCTGGGATACATTTACATTAGAACAACATTTCAATACTTTTATACATGAGGTTCTTCTCTACTTAGCACCCTCACTCTACCTGTCTTTGCTGATGAACAAACAGAACTTACGGTAATAGCCTTCTGCATCTGTCCAGTTATCCCTGAGATTGGGGTTTTCTTTGAAGTCTTTTCCAAACCCAGCAGCCCTTAGACGAGCACTCTGAAATAAAAAGAAAAGTAACAGCTTTTCTTGTGTGCTCTGTATTTTTCTTTGACATTTACTTATCAAAGCCTTTTCTCTCTACTGAAAATCTGTTCTCTCTACAATACAAACACACTTATCTTGCAGGAGAGAGAAACAGTGTTATTTACATACCAGTATCTAAAGACTAATGCAAGGAAAGAATTATGGGCAAAGTTTCAATTAATACCCACAAGAAATTTATGTAAGTCACTTTAGAATGCATATTTTGGACCATCTAATAAGTAAGACTTCTTATTTACTGTAAGTTTGTAGTAAAAGAGTTCAGCAATTTGCAAGGAAAACACAACTGTTTAAGCCTTGAATTTCTGTTCATTAGATGCCACTTGTTTCATACAGTTATACATATTACCATAACACTTCTACAACTGCTGTTGACATCTCTCAGAAGACTGGCAATATTTTAATCACGAATTCAAAACTATGAGTAGTAAAGTTTATCTTCAATTGAACAACAGTTTCTGGAAGGAGGAGCTGCTCACTTACAAGTGACTTGCAACTTCTGAACTTTTGACAATGCACCCTTCACACAGACACTACCCTTCAAGTATTCATCTTTTTCCAGGCCAGAGGGATACCAGTGTTACTAGAGTAAAACCACAGCCTATGCTGTATCTGCCATAAAAATTCTCCAGTTAATCTTGGTTTAAGTTAAGAAGAAAGTTCTTGTCTTTACTTATTTCTCAGTGTTGTGCATCAGAACAATGCAGAGGATTTATAGAGAATGGCACATAAAATCTCAAAAGTAGTCACTGGACTGCCAGCATCTGACGGTCACTGCAGCACATTTAGAGAAAAGCTGATAAAATAGTGCTAAAGTAAAACCAGGAAATTTATCTCTTCATCCCAAAAAATCTCCAAACAAACCACCAGATTACTCCAACACAGCATCATTAGCCAATTACAATATCTTACACATTTTTTAATTAACCATACATGAATTTCTGGAAAAAGCTCCTATTTAGAATATTGCAACATGGTAACAATAATAAAAAGCTGAACTTATAAATAGATCCATGTTTTTTACCATGTGCCATTGTATTCAAACAGCAGGTGCATTTTCCAATTGCTTACTCTGGTAAAATTGCCACTAATTTCAGCAGGTCTTAATTCACTGAAATACTAATTAAGAACCACTCTGTGTGCCTTGGCTGACCAAAAGATTAAGAACATAGAAGTCACTTGGCAGCAAGTGCTTTTGCAAATCGAAGTTCTCACAACCCTCAAAGTGACAGTGACTCCAACAAAAACCAAGAAGCAGAAAAACCCCATACATTTCACCTCCAAGAACTACCTACATCAAAGTACGCAGCGAACATATCATCCGATTCTGTGAACATGTCGGGAGCTAGCAGCTTCTTCTGAGATGAACCTTAAAATGAAATTCAGATTACTCAACAGGAAAAAGATGTTGAATGATAACTCTGCTACCAGTATAATTTGGCACTTGGTATCTTTACAACCGTGTCTAGATCAGTATATTGGCAAACAGGTAGCATTACTAAGGCTTCTGGTAAATACCACTTTACATATTTCACATTCTAGAATATACAACTCAGACTAGTTAAGTTCTTCAAACAACTCAAAATTTTGTATCTCCTTGAAAAACTACGTGTAATAGCTTTCAAGTAAGCACAGCTGAAAGAAAAAACTACATACTTACATGTTCCCTACAAATAATAACTCTCTATATATATATATACACATGTATAAAAAGAAGCATAAAATTACTATGTGTCTGTATAAAAAAATACAGTCATGTTTTCAATACACAAGTTCAGGCTCTTCTGCTAATCACAAGATATTTTACTAAAACCTGAAGCTGTAAAGCCCAGAAATTCTTTCTTTGGAATATGGGTTTTTTTCTACCCTGCCAAAAAGGACCCAATGTGCAGTTTTTTGTCAAACACAATGTTTACTATTGTGTTAAAGAGAAACATTTTTGTTATGGGCAAGATTATCCCTTTCTCACCTTTTAATCATCTTTAAGTCCCAAAGACATTTTACTTGGTTGATAAGATAAAAGCAAAGAAATATAAATTAAGTACACATTAGTAAAAGCAAGCAAACTTCAAACAATTTCATTCATGCACACATTATGGTAGCCCTCCATGAACATGGCAAATTGGACCCTCCCTTCACTAGGCAATAGAGAAAAATAAACAGTTAATTCAGCTCAGAGGCTTAAGGTCTCATGATGCACAAACTCCTTCCATACAAAATACCCAGACTGAAATTTGACAGCATTAAAATCATCCAGCATGCTGCTAACACTGTTTCAAAGTATAGACCTGACACCTGACACTTGAGGGGAGGTAGTTTATACCACTGTTTTGAGCTAGAGACCCTTCTAGAAACTTCCTCAAATTTTCCTTTTAGTTCCAGTTACCTGTACTGAGCTATAATGAGTTATTGACAAGTTTCTTAGCAACTTACTACTCTGGCCCTATAAGAGGTCAGGATGGAAATAAAAATTTGCTCTTGCAGAGCAAGGTAACCCACTGGTTTCAGCTGTTGTCACAGCCACCTCCAACCCAGAATCCTACTACCCAGATGAGAATGTAACTTTAAAAACCTTTTTTACATGGCTATGTGGAAAATGCTTATATAGTTAGGACGTAAATTTTCATATGCTTTAACAGACAAAATGAGAGAGCAGTATATGTTTGACAAAATATGAAAAGCACATTGTCTGTCAGACATAATAAGCCTAAACTTGTGGTACGCAAAGAAAGCGCTAAAACAGTTCTTTTCACCGATGTTGCAGGAGAACAACCTGAAAACATACGGCTCCAGGGAACGCCAGGATAAACCACAGAGCAGTACAGCAGTCCCAAAGAGATGCAGCTTTATTACTTTGAACAGAAGTATCCACTAGAGACAGCAGATTTAGCCCCCAAAGATACGCGTGGCACAGGACATGAAATACAAGCTAACTGCAGCTCTCCCTCGGAGGGGTTGGGCAGGCTCCACAGCCCTCGTTAAACACTGCTATTGCAATTAAACTGCAGAGAGAAACCAAAACTTACTTGAGCTTAAACTAGCTCAAGTACAATCACACAGCAACTGCATACACCTCTGGCTACTTGGAAGATGTATGGTAATCCACTTCCAAAAGACAAAAAAGCAGATTTTCAATACTACAGGGTGAGCTGGGAGATGTTCTACATTCCTTTTCCTGCAGCTGGCACAAGGCAGGTTTTATATCATAATGTATTTCATTTCAACATTGCTGTACAATAGAGTACATGAAGGAGGGAAGAGAAAGAGAATATTCATTTTAGCAATTAGTTATGTTGCTAAAATGGACTTAATAGCAGTGACCCTCAAAAGCTTTAAACATTCTAAATTACTTCAGACCCACCTATATTCTTCTGTCACCGGTGGCTTTGACCAACAAAAGGTATAAAAGGAGCATGATTTCTAACCCTCACAAAATAAAGTCTAGGACTATACTAAGCTTCTAAGAAAACAACTTGCCTAAGTGAAAAGAAAAATTTGGAAGGGTAATTCTTAACCATATAGACAGACATTGTTATTTGCTCTTCCAAATGTAAAGCACAATTTGTGTTAGAGATATCAGAGATACAGAGAACATGTTCCACTCATATTTATCCCTCCTAATGAGGAAGCTCCATTTTAATCCTATGTTTTAAGAACCATAATACTTGCGAAAACATTCACAAATTCCACCCAAAAAGTCAATCTACTTCCTTCTCTGGAAGTATGTAAGTAAACTAAGCCAAGTGTCTGAGCTTTCATAACTTGCATTAGAGAGATTTCAGAATCTTACCATTGTTCTGTTCAACTGTCATGAGGTTGTGCTTGGCTTTCACTGATGCCTCAAATGTGTCCACATTTTCCCGTTCATACTCCTTAACATCAGCAGCAACTCTTTCTAGGATGTCATCAGGAGAATTTGAGCGACTCCGTGTACTACTCTGAGGGCTGCTTGGTTCAGATGGTACAGATATGTTACTGTCTTCTGTCTGGCCTTTGTATTTCTAAAAAGAAATTTAATTTTTAATCTCACGGTTACACCTTATCACAGTTTCAACATTTTCATATCCACCCTTTCAATGGTTTGGGCTTTCAGCTGAAACATTAATCTTTGCTTTCATAATCACCTGTGCCTATAAAGACAACAGATTGTTTTCAGAATGGGATACAACTTCTGAAAATAAAATGAGCTTTGCATAAAATTAAAACCATGAACAGTACTTTTAACACTATTTTAAATAAGCTGTATATTAAAGCCTGTGATTCTGTACCTGATACTAAATAAATACACTGCAGCATTTTGCTTGCTGTGCTCTAGTTGTGTGCCAAATCCCACCTTTGAAAAGAGATGGTTGACTTGTACTGCACAATGACACCCCCTTTGGCCACAGCTTCTTTCAGGGGTCTGGATCACACACTACACCTGTAATTACTGATACCTTGGTACTCGGAGTAAGAAGTTCATGCAACTCACATGTGCTTTTAGGGAGGAACCCATGGCAGTGGCTTTACAAAATTTTGGAAAATGACAAGGACAACTTCTACTTGATACAAACTGACCAGTTAGGCTAATGGATGTATAACTTACTGTTACACAGAAGTCATTATATCAATGATACAGCTACGGGGAAAACCTACAGATGAAGGTAACTGAAAAACACTTTTAACATGTCTTAAGACCATCAGAAAACGTTTAACTGTAGCAAAAAATGACTCACAGAAGAGGCACTTCAGTTTTAAAAGCAATGCTGTGACAATAGAAATGTAGAATTTAAGAGAGACTAACATTTACAATGAACTAACTGGAAAAATACAGCAATAGCAATTACTATTGTAATGCAGCAATAGGCAAGGAGCCCTCCTTTACCCTGACATTTTACACTAAAAACACAGAATTATTAGTTCCTGTAACCATGTACCTGAACAATTGCTTGCCGCTGTAATCTCCTTTGTCTTATCTCTGCTTCTTCATCCTCTTCTTCCAAATCAAAGTCTTCAAGACTACAAAAATATGATTTTTTAATGTAACGTCATAAACATATAATTATCTACTGAATTTTACCAAGTGCAGTTGCTTGGCATATAAAGCACAGAATATTTTAAACAATAGCTGTTCAAGTGACTCAGAAAGCAGTGGTGTATTAAATCCCACTGCACATATTTACGCTTCCTTACAAAGAAAACTTATCTCTTGGTATCTCGTTGGGACTTTCTGCATTCCATTTTTAATTGCAAACAATTAACAGCCCTCTTCCAAAAGACAACAAAAAAACCTTGTTCCTTTTCACTGCAGCATTGTTTTTCCTTAATAATTTGAGTAAGAATGCACACTCTTGTACAATTGAATAGGCAGATGTTTAAGAAATATAAACACAATCTGCAGACAGCAGTTAATCCTTTCAGCTATTAAACCTTTTTCTCAAGCAGGAAGCTTTAGTAACCAGACCAATAGTTATCACAAGACATTGATCAAGTTAAATTTAAAAACTCAAAGATACATCCTCCCCTCAGGTCTGCCCACTAGCCAACAGGTCTTGATAGTTTTTGCATATTCCAAAGTTTTTCAGATTCTCACAACACTAATTTGACAAGACTGCAAGTACAAAGACATGATTATGGTTTTAGATGACAACTCAAATCTACACCATAAAGATAAATGTTAGTTCATTCTTGGTATCAGTGGAACTGCAGCTTATAAATAATCAGTGTCAGTTAGAAACATAGTCTTACTTTTCATCTGATGAAGACTCCTGTTCAGCTTTCATGCCCTCAGAAAGACTACCTTTAAATTTGTCTTCTTTAACTTTGCTTCTGCTCCTACGTCTATGGCCACCACGTGACCTGGACCTCCTTCGAAGGCGAGATCTACTTCTCCGGCCTCTATCCCTGTGTTTGATAAGAGCAAGAGATTTGGATTTTGGAGGGGTTGTTCTGGGTTTTTTTTAAGAAAAAAAGGAAAATCTTTTCAGAAAACATAAAGACACACAATGATTCTAAGTAATAAAACAATTCATGGAGGACAAAATGAATTCAACTGTGCTAGCACATGTTAGCATGCACAAAAAAAAATAGCATAGGTCTTTTCACACCTAAGGTAGCAATCCTTATTCTTCCTGTAATATCTTACAAAATACACTAAAAACCACAGGGTGTCTTTACCTCCTCCGAGGAGATCTACTCCGCCTTCTGGGAGATCGGCTCCGTCGAAGGGGCGTTCGAGATCTCCTCCTAATGGGGGACCGAGACCTTCTTCGGGATGGGGACCATCTGCTGGGTGGGCTGACATCCTTGGATCTTTCACGCCTGGACAAAATGTCATCCCTGGTCCGTGTTCTAAGAACAGAGGAAGAGAGTGGTCATAAAAATCAGGAGCAAGCTGAAAACAAAAAAGTCTGTTGCCTCTAAAAACTCACTTAAAAAACCTTACTGCAGGTGAGGGACCACCAGATGGGCTTCTGAGGGAGGGATGGATAAGTAGGCTGCAGAGCTGGCTGCCCTTCCTGCGTGTCTCTCCCCACCCTGGGAAGTGTGTGCCCATACAAAGGTCTGGTTCAGGACAAGTCTGGAAACAGCTTGTTAATTGCTATCATGAAGCTAAGAGAGGTTTTAAAAGAAAGCTTGTGTTTAGGTCTTACATAAATAGTGGCCTGTTTTCACGTTTACAGAAAGAGTACTGAAATAATACATAAACTCCAAAATCTTACTCTTGAGAATTATTTCACCAACGTTCCACCACGCTATTGAAATTTAGGCTTAGGACCATGCTACCTCACAGTAGTGACAATAATGTCTGTTTCAATTTGGGCACTACAACTGCATGGTTTCAACATTTCACACATTCTAAACCAGCAGATGAAAACTACAACTCTTAACTAAAATCTAAACTATCCCCTCTCAAATTAAAAAATAATTCCAGTCTGATACTATATACGCTACTCAAAATTTGTTTATTCTCGCCTATACAGATTCACAAATTATTCAAGAAAAAAAATCCTTGATGGAATTACTATGTTAAAAAGCTTAACTGCATGACAGGAAGAGTTCAGTCTAAAACTAGAAAGAACATAAATTAAAAATTTAAGAACTACTCTAATGAGTCTGCATTAGAAATCGGAAAACAGTTTCACACTATTTCAAAGGAAATGCTGCTACTCTTATTATTTTTCCTGCTTCTTATTTTTGATTTTTTTTTAAATCAAGTTGGAACAACTCATTACAGGTGTTATATCTCATCAATGAACAAAATATCTTGGGTGTGAAAGACTAATTCCATCCATTCTGCCATTTTTTTCATTTATTTTGAGACTGCTACATCATTTTCAAGTACCTTAACTCAAACGATGATCAGACATACAGAATTGATGCAAAAAGAGTAAACAGTGAGGCAAAAGGAAAATTTATGCATGTGCAGAGTACTGGCAGTTTCTGCAAGGAATTACTGTACTCAAATGCTGGAGTAGGCCAATACCTTTAGCCAAATTAATTTAAATTATGTTCTTGTGAACAATATTACATAAAAAGACACAGCATGAAGAGTTCCAGGCTTCCTGACTAACAGAGTGGTTGTACTGCCAAAACCCAATCAAAGTATCTACTACAAAAAATAAGTTAGTTCAGAGATCACAAGCATGAGATAAAAAGTGGAAGATGATTAAGAATTCATGGTAACATCACATAATGAGTAACTCCAAAGACCTGAGGAGTGTCTTACAAGATTAGAACACCGGAAACAAACTTGAAAAATGAAATTACTGGGATTTTTTTTTGTTAAAACTGCTCATTAAAGCTCCTGAAATTCTCTGGCTGAGTAATTACAAGTACTTAAAACTTGAACATAGGTGGAATTACACCTTTGTAAGATGTCTTACAAAGAAAGATTATTCCTGCTGATCTGCAAACACCTCCAGCAGAAAATATTTTAGTAGTCCCCCACTCACATGCTGCTCACCACGCAGTTACAGAAGTATGAATTTGACAGTGAAATTCTAGACACATGCATCACTTGAAATAAGTGTCTAGACAACCAATTCAAACCGGCTGCAATGCAAGCTGTCAAGAAAAATGAAAACTGAAAGATGCAAAATGTTGCAGAGGAAAAGTCAACTACTATGCCAGAAAAACTCAGTGGTTGGGCCGACACATTCCTGATTCACCAGAAAGCAGCCAGATAAACTGTCAGCATTTACAATACTTGCTTGATCAGGTTAGCATCACTGGGGCCATTCTCCAAAATACCCAATAATACCCCATACCTGAAACCAGAGTAAATCTCAGTCTTTCAGGCTGAAACTTTCACATTTTTAAGTGCCTATTCACTAAGCTTTGTAGTTCCAATTAATTTTAAATTCATACTTCTTTGTTCTTAGTTCTCAGACTGGGTGAAGCTAAAAACCCCCTGATATAAAGTTTTAAATTATCTATTATCCAATGCTGAACCCTTCTGACTCTTAAACTTCTTACGGCTAATGGATTAACTTCCAAAAATGCGTACACTTTTATTGTTCTCTTCTTGGAAACTCGCCACCTAGGCATTATTAGCTTTCAAATTTCAAGATAACTGCTTTCATAGGCTAAATTTGTCTTTTTAAAAAAATGCCAAGACTACACCAATACACTAAATAGATCTCCATCCCTCTCCTTTAAGTGTATGCAAAATATGGTGACTACACACAGCAGTCCAATAACAAAGAAACCCTGCTAGCAAATGAAAACCCACAATATTTTGAAGGAAAAAAAAATCCGAGAAGGACATTCTAATATAAAAATCTGCTTACATTCACTGACATACTGACTCTATCTATCATTAGGGCTTTTTTTGAGGGGAAAGAGGGGATAATTACCCACTTTTAGCCAACACTAATATGTAACACTAGAGAGGATTCTCACTACACATAAGTTTCAGAAGGCAACAGAACTATTGACAAAGAAACAAAATAGAAGCCAAATTCTGAATCCAACGATAAAAAGAACACAGTTACAAAACTTGTTCCCGCTAAGGGTGTGAGCAGTAAATAACTTAGCACTTTAACAAACACAAGATGAATTTGCATATCTGACAGCTGGGAGGAATAGTTTTATAAAAAAACTGAATACATACAAAGTAAGCTCATGATATAATGTACAATCTGATCACCTTTTTTAATACCTGTTTTCCGAATAAATCAAGGAGATAAACACCAAACTAGAAGTTAGCTCATCCCATAACGCATTTTTGTGATGGCTTTTGACACCTTTAAGTTACCTGGGGGAAGACAGACGCCTCCTTTCCGATTCTCTTCTTTTTCTTTCTGCAGATCTACTCCTCACTCTTCTAACTGGAGACCGGGTTCGAGAGGGGGATCTACTCTGTTTAGATCTACGATCGTTAAAGAGAGGGGATCTGCTTCTTCTTGACTTCTCACGCTGTTTGGGAGATAAGCTTCTCCCTTTTGGGCTACGGCCAGGTCGTCTAGGGGACCTGTTCTCTTTCCCTGAAGAAGCATCTTTAGAAGGAGATTTAATTGGCTTTTTTTCTTTGTCAGTCTCTGATCTCCTAGGTTTTCTATCTTTGGACCGTGATCTTCTATCTTTGGATTTGCTTCTTAGTTCTGCTGGAGATTTAGATTTTCTACCACGATCTCTGCTTTTGCTTTCATTTACAACTGGAGACTTTCTGCGGTCTCTTGATTTACTTTTATCATCAGCTTTATTTCTATCCTCTGGAGGAGACTTAGACTTTCTGTTTTTCTCCTGAGATCTCCTCTTAAGTATTGGAGACCTAGATTTCCTTGTCTGATCTTGAGACTTACTTCTCTTATAAGGACTTTTGGATTTCCTCCTTTCTTTTGACTTGCTTCTAGTAGTCTTCTCTTTGACTCCATCAACTCCTGCCTTGGATTTCTTTTTGTCAGATCTGTGCCTAGTCCTTTCTTTTGATTCGCTCTTACTTGCTTTCTTGGAACTAGTTTTATTGTCCACAGGTTCTAATTTCCCCTTAGTATTTGACTTTGTTGTAGGTCTTGTTCCATTTCGTGCTTTTTCATTAATCTCCCCCTCTTCTTCAGATCCTGACTCATAACCTTGTAATATTAATCCCATCCCAGACTGGACTTTTCCTTCCATTAATTCGTTTTCAAGTTCAGCTTTCAGTAATGCTCTTTGTTTCTCTAAGTCTTCTAGAGGAGCCAAAAAATCAATTTTAGTTCTTTTAGCTGGTCCATCTTCTTTGTCAGAGGCATCAGCCACCTCTTTCCATTTATGTTTCTTGTGTTTGTGTCTGTGTTTATGTTTTTTGTCCTTATCATCTTCTGAAGAATGTTTATGTTTCTTGTGTTTACTTCGGTGTTTGTGTTTCTTTTTTTTGTGTCGGCTGTGCTTGTTCTGAGGTTGGTCTGCCTCTGACACTTCCCCATTTTCTTCATTCACACTTTTCTCGGATGCCTCGGCATCCTCAACCCTGCAAAAAATAATGAGATCAGTACTATAAACTCACTGTAGTCCTTTATCCCATGTTAAGTTGACAGCCTTTTATGATAGAAACTAACTGGCATTTGTTCACCTACCTTTGGGAGAATTAAAAATCTACCACTAATTTAAATAAGTTATAACAGCAGATACAATTCCACAGGGACAGCTACAGCTGCAGAGAGAAATAGTACAGAAGGAACGTACAGCAAATGCACTGACAAAACCAAATGTGAGGATGGAATCAGTGCTTAGGCCTTTACATTCAACTCTGACCTCTCTATTAACAGCATACAACAGTGCTAAATATTTCTTTGTCAGTCCATCATCTATGTCACTTTCTGCTCCACTCCAATGCCTAACCCAAGCTATGCCTTTTACAAGTATTTTAAACTGGCAGAAAACAGTTGAGCTCCAAAGATCAAAATTTATTTCAAGGTATGATACCGACCACCTTATGAAACCTTCTTGCAAAACCTCATGCAGAGCTAACTCTCTTAGCTGCAATTTTTTTTCTCTAGGTGTACACACCAGTTAGAAAATCAAGAAATGTTCTTACACATTTATTTACACAATACAGGGAACACTACTGAGGAACAGGATAAATTACAGAAGTCTAATTTCAAAGCAGCTTTCTGATAGTATGCAGCAGATTAGCAGCTGCAAAAAAAATTTGGTAATCTTGACACCTGTAAAATGCCATTGACCAAAACAGCTGAAAATAAGTCTACAGCAGGTTATTAAAATAATAATATATAGTGTTTCTTCTAAAAGAGTATTTTCAATTAACTATAATTTCTCCAAATAGTAACTTCAAAAAACACAAAATTCAGTTCCTGATGTTACACATTCCCTTGTATTACCTTCCACAGACACTGAAAGTGGCTTAGCAACTGGGGATTTTACAGTGTCTAGCAAATACCTCTCGATCTCCTTCAGAACATCAATTCAGTTACTGTCACTGGTAATACAGACATTTGCCTTTTGAAATAATATTACCGGTCCCAGAGCTCAGCTTTCTACAAACTCCCCCCATCTAAACTACTGTTTTGAAAATTCCTAGTTACCACTTTACTAACCTAAACATATCTCTTTGCTGTATACTGAGCCTCATTAGGTGAAAAGAAATCCCCCAAACATGAGTCAGGAGCAGGGGGTGAACATACACAGAAATGTGGGAGTTATCTTCTGAACTCTACTGGCTTCATACAACAGTTGTTTCTGAAGAATATGATCAATAATACGATCCAATAAATGTATCAGAGATATTCTAAGCCAGACATAAAGGACAGCACCTCACTATGAATTTGATTAGTGTCTTCCTAATTAAGGACAGGATCTTCAATCAGTGCACATTTACTCTCTCCTGCCTGAGTTAAGGCAAATTCTTGTACTAGCAAATAAAGCTGACTTTTCTGCAAAGTACACTTAAACTACTTGCTAAAATCGTTAAAACTTCAGTGCTATGAAACTGTGAACTTCCAAAAGGAACAAACTGAGTTAAAAAAATAAAATATTCAGAGACTTTACTCAGAATGCTGCTTGTCTTTTATATTTTTATTACTACTTCTGCTTACTCAAGGCATACAGAAAGGTGTTTTTCTTAATTGCTACCTCCTGCCATGCCACACCATTATGATAAGAGAATATCAGAACAAAAGAGGAAAAACTGGCTTCAAAAGAGCTTATTTTATCTTGTGCTTGGCATAAAAAATTAAAGAAAAAGTACTAAATGCAAAATTTCTTCAACTTGGATCTGCCTCTGTGACTAAGTGGGGAATGCAACAAGGAGAATTTTAAGGGAACTATGTGCCTGTCAAAATTTCTTTTAGTTGAATCCAGGATCCCGTGTAAGTTCCCAGTTAACATATTAAAGGTACTTAAAGACATTATAAAAATATTAAAGACAATATAAATCACATTGCTCAAGCTGTTCCAGGTTAGTCTTCCTTTTCTTAACAGCAGAAAGTGACACCAAAATCCTTAAGGAGGTTATTTTTTTTTTGTATGTATTTTGGAGTTATGTAATAACCTCATCTTAAATTCTGGAGAAGCCAGCTGGTGCCAGATGAGACACATCACCTAGCAGTATCTCAGGCCACTACAGGCTGCCAATACAACTGCCAGCTGTCTTTGTAACTCAACAATAAAAATATGTTCATTAATATGCAAAAAAAAATAGTTCAAGTTTTCTTCATGCACAGGGATATATTTATTTCAAGTAATTTCATTAAACTGTGGATAAACTTTTACTTCAGTTAAATGCTTCAAAGGTATAGTGACACGGATGAAAAAACCTTTTAAGAATATTTTAGAAGGTGATGAGGCATGTCTACATGTTTAGGTGCTAATGGCTTTAAACAGAGAGGAACTAACTGTGACATGAACTCGTTACAGCCCTACTTTTTCCCATTTTTAAATTCAAGGAGAAGAATTACAGAAAGTTCATAAGCATGTGCAGTGATTTTACCCCTCTTTTCCTTCACACAGGGCTCCTATCATCAGCTTCTACCTTCTTACTTAACTTTCTTTTTACAATACTAGACACTATTCTTCATGTGCATGTGTTTTTACATGGCTCACATATACTCCCACTGCTTTCCCTCGCCTGTTTTCTACTTTGATTTGTTTCTAGGATAAACAATTCTGTTACTATTGTTTCTAGGATAAAAAATAAAATCAAGCCTCAAATCTTTAAGGAAACCTAAAACTCTTTAAGAAGAAAAAAAAACCACAGAAAGCAGTTTATACGGCTAAAATATTAATGTAGTTAAGAGGAGCGACAGAGCAAGCATTAGATCGTTAACTGCCAGCAGAATTCCCAGAAGATTGTGTTCCGGAGTTCCTGAGCGCGGACAAACCCAAACCCCACGGCACTAACCGGGGCGCCTGGAAAACGCACGCCCGGGAGCCCCGTTCCGGCGGGGAGGCGGCAGCTCGATCTTCGCTTCCCAACGGGAGCCGGGACTTGCCAGTCATTTCGAGAGCTGGAAGGAGGGGCTGGCGGCAACAAATCACTTTCAGCTTCCACCAGCACGGGCACTTTCTCTACCGCGAGAGCGGCCGGGGCCCGGGGGAAGGAGGGAGGGAGGGAGGAGGGTTCGCCGCAGGGCGGGCAGCGGCTCGGCGGCCGCAGGGCAGCCCCGCGGCAGCCGCCGGCCCGGAGCGCCCCGGCCGGGCCAGGACCGGGTGTGTGTGTGGGGGTCTGTGTACGTTCGAGTGGCGCGGGGATCCCGGGGAGCGCCGGCCCGGATCGGCCTCAGGGATGCCCGAGCCCTGCGCGCCCGAGCGGGCAGCGGCCTGGCAGCCACGCGGAGGATGCGCATCGCTCTCCCGCGTCCCTCTGTCCCACGTCCCCCGCGCCAGCGGCAAACCCGGTTCGCCGGCGGCGATCCCGGGGCCCCGCGGCCGGAGCGCCAGCAGGGCGCCAAGGCGCACGCGGGACTCCCGGGGACACGCGCCCGCCGCCGCTTCCCTTCCCTTCTCTTCCCTTCCTCCCTCCCCCCGCGCGGCCCTCTCGGATCCACGGGCGGATCCAGCGCCCCAGGCCCCGCCGGGCCGCCTCGCCGCGGGGCCAGCGGCGCCTACAGCAACCCCTCTCCCCCGGAGCGGCCGCCTTCCTCCATCCTCCTCTTCATACCCCCTTCCTCCTCCTCCCTCGCCACTTCCACCCGGGCCGCTTCTCGTCGTCCCCGTCCCGTCTGTGTGTCCCCACCTTCCCAATCCCCTCGCCCGCGCTTCTCCCTTCACCTCCCTTCTCCTCCTCCCCAAAGCTCCAATGCGAGGAGCCTCCCCCTCTCCCGCCGGTCCTTACTCGGGCGGTCGCTGCTCGGGCTCGGCCGCGGCGGCCATTTTGAACTTCCGAACTCCTTCGCTGCCGCCGCCGCCGCTGGGAGGGGCGGGGGGAGACGCGGGGCCGGAAGTGAACCCCGCGCGCGGGGCCGGGAGCGCGACGGAGGCTCCGCCCCCCCCCGCCTCTGGGGGCGGCCGGGGAGGCGGCGGCGGCGGGAAGGGGTCCGGCGGGGTTCGATGAGGTATCGGGAGGGAGCTCTTCCCCATGAGGGCCTTGAGACACCGGAACACGTTTCCCACAGGAGCTGTGGATGCCCCATCCTTGGGAGCGTTCAAGTCTGGTTTGGCCGGAGCTCTGAGCAGCCTGGTCCAGTGGAAGGGTATCCCTGCGCATGGCAAGGGCTTGGAACTGGGTGATTTTTAAGGTCCCTTCCAACGCAAGCCGTTCTGTAGCTCCATGATCCTGTTGAAAGACACTGCTCTGTTTAATTCTCCTTTCCAGGCTCGGCCTGGCTGTGCCGGGCTGCAGGGGAAGGGCGGTGGGGCTCGGGGCCGGGGCTGTGTCTGGTGCGCTCCGGTGGCTCATGGACCGGAGGGTGCAGGTGTCTCAGAGCGTTCTCGCCTTTTAGAGTGAGTATTACATTTAAGGTGACTGCTGCCTGTCTCCTAAAGGAGCTGTTACAAACTTAGCACAGAAATGCCGTAACGTTGCTAACCTGTATTTAATTTTTAATTTCAAGTGGTGATTTGAGCAATCATTTATGGATCATTTTTCTCCTGCTCCCTTTTTTCAGGTAGTCGTAAAATCTGCAGCCATCCCTAGGGCTGGGATCTGAATCTGGATGTCGTTGCTCCCCAGACTTTGGATAAGACAGTTGAAATCACGAAGTGGATTTTAACTCCTTTGTTTATTGTCTTTTCATAGATTCACAGACTGTTCTGAGTTGGAAGGGATCCAGAAGGATCCTCGATTTGAGCTCTTAAGTAACTGTCCCATATGGAGATTGCACCCACCACCTTGATACCAGCACCATGTTCTGACCAACTGCAACTACAGAAAATTAATGAATATAACTACAAATACCGATGTGTTCTGTTAATGAAGCTGCACATCACTGTGAGGACGTGACAGCATCCCACCTGTGTGCTGCTCTGCTTGAGGATTTTGAAGCCCAAATTGCCTGGTTAGGTGGAAATATTTCTGGTGCAGATACATAGATGCAAGCTCTGCCATTTCACAAGCAGGATCAAAAATAAGATCAGGATACACCTGGCTCAAGTGTGTGAAACTGATGCGGCGTGTTGAATTTCAGGCTGCCCTAAAATGAACCAAGGTAAAAAATAGTTATATAGGATTGGAGATGAAAAGAATTAAAACAAAGAAAATCTTGCAAAAAATTACTGTTGTGTTGCCTGTGTATGGAATGCCTTAAAATAAGAGTCCTTGCTGTTACATGAGCTCAAGCATAATCCTCCTGCGTCTCAGTCCTGTGAAATGAATGCCTTGTTTGGAGAAGTTGCAGCTTATTTTCAGCTTGAGGAACCCTGCAGTGCTGACTTCCATATTCCAAGAGAAAGGGCAGAAAAACCCAGTCTATGCCTCTTAGTGTCTGTCATGTTTCCAGTGTTAGAACCCAGACGTTTGCTGGGGAAATTAAAAGCCTCTAAGGCTCAATTGAGGTGTAAACATCACGGGGAAATCAGTTGAAAGCTGGATCTAAAGGCTCAACTCACCCTGTGGAAGATGTTTATGCCTTAAAGCTGGGTTCTGAGAGAAAGCATCACTTCTGAATGTGTGGAACGTAGCACTAGAGCCAAAAGATGCTGAGAAAATCCATTTAAAGGGTCATGATGTGGATCATTGCTTTAAATGTGTTTATTGGCACATGACTGAGTAGATCTTGATGGAAAATCATTGAAAATCAGACATGTGGGTGAAAGAAACCTACCAGTGCTTCATCTGTGAAAGTGCTTTTGTATCACTTTATAAAGTGCCTGGAAAGTGCACAGAAACAGCCATCAGAGGAAACCTCATCTCAGTGCACATCATCTGAAACTGAGCAGATAAGCAGATAAGCAATCTTCATGTAGCTTGCTTGGCATCATCAGGATGGTTATGTGCCCACACAGTGATTTTACCAGTAAGTCAGGTTTTACTTTTTGCTCTCATCCATTTGCCTCCTCAGCTTAAATTTATTACTGCAAATAACTTTGTTTGGTCAATGCAAAATTTATTGGACTGTATGCTGGACTGCTGCAAAATTATGGACTGTAAATGCTATCATCAGAAGCTACTGTAAAGTATCTTCATGCTGGTTTGAGCAATGAAAACGTAAGAACTGTAAAAATTCTAAAAATGTGTTGTAAGTGTTCACATTTTGATGATGTTCATTCTGCAAAATCCTGTTTCATTTTGTATTTTGGATTCTGAATATTTCTAGTAGTCAACCATCATATTCCAACAATTTCAATAGTAGTAGCTTTTTAATGACTTAACATTCCTGTGAAGGTACTTCTATCAAGGTGAATGCCTTTTATCTCTACATTTTGTGACGTTTCTAATAGCTAAATATTATTTCCATTTATAAATGGAAGACCTTGACTAGCATAATCTGTCTCCTAAATCACAAAGGGACATTGTTCCAGTATCCTAGTTCTGTTCCCCTTTGCATTAACTACAAACGTCGCTTTTGTACCAATTATACTTTTTTTCTCATTGCTTAAATAATGCTTCTGTTAGTGACTTCAAGTGCTTTGCCCTCCATAAAACTATGCAGTTAGTGCTCAGCTTCATGTCTCTAGGTAAAAATCATGAATGACTGTGTACAATGGTAGTCTGGGCATTTTTCTGTTTAACCATTCAGTATTGCAGGTGGTTGCAGTGATTAATTGATTTTAGCAAGGTTTCCCTGGCTGCTGCTGCTGCTGGGATATAAACCAAAATCTTGCCTCATGGGTTGAACTACTGCTTTGGTTCTGACTGCTGAGTGTGGCCAAGTGAAAGAACAGGTGATGGTGAAATAAGGTGATGGCTCAGGGGTGTGCTCTGGAGTTTGTGGCAGCGGTCAGGTAAGGAAACAGACAAGGTTAGGAACGTGAAGGAATGTGGGCTGACAGGGCATCCTGTGGTTGGAGCCAGGCATCTGTGTCGTGATGTAGGGTTTAGATTAGATTGTGAAGGGTTTTGATTGAAAGGGTTAGATTGGATTATGTGTTGTGCTGTCTAGTTTTGATGCCTTTGTTGTCTCTGGGATACGTGGGCTTCTTCTGAGGCTTTTAGTGCTTGACAGGGCAGGAGATAGAGTTTTTTAAAAGGTTATATCAGAATTTCTGGAGGAAAAGTAATTGAAAAAATGGTAATTTTTACAACTAAAAGCAAAACAGGTTTGTTATTTGCTTCACAATGACTTACAGTGTCCCCTTTATTGTGACTGTAAGCCAAGAACAAGGCTGCAATCCAATAAAACTTTCTCTAGGGAGTAGGAAGGAAAGTACATGGAAAGACAATTGAAATTAATGGTATTTCAAAATAGAGATGACTACAGCAGTGAAAAAATTTATGAGTGCTTATACAAACTATTGTTTTTTAAGTGAAAGGAGAACTGCTTTTTATTAACAAATAATGAATTGTCTCTTGAATGAGTAATTTCATTCCTTTTGGGTGGGAGGTGTGGGATCAAAAATCCATCTTCCTTACAACTGTAGTGACAAAACCTGGGACTGGGTTTTCTGAGATGCTCTTTTGACAATTTCCATTATGTCTGGGGGCGATGAATTTTGAAGATTATAACTTACTATCCATTGTTATGTTAGCATGCAGAAAGTTTACTTAATTTTAGCTTCCTAGTGAAAAATTTAGTAGGTTAAAACTTAGCATTTTTTTAGCTCTTGGTAGTATTGTGGAATTGTAAATATTTTATATTTTTTTTTAATATTGCTTACATTTTGGTGATAAATGTGAGCAAAGGACACCTTTCTAAATAATAATAATTTAACACCACGCTAACTTCTATACATTTTTGAGGTGCAGAAGAGACAATAAAGAAACTAAGAAATCTTCAACTTGCTAATGTTTTTCAGATGTTTCTCTCCATTAAAGGAAGCTTTCTGTAAAATTATAAAGAACTGTTGTCTGCTGATTGATTGTGTTTGTGGAGCTGATACAATGAGAGGATTCCTGCTGGCTGTGGGGGTTTTGAAATAGTTTTAAACACAGCTTCTTAGCACTATGCTTGTGTTTCACTTAGTGTCAAGTTCTCACTGTAATTGCTAATGTTATTTGGTACAATATGCTTGTTGTAGCTTTTGACCTATGTGAAAGCCTAACTGGTTAGTGGAAAACAATGTACAAATTGAATCTTAAATCTTAAAAAAGAGTTCAGAAATTGTTGCAAAGTTGAGTGATTTTATAGTAGAACCTTGACAAGAAAGAGTTAGTGGTCTTGATTGCATTTCCCTTTAAACAGAAATCCTCTGTGCAAAACCTCCAACCTCTCTAATACTACTTTCTCCAGACCAAATTTAGACTGTCAGCAGATATGCTTAGAAAAAAATGGACACGTAAAGTGTCTGCCACTAAAAATAATCCTTTGAAGCTTGGGTATTCTAAAGGATACGTTCCTTCAATATTTTTCATGTGCTCCATAATTCACAACAAAATAGCTTCTCTGCAAGTGCATATTTTGCTAACTCATTTTTAATTGTGGTTTGAAATCTTTGAGAGCTCCTTGTTACCATATTTTGGGTTGTATTGGTTTTTGTTCTGTTTTGACATTGCGAGTGCACTAAGCCTTCTTAGAGCTGAGCTAACCCTGGATTTGCTGCCAGAGTCCCCATGGTCAAATTATGTCTTCATAATCAATAATTGCTCTTTCTTCTTAAATGCTGTGCATCTCGGCCAAATTTGGCCTCATATTGCTTAAATAACCACAAAATACTTTAAAACTGCATAAGAGTTTAGTTTGAATGTTTATGTTAATAACTTCAATGTGGATAAATGTCTTCTATTTTTAATTAATTTGCTCTGGTTTTAAGCTATTATAACAAACTGTGGCTTTCAGTGCAACTAAGGAATGGATCAAGGTCTGTAAGCATCTGTGCAAGCACAGGTACTGTTTCTAACTGTACTGAATGCAAGATGTGAGATGTGAAAAAAAAACATTTTGCCATTATTTTTCTTCTTGTTTTCTCTTTCAGTGCTAAATATTCACTTAACACAAGTGTATGTACAAATAAATTTGTTTTAATTGGTGGAAGAAGGCTTTAAAACTCATTAACTCATTAAAATGGTGGTTTGAAGAGCAGGGAGGAAGATTAGGGATTTCTTAGGGTTTGCTTGAAGGCACTAAACAAGAATCCCCATCTTTCCAAGCCAGTAGGTGGGCTGGGATGTGGCAGCTGCATTGAGCTTGCAGCTGAGCAGCTCTTAGGTCGGTAGGGGAGAAAAAAAGGCAACATTCAGTGCAGGAAATCTGGGTGACAGGAAGGACACAATGAGATGCTTGGGTTTTGAATACTTCTTAGGTTGATTTGAGTTTCTGATGGGCTCATTTTGGCAATTGGTTGGATAACTGGCTGTTGAAAAGGAAATTCTGCCTTGTTAAGCAGCATGTCTATCTTCCTTTGTCAGGTCTCAGTGAAGCTTTATTTCCATCTGCAGGAGGTAGAGATCCTTGCTTCATGCAAGGAAAACTCGTTACCTTGTATTTTTGTTGTTTGTTGTGTTACTAAACTGGGGGTGGGGATGCTATACTGCTGAGAATGTCAAAGCTGAAGGATGCTTCGTGTCTGAAGCTTTTCTGGCTTTAACGTCATGTCAGTGTGACTGGAGTAACACCAGAATTGTAATACTCTTCATGATGACCATCCAGGTACAATATTCAATTTAGATCTATTTTGACCCAAGGGTTTAGTCTCTTTCTGATTTCTTTTTGGACATTTAATGCAGTCAGACGTGCAAATCAACCAAAATGATTCAACCAATTTTCTAGAATGCATATGGGAGAAACTTTCTCTTTGTAATGTTTTCAAGTGGAACCTGCAAGACTGTAGATGCCTTTTATTTAAAAAGCCTGAATAGTCCATAGCTTGAAAGAAATATATAAGCATTTTTCAGGTGGTGTCTTCTGTTAGAACAGCTGACAGGCCACACTCCTGATGGAAAAATCTGTCGAGACTTGGCCTTTTCAGTGTCTCTGAAGAATGCAGTGAACAATGACAATACCTTACTGCAGGAAGCTAGTTGTGACAGACTGTTTTAGGGAGGCAGGGACAGGAACTAGGAAGACCTGCCAGTTTCCTTTGGTACCTGGCTTGCAAAGGTTTTTAATTCTTTTGTAGACAGCATATAAAAGATGTTGAATACTGAACACCAGTGGGGCTGGAAAACCTGTGAGCTGGTGCCAGAGATAAAAATGAGCTGAGGAGATGAACTTAAGCAGAATTTGGCGTGTTGGAATGTGACAACAGGTCGTGATGAAGTGAGCAAATAGTAAAATAATGGGGCGTCTCAGAAAATGAGAATAACTTTGGCTACAGTTTGGTCTGAAGTAGACAGAAAGATTTAGTCTCAGACATGTGAACCAGCATTAAAATTAAAGGGTACACAATCACTTCTATTTACTATTGCTGCCATTACTCAAATGACAATTAGTTCAAGCAACAAAGGGTTTTGGTGTGCATTTGTATGTATACATATATAATTACCCATTGTGAAACCTGGCATAATTGTTTTAACTTCTTGGGTATTTTGATTCCAAAAATGAAACCTAAAAGTTGTTGAATGTTGAAAAGAAAACAAAACCACCAAAACAAAAACAAAAACACAAACAAAAATCACAAACAAACAAACAAGATTAAGAGAACTCTCAATACAGGTCAAAAAGCCAAGCACTTGTCTGTGTGGGTTGGGTACACCTGCAAAGTCTTCAATTGCCTGATTGGCTTGTATACAAATTTCTGCTCCCAGTGAGCCTTTTGAAATTTAGTGTGTAGAATGGGTAGTGCTTCATTAGCCTCACTTTCTTTGTTAGAGAGCAGAGTAGACACACAAAAAACAATGAGACCAAGTTACCAAGGCAACTTTGATTTTGGCAATTCAACTTCAATTTTGGCAATACCTAATTTTTATTTCTTGTCTTAGCAACCTTAACGAGTTGAGGCTTTGAGTTTTTTTAATACAGCTTTTATTTTATGTTATGGGAAATATGTTGGAATTTACCTGAATATACCAGAAATGCTGTCTTCTTTAGCAGTATGTACTGCTGTATGTTCTGAGTTACTAGGTTTTACATTGCTATGCACCATGTGTGTGCCATACATGGCTATGTAAATGTTCACATATTTCTTCCTTAGGTCCTGTGATGTAAAGACCCCTTAGAGTTACTGGCTTCACAACATCCTTACATATGTTGGTGGCGTCTTGGCTGAACCATGCTGGTGTACACTGAATTGGAGAGTCAGGTAAGTGTTCATTTATGCTTGAATACAGTAAATGAAAAAAGCAGTAAGATTCTTAAATATTTTTTAATCTGTATGTGGTCACAAAACTGGCAGTTTTTCCTCCCTTTTCTCTTAGTCGGTAGAGACTCCAGAATCCAGCAGTATTTGTAATCTGATGCTTGCTGTGTCATCACATTAAAAGGAATGGGCAATTTAATAAATAAGGCTTGGTAACATTGGGTGAGGAAAAAAGTCTTCAATTTTTTCTTTCTGTAAACAGCAGTCTGCTGAAATATCTCACATTACCAGGTTCTGCTTTTTACAAATTATCTTCAGAGTTGGTGCAACTGTTTTGAGATTGATTAATTTATATAACAATTAACATCAGCTTTTATATCTTGTTTGTAATCATTTGGGAGGGCGGTGAAAGGACAGTTTTTGGTATTTTGGTAGTTTGTTGCTAGTATAAAAGCAGTAATATACAAACTACGTCAGGACCAAAAAAAATGAATCAAATTAAGTTATTCTGTGCCAAATGATCCTTACATGGTTGAAAGTATTTAATTTACTCTGAAACAAACACTTGGGTATCTTCTCCATCATGTAATGGGCTTTTTTCCCCCTAATTTTACAAAGTATGGTATATATTTAAAAGTGTATGCAGCACTGGATTTCTTAAGGTTATATCTTGGTTAGACATTTCACTGATCTTTGTATTAGTTTTAACAACATAATTAGCATTTTATGTTATTTTAACAATTTTTGGATATTCATAACATAATGAAAGTAAGTAAATGCCTTGCAGTATAGTAGGTGTATTATGTAAAAAGGTTGGTTGTTCTTTATCTACATGTATTATGATCATAGGAAGTTTACCTGAGGAAACTTAGAAAAGACAAGAATATTAGAAATGTGCATTGTAGGATATATGATAAATTTTAGGTATGATAAATACATTATAATCTGATAAAACAAAGGGATTCAGGTCAAATGAGAAACCTGAAAATCATGTTTCTCCTTCCTGTATTGTCACTTTTAAAAAGAAAAGGATATTTGTTGTTGTGGCAAGTGTGTCAAATGCAGTAGTAACTTTTCAAATGCTGTCATTTTTATGATTATAATTTGTGCTTACCAAATGTTTGTTTTATTTTTTGTTGTGCTGAGCAGCACTTAAACAATTTTATAATACAAGTGTGCATCCAGTAATGATAATCTGTACTTCCAAGATGTGTGTGAATGGCAGTTAAACATTTCTGTAAATCACTTGCCTATTCATTGTATTTACAGTATACGCAAAAAGAAAACAGAGCAGTTCTTTCCTCAGAATTACCTATCTTTAACTTGCATCTAATTTTGCCTTACAGGTTAAAAAAACCCCAAACAACACAACAGATGAACAAACAAAAACCAGCTCAAACAAATGACTTCTTGAGAAGCTCTGTTTTATGTGTGTTTCACAAACGTAGCCCAGATTGAGGAGCGAGGTTTACTTTCTCTACAACTTTGTCTTTCATTACCTGAAAGTTTTGTATCTCAGATTTTTAAGTCTTTCCATCACGGATGGTATTATAAAGTATTGTTGTAGTGTATTTTGGGTTTCTTTTTGAATTAGTTTACTTAGCTTATTTCTTAAATGGCAATCCAGAGACGAGTTGAAGGAGCATATGGAAAATTAGAGAGCTGCTACTGCCCTTTTGTCTTCATTTCGGGATCAAGTGTTCAAAACCAGACATCAATTGAGTGGACATCACAAACAAATCCACCATGAAGAAACAACAAACCCACAAGTGAAAGAGAGGAAGAGAAGAAAGAAGCCTGAAGATAATCCTGTGTGTTTCAACAGAAAGGCAACCTGAAAAAGAGTTCAAGCTAATTTAAATGCAGTACGTACAGTAGGTATGATCTGTGTTATAGCAAAAGTTGCTATTTTGTTTCTTAATTGCAGAATATTTGGTAATCTGGCACATTTATTTATTTGCTGAATTCCTTAAATATTTTGTAAGAAAGTTGCTCTTAGCCTGAACAAAAATAAAAATAGCTGCCTCCCAGTTGGTTTGTGATAGTACCAGTTTTTGGAATAAATTAAGCGTGTGCTGATCAAAAAGTTCAGCTAAGGTTTTCTGCTATAGTTTATTACAGGCAGTAACAAAGTACAGCCACTGAAATAGGCTCTTTCAGGAGCCAAGAGAATTGCTGTGAGACTTCTTGGAATTTTGCAAGTTAACTAGGTGAAAAAACAGCTTCCTTTGAGTCATGGATGCATTTTTAAGAGGAATATTAACCGAAGTACCAATTTTATCAGTTAGTGTAAAATTCTACTTATCTGCACTTGTGAGAGTTAACACCAATACTTTCCTGACCTTAAGTGCATCCTTTCTTCCAAACAGATTTTGAGAAGGCATTTGATGCTTTCCTGTTATTCAGAAAAGATCTCTTTTCCATTGATAAAGAAGATAATAATCTTTTGCAGGCACCTGTTCATGAGTTGACATTATAAAATGTTCTGATAGCTTTTCTAATATTTGGGTAGACAAGCTTGAGTAAATCTCTTTCTCTAGGTTTCTTCTAAGTATGTGATTTGGCTTGGGGTGTTTTCCCTTTTTGTTGTTGTTTATGACTATATATGTCTGTTACATTGCCAGAAAATATTTTTACAACAGTGTAACTAGGGAAATAACTTTCTTACTTTCACAGTTGTTTATCATAAATTAATTCAAATTGTCAAAGTTTTTTTTCCCCAAAGGCTTCTTTATCTGTTTTCTAGGACTTAAATAATTGAATAAATTAAATAAATACTGAATCTGGCTTTCCTCATTTGAAGTTACTATTGCTCATGTTTGGAAAGAAATGAATGCATGTTTTAGTAGCTCTCTGAAATTGGTATAATAAAAAGAAAGCAAAAATGGAATTTGGGTTCAGTTAGTCAAAGGCTTGATTACTTGAAGTGAGCTAGAGCATTTTTGTTAGTAAGTAGGGAGCAGACCAATGTGCTGATGATGTACCTTGCACATAGGCATTTGTCTTCTGGGCTTTTCTAAAATCAAGTAATCTGTTAACAAAGCTTGTCTCTGTTTTCAGCAGCAGAGGTATCATGTCAAGAACTTTACGTTGTTACATCATTACCACAGTTAGCTGTGAAACAGTGGAGCATGACAATCCAAATTTTATCTGAGGTTACGTTTGAAATGTGACATCTGATGTACACACTGCAGCTCTGTTTTGAAAGAAGAAGGAGCTTTTATGGATTGGGTCTCTGGAGCTCTCCTTGGAACTGTGAAGATTAAGAACTTACTTGAACTTTTCATACCTACTTCTGACTCGAGCTTTGCTTGACTTTTGTACAGCAAAACAAACTTCATGTCAGCACTGTTCCTTTCCTACAGCTCCCCTGAGGTGCAAACTCATAAAACTGGCATTAGCTGTAGTCCCAGCCTGCAGCTGTCTCGTAATTCTTTCCACTAAAGGCCCTGTCACCACAGCAGAGCAGGATCTGTTGGGAATCACAGCCAGCTCAGTGGTGTGTCCTGCAGCACAGATGGAATAGCTGATGGCAGAAGGGCGTAAGGATAACCCTGCTGTGCTGGCTGTGGCTCTGAGGGCACACAGCTCCAGAGTGCCAGAGCAAGCTGCCTCATTTTCTCTTTGTCCCACAGTTGCCTCTCGTTATGCCCAGATTAAGTGTATTTTAGAGTCTTTGGGTACTGTAAAACTGAAAGGAATTGCTTTAAACTGAGAAAGATCTGCTGTCAGGACGTTACCAGCCAAGTGTTGGTAGTGGGACTTGGAAATCCAGCTGTTCTCCTGCCCGTCCTGTGGCGCTTTGCTTGTTTTGCTCCAGGAGGGGGCAGCAGATGAACAACATCAGGGGCTGGTTTTTACTTTTCAAACGCTTTTCCAGTGCCCGTCTCTGCCTTTGAATCCCAGCAGGGGCTCCATACCGATGGGAGAGCTTAAAATTATGATTGCTACCTGCTTGCTACAAGGATAGCTGGAATGTGTGAATCGGAACTCTTCATTCTGTTCAGTATTAAGCAGTACAAATTATTTAGTAAAATCTGTCTCAAGTTTATAAAAAGGGCAGTTCTATGTTGAGACTTGAGATTTGTATGACTATGGCATTAGGTGTGTATATATTTTAAAGGATAAAATAACCAAGCAACACAATCCCATGAGCTTATTAATTAATGTCACTGAAGTCTTGCTGAACATCTTTCAAAGGCTTATTTTCTAAGTTTCAAGTTGCATATTTCAATTCAAAATAGTGTTCTCACAGCCCTTTTTCTCCCATCAGGAAGTAAAACTGAGAATACACTAAATCTACTGATGCTTTTCATTCATGTGTAATTAATGTGTTCATGTACAAGGATGGCTTGTGCATTCTGCTGACAGAGCACGGGAGTTAAAGGCCTCAATTCACAGGCAGTGCTAGTGGTGCTAAACAATCTAACCAAATTTTATTGCCTTATTTCAGCCACTAAATGCAGTTTTATCATCTAAAACTTAATGGAGGTATTACTGATTGGGAATATAGTGGGATCTTTTTTAAAACTGTAGGGAAAATAGTGATTATTACCTACCATTGTGAATTTCTTGAAAGTGTATGGCTATAATTCTATATAAGTTACAGATCAAATAGTTAACAAAAAGCCACAGAGAGAGGGCAGTCCAGCCCTTTTAGCTGCTCTGTTTTATCCAGTAGTTTATATAAAGAAAGGAAAACCATAGTGGCTTCTGTGAGTATCAGCTGCCATAATCAGCATTCAGAATCTAATGGGGAAGAATGAAACTCAATTCCTACCAGAACTGATTCACTGATAGACTTGCCTTGATGATTTTCATTAAAATTGTGTTGTAATGTATGTGGGACCTTTATGGAGCCTAAAACTTTATCAAGTGATGTGACTTTTTTTTTTTCTTTTGTGGTTATTTTCCTCTTTAAAGATTACAGATGTTTAAGAGGAAACATCTAGAAGGGGAGGAAAAATTTAAAGATTTATTCAGAATGGCACAACTTGCCTTTCAGAGTTGGGGGCTTTCATCTTAAATCCCACTGTTTAAATCACAGATTTTTCCATATAGGCCCCATGGTTCTACTGAGGTCACTGATGCCTCAAACCTTCTATGCCTCAAACCCTTCAACAACTCCCCTGAGTATTTAAGTTCCCTCATGCAAGTTCACGGCTTTTATTCTTTGAGCAATGTGAGCTTTATTTTTCTGGTGCAGGAAAGATCCACCCAATTAACTGAGAATTAAATTTCCTTTTGCCTTTTTCTTGTTTTGAATACTGTTGGGTAAAATAACAACTGTATGATTCACTCTTGTTTTGTACAGTAATTAGCAGGAGTACTTTTACCAGTAGAAGTCTTGACTATAGTGTAAACTAATTCCATAGTATTCTAAAATACTTTGTTTTCAAAATAGCTGGACTTGAATTGCCTTCACAAATATGTCATGAAAATAGCTCTGTTTTCCATATAGAGTGTTCAAAGAATGAGTAATCCTGTTTATTACATCCTAAATATGAATGTACTACCTGTATTTGGGAATAGTATTTACTCAGTTATTAATTATTTACAGTGTGTTTTGAAAGGACATTGTTTCCTTTTTCTGAATGCTGGTCAATAATCTGGATAGATGTGTAAGCCCCTTTTAAACCTGCTATAGATGGTTTTCACATGGCAAGGATTTTAAGTTTCTATGCTTGTATTTCTCTCGTGAAATTATTGTGTGCTAAAGATAAGACTGTACAGCATTAAAGATTTGTGTTTGAATTTGTGAACAGCCAGTGCTTCCTCTGTTGTTCCTGAGGTATACTGAGGATGGTGAGTGGGATAATCCAGAAAATCAAGGAATTTGGGATAGCAGATCTGTAATCTGCATTGGCCTTTTCAAATGTTTTACTATTTCCCTTCTTAGGAATCTTCTCTTTGTATATTAGCACATACGTAATTTTTGTATGGAGTTTTTTTCCCATTTTTAAATAAATTCCACTTGCAGGTTCTGAAAGAGAAACAGGTCATATAGCAGAGACAAACGACTTCAAGAAAGCTTTGGTGGACCATTCAAACATCAAAATAGAACAGTCCGATATGATCATGTTGCATTATGCAGTATTGGCTGCTAGGAAATTAATTCAGCACAGTAAACTACGTCATTTTTGGAATATAAATAAATAATTGAAAGATAATAAACTAGTAACTGAAGTATTTCATTGTAAACAGGTCTGATAGAAATCTTTGTGCTCTTATCTTTCCCATAGTGGCATCAGTCTTTCCTAACTAATAGCTTTAAATACTCATGATAAAAGGCGTTAAAAGCCTAAATTAACACTGTAACTGAGATACGTAATCCCTTCAGACCACTTACACAGGAAGAATAGATGATGATTTTCCAGCTGTGACAAGGTTTATTTCCTTTCTGACAGGAAGCATTCTTATAGTTAGCTCTGCAGAAACACACAGGAACGTGTGCTGGCATCAAAGCCCTTCATTGCCAGCACTGGGAGTAGGGAACAAGGTCTCTCTGAGCCAGCAGGTGCAGACATATACAGGTGGATTGCATGGATGTCCTCTTCATGTTACTGCTTATGTAAATTATTCAGGGAGGAAAAAAAAAAGTAATCTCCAGTTGAGTATTGGGTGCTGTGTAGGAGTGATTATTTTGTGGCATGAAAAGGATTTCTAGAGAAAAGGGGTATTTTTTTTTTCCCTACTGGTAGTTTTCTCTCTTAGGTTGAACATCCAAAAACCAAACACTGTGATCCTGATTTAACAAAACAGGTAAATTTTTAACAGAGGGTTTTTGGTGGCACTTAGGGATATTGATCTTTAAGGGTATGTTTGATCCTGGTTTGGAATTTGTGTTCAGAAGACACCTATGTAAAGATATAAATACTGCAAAGACAAGGACTGCTTATATTCCTGGCTTGTTAAGTGAAAAGGGTCTGCCAGTTCAGAGGGATGTGGGCTTTAACCACACCTGCTTTTTCTCTTCTGGTACTCCACAGCCAGATTAAAAACAGGAATGTCTTCTCAAAACTTTTAAAATCAACTTGTACATATAGGCATATTTCACAATTTTCAATATCATAAAGTTGGGTTTCATTTCATTTTCTGGAAAGCTCCCTACTACAGCTTATTGTTTTGAACTTCATTGAACCTCTGTCAAAGGCCCAGTCTCTGACTGATGCTCTGGTGTTCTTTCTGACTCAACCAAGTGATTTGTTTAAATAGACTTTGCATTGTCATGGTTATAGTAAACCCATCATTCGAGGGGGGTGGGGAGGAGGAAGTTACATTAGAAATTTTGAATTAAACAGAAGGAAGTACCTTGTAGCACTCTGCTTGTAACCGTTGGATCCACTCCACCTTGTTGGTATTTACAGTGAAGTATTTAAAGTGAAGCCTTCCTTCTTTCTTCTGAACTGAGCATTTTACAGGATTAGAAAATGAGGTTAAGTGAATGCATAGGATGGAAACAGGCTATGTTGTGTTAAAGCCTTCCTGAAACCTGCTTGGTGTGTGCAGTGAGTGGGTGGAGAGGACAGTGGGATCCAATTTGATTCTTGTGGTAATACTTCAATAAAACGGCTTGTGGAGAACTTGTCCTAATAGGACCTGGCAGCATAGTGGATAGGGAATATCCACCTTTGTCCCCAGTGGCAAAATTAACTTTCCACTGAGTTGAAGAAACAAAATACTCCTGCAGTCACTTGGCAGGAGCGCGGCGCTCCGACGCTTGAGTGCTGTGGGCGGTGCTGCATCCCGCAGCGTTGGAGCCGTGGCATCACACAGGGTGGCACAGGAGAGTAGGCAGATGTCTGGCAGGAAACCTGGGTGTGAAGGGGGCTGATAGACATCTCTAGCTGCTGGGACAGATGGCTCTCAATCTCTGTGGTAGCAAGTGTGCCATGTCTTCAGAGACAGACGTTTGCTCTATTAAATATTCTTAGCTTGTGTAGAAGCCAACTGACAGGGCTTCAAAAGTTACAGGAGAAGGAGAGATGGGCAAAACAACTTCTGCTGGGAGGCTGACTGGGCATTTTGTCCAGGCACTGTTAATGGTGTTTAGGTGCATAAGCAAACACGTGTCCAGTCCCCTGGAAAATAAATTAAACTCCTGCAAAAAAATGAAGACAGTCACTTGTCTAGAAGAACAATTGCAAATCTGGAACTGTCTCCTATTCCTTGTTGCGCTGCTATGTGACCCACAGCAAACACACATAATTAGTTTTAGGAAGCAACTTATTACCTATGGAAATGCAAATTACTACCTTGACAGCTGTTCATGAACATGATGTCAGCCTCTTCCTGTTCATTTCCCCATCAACAGTTGGAGGTAAACCTAAAGAATGCTGGCTATGCAGTGGTCATGCAATGCATTCAGTCTTGAAAGATAACAGTAGTAGAACTGATGCAGGGGAGATACTTGTAATAGTGCTGGAGTGAAACACTGTCTTGAGGAGAATTGTCACTGTACCAGGATTGGTGTTAGGCTTAGATTCTTAAAATATGTTCACTTTTCATCATTTTTTTAAACTTAAATGTTTTCATTGGTATGTTTTATTTTTGGGTGTAAAAATGGAAATAGGTTTGCATGTGTGGGGCTTGTCCTCTATTCAACCCTGACCATTCTGTGATTCTGTCTCATTTTTTCAATCTGTGCCTTCTTCCTGATTAGATTCATTTCAGGTTCTCCACTGTAAGACTAATATGTCAGAATTTTCATACAAATATGAAATTAGACATTGTAAATTAGATTTTGTCAGTGGGAATGTAAATGAAAGGGGTGGCCTGTCCTTTAAGAACATAGCTCTCAATGTCTTTGTTTTTGAAAGTCATTCTTTTCCTTTGTATTTGTGACCTAAATGTTCTCCTTGATGTCTTTACAGAAAATTTTTTGTATGTTTTCTTCATTAAATTAAAATGACTTTACCTTAATGTGATTTCCAATTGCTTTTTGAAAAATTCCTGTTCTCCTACGCTTCTACTTTCTGGAATTTGTTTGGTTTTAATTGGTGACACTTGAAGTTGTCCCTCTGAACTTTGATTCAGAAAAAAAGATCAAAACTAAATTTGGAAATGGTTCTGGCCAGTCTGTCTTGGTTAGACTTATGGTTGAAGCCAAATTTAGATGCAGTAGATCTGCTACTGGTAAAACAGACTGCAACTTTTAATTAGCCAGAGCAGTGTCTAAGATCGTGTTTCATTAGCAACAGGATCATGTGAAAGATGAGCTGTGGCTTTGGGGACATGCTGAAAATGCTGATTCCCTGGTACTCTTCTGAATTTCCCACACACACTTGATGTTCACCTGGAAGATACAACATCCTTCCTATTTGCTTTTTATTTCTTGATAGGTGAGAAGCTTTTCAAATGTGAGCTCTGCTATTGTACCACTATGGTGGCATTTGCAAACACATGCAAGTGAGACGCCCTACACATGTTGGCTCTTGCTCATTGAGTTGGTAACTGTGAATAATCCCTCTGTCAGACAAATTCTGTAAATCTGGTGGCTTTTAAAAATCAACAAAACCCCACGCTTTAAGGTATGCACTCCTACCCAAGTCAAGCATTTACATATATTCCTGTTGGGACCTTGGCTCTGTGAAGGCTTTTTTGCTTAAGGGAATTGCTTTCTGGCTCTTCTTTACAGCTCTCTCTGTATTTAACTACCACATAGACCCTGCTGGAACATGTATAGAACACTAATGGGATAAATACAAAAATATCCAGTAGGTGACAGTATCAGAGCATGTGTGTGTGACAGGGTACTGGGACAAGTGGTAGTAACTTAAGTAAAAAACAAAAACGTGTTCATTCACTAATTATATGTCTTAATTTGGTGGTTTAGGTTCACCACGCAGCTTTTTCACTGATTTGTCTGCAGCTTTGCTTGTTGTGTTTTGGTTCCACTGCCCCACCCCACCCTCACGGATTGAGGAAATGATCACATTCTTGATTGTGCTACACACATCTCATTTTGCAGTGTTGGCAGGACGTGTCATGTGATGAGTGGAAGCGTTAGTTGGTCTTAGTAAAGCTGAAATACATGTTCTAAGTATGTACTTAGCAGCCTTAGTGGATGTTTAAATGTTAAAGTAATGCGTGTTTAAACTCTTTACACTAAATAAAGTACTCTTTGCTTCTTTTTTTTTTTTTTCTCCCTAAAGCTGAAAGATTTAAACTAAGATAAGCTAATGTCCACGAGTTCAGTTCTTGAGGTGTGCAGTGGTTGGTGGAGAGAAGGTTTGATTAGCTTGGGTTTGTTACTTACATAACAACAAAAAAAAAAGCTTAATCTATTCTGGTTCTTTAGCTGTCATAATAATGGTAGTTCTGACTGCAAAACTACTGCTCTGTTTGAAGAGTCTTTTGATGCCTGAACTAAAATCTGGAAATGCATTTATCAAAAGTGATAAAATACCTTGAGCTTAAAGTTCCTTCTTGACTGAGAGCTTTTCAGTGTCTGGTAATGGAATAACAGGCTAAAACACTTTTTCCTACGTTTTGTGGAAGATATGCAAACATGCAGAATTGTAAACATTATCCAAATTCTGTAACAAAAAATGAAGGAAATTAATATAATGGAATGATGACTTACTTACCTTGTTACAACAATTTCCGTAGTAATTGGATACAACGTAATGACAGGGAGCCTTTTTCTTTAAGTCCTGTGCTACTAAAAATCCTTTTAAAAGTAAATAATTCTGTAGTATCTGTCACGATATTTTGTCTCTTTTTGCAGTATTACTTTAGAAGCATACACTTTTTTATTTACTTTTAGTAAATCAGTCGTTCTTACAGAAACCAACTATTTTACTGCTTGCAAGTTATGAGTGTGCCTCCTTCTACCAGCCTCCTCTGCCCTGTTAGATGCATGTTAGATCATACTATAAAAACCTACATGCTCCACCTTTGCTGTAAAACTGGTTCCATTGGAAATTAATAGATTTTTTTCTTTAATAAGTCAAAAACTTATAATGACAGTCTATGAGGTCAGGAAGTGAATAATTTAACTAATGTTCATTAGAGTAAACAATAACACTGTCTCAAAGTACTCTTTTGTTGTATGTGAAATCTGTACTTAAAAAATATGTGGTTCCTATCTGCATAATGTTCCTGACCTAAATAGTTAGGATGTTTGAAATTGCCACTTGTGAAAGAGTTTGCCTGAGTTGGGTAAATACAGTTAAGGCTGGGCTTTTGTTGTGTTGGCTTTTTTTTTTTTTTCTTACGTAGGTTATTTCGGGTCTGTGTTGGTCTTAAGATTTTTAAGCACAATAGAATGTAACACTGTCTACTTGTGAAATTGTATCAAAAATACAATGAAATTTAAGAATACTAAAGAAAAAAAAAAAAAAGAAAGGAAAAAAAAAGGGAGAGAAAAATCTAGACAAACCCAACCCAGTCCCCAAACATACACTTTGCACCCACACAGAACCCATTGACTGATTCAGTGGGCTATGTTCAAAAATGAGGTGTAAAGAGCAGAAAGAACACACAGATCTGAGTGTCAGCAAGACTTAAGGATGCCATAACTGCAGTGATGAAATATGCTGAAAAGTGTAATCTCTAAACCTAAACAGTATTCTCAGATAGTTAATGAATAAACATAAATTGCTCATTGATACTCAGAAAGGCGTGCATTTCTGGGTGTGTTGATACTTGGATGTATGTGTGAGTGTGTAACTGGGCTGTTCACAGCAGTCTCTTACTTTAAAGCTTTTGTCTTATCAAGAGCTTAGAGCTATGGAGTAGATGGGACGTAAATTTGCTTGAGATATTTGCCATACTCAGTGGCATGGAAGAGGCAGATGACAGCTTCTGATGGCACAGAACCCGACAGGTTCACATTTTTTGTAGCTTTGCTGTCAAAGGCTGCAAGATGATTTCCTGCAAGAAAATTGTGTGTTCCTGATGATAGAGGTGCTGAGGGTTCTGTGCTGTTTTAATAATAATGTATGGGAAAATATTTCATCTTTTGTATAAATCTTAGCTTGAAAATGGATTTTTTTTCTTTGCTAGATTAACCAATTAAAGTTTTTGTTAGGTGTGAGGGCAAAGGAGGGGTAAGATACACTTTCCTATTAAGCATACTTGTAAGGAAGTCTAGGGGGTTTTTTTTGCCATTTGTATTCATGTAATAATACCACCACCCAAGTACCACTACCCCAAATAGAGAAAACCCATAAATATTGGCATCACCAGCCTTGAGGTTTTTAAACTAGTGTGGTGTATACATCAGTCTAAGAAATTAGGTTTAGCCAACTTAATTGTTTAATCTGACACCCACTCTCTGTGGGTGCCCTTCTATGCTCTTGGAGAATGATGGGCATTCCTACAAGACATCGTAATTTCATATGAGACATCACTTAAATGTGTGGGCTAATTCACCTGTTAGGATTTCTTACTGCCTGCCTACAGCTAACTTTACAGGGGAAATTTAGAAGGTAATACACCTGTTTGCTAACTGTATGTGGAATGAGTTCTCCTGTAGGTGATTGTTTCAGTATCTTACCTTGTAGGTCTGCAGAGTGCTGCCAAAATAAGTGGATCCTCAATGTTTGCTGAATGGAAACCTTAAATTCAGAGAAGATTATGTTACCAATTGGTAAGTTTTGGAGTCTCATCGATGTTAGGTCACAAGTGCTGAGACTAACCCACAAGTCACAGACTGGATTTTCTTGTAGCCTGTGTACAGCTGTATTCTTGGCTGGTCTTGGCTAAACCCAAAGGTTTAGGTTCTAGATTTGGTATTTCCTGAATCTGAAAGAACTGAGGTTTTGATTAATATCAGATGATAGTTACACTGTCTCAGGGCAGAACTTTGACCCACAGTAAATGTATGGCGAATCTCACATTTTAATATAGAGTGAATCCTTGACAGTATTTGTGTTATGGTTAAGTTCTTTATTCTGAGGTGTGTCCTGTTGTAATGCAAAATAGTAGAATAAATGACAAATGCAAGTTCAGAGCAGTTTGCAGCTTTCACTACATTGAGCTGAAATTGTCTGCACACACAAATGTGTGCAGGTGGTTGCATACTGATGCAATTGTATCCAAAGGATCTAAATGCATATAGATCCTGTTAAGACAGAAAAGTAAATTGGGACACTTCTGCCACTTCCACTTGTAGGAGTTTAGATTTTTTTATTGTCTCCATGGAGGTTTTATTCTAAAAGAATAGATACATCCACAGCCATACAAGTAAAATAGAACTTCTGCTGAAAACATGGTGCAACCTCCACTTGTTCTGGTAGTAGTGAAAGAATGGTGAAAGGATCAACTTGCTTGTGTAAAAGGAGAGGCACTTTAGGTCTAGAATCCCTCACTTGGGAATACAGCTAAGCTGTCAGTGAAATTGCTTGGGAGAGCTGCTCTGGTCTGGCTCTGCTGCTGGGCAGAGCCAGGAGATCTTGCTAGGGATGGCTCATCCCCTGACCCACTGTTTGGCTGGTGTGAATTTGTGAGCACTACAGCTCGAGACTGACAGCCTGCATTCGTGCAGTGCTCACTCACTGCTGCTGATGGTAGTCATCTCTGAGACATTTCTGTTTTCTCACAGCATTCAGAAGAGCTTGGACCTTCGCATGGGCTGACATCACACTGGTGATGAGGTGTTTGGCTGTAGGCTTTGCTGCTCTTCTTCCCCTGACAAACAAGTTCTCTGAAAATATGCTAAGAAATATCACCTGAGTTGAGGAATCTCATTAACCAATTCCCAGGCCATCTTTGCCCTCAAATCACTCCCTGTGGAACATTAGGTTCTTGAACTTCCACCTAAGAATTCCAGCAAAGAAAAGTTGTTGGCATTGTCTGGATTTTGTGCTGAAAGCCAGGGATTATATATAAGAAGAGAAGAAATGGTTCTTATATGGCAATTAAAAGCACTTAAGCGTGGTCTTTCCAAAGTGCTTTGTGTGGGGTATGATACAGGTGGTAACTGCAATGTGCTGAGAGAATTCTGAGGATTTGTCCTGTCCAAAGGTTGAATCTGTTGATTTCTGTTCTGGTTACCTCTTGCTGATACATTCTGCTTACTTAAAAATGAAGAATTTGACATTTCAAGGCAGGGTCAGTTGAAATGTGTCAAAGCTGACAGTGAACCACAAGTGGTTTCTTTTTTTCATTTTTCTTTTTTAATACAGTCTCTATATGAAACAGTAAATGATTAAAGAAAATATACTGATGCTGTAGCATTCAGTGGAGTAAACAAAATTCATTAAACTTCTTCATGGTTACTTTCTATAACAAAATGAGTATACTATCATAAGCATATCCATGTTGAGATAAAAATATAAACTATTAAAATACGATATCAAATAAACTTGACATAAAAATTCAGTGGCTAAGTATACCTGAATCTTATTTAGCCAAATAGAAATTGCTCTTTAAAATGGTTTTACTCTGAGACTCCATATTTATTATTTGACTATGGTTTAAAAAGCCTATGGGGATAGAAAGCTAGTACCACAACTGTCTACTAGACAGAAGCACTGTTCTCTGAAACACAATTGTGAAGAATATACTACTATAACAGGGTAAAAGTTTCCCTTCAGGTAAATTGTAGATTTCTTGATTTACAGGAAAATGTTAGTTAGAGAGTTATGTGGAAAGGAGTTACTGGCGATTTGTAAGTTGAATCTCTGTGAAAGAATTAAAGAAAAAAAATTAAGAAAATTCTCATAGGGTAGGATACTGATAAGCATCCCCAGTCTCATCTTCATGTTGTACATTTAGCACAGAAAAAGTAAAAACTTGGTCCCTCTTCATTTGGAAGAGTAATAGTTGGACATTTGCAACTGAGTACACACAGTATTCCTAATGGGAAATGTTTTCTTTCCTTAAAATGCTGCCATGTGAATTGTATTAATTTGTTTGCACAACAGTCTGATGGTTCTTTAACTTGAAATTGCTTGAGTGTTGAGTTCTCATTTATGACAACAGCAGTGCTTTATTCTGAAGGATTCCAGCAGCTTTTCACTGACTGCTTTGGGGAAATGTTTTGATCCTTGTTGATGTTGGGCCCAGAGGACACTGATGTAACTTGTTGGTTGTTTAATAGCATTTAGCAGTAGCAAGGGGATGCGAGGGAGATGTAGGTATGTGGAATCTAATTAAACAAGCTGGAATTCAGCCAAAACTCAGATCAACAGTCCCAATCTTGCAAAAAGCACAAGGAGACCTGTAATAGCTGGTAAGTGAACTGAGCTTTCATTTTGGTGTCACCTTGACAATTGTGTTGTAAGCAATCTGCTTTTCTAAAGAATTTATTCAGTGATGTTGTGAAGGATGGTCTGTACCACTTACTAAATTACTAGTAATTACTAGAGGCAGCATTCTGCCCTGTTTTTACAGCTTTCACATAAGCACCAAGCTCAATCTTAGCATTTGAGAATACTAAGGCAAGAGTAGCTTGGAGTAGCAGAGCTGCAGGTGTAACATGCTGCAGTTGCATGCCCACTAGAATTTTTAATATGCTGGGGTTTTTTTCCCATTTTTCCCCACTGTTTTTCAAGCAGGCTGTATAGTAAGTGTGATAAGTTAATTAGAAGGGGGACTTTGAATACAAAATAAGTGCTCTGTTTCTTTTTTTGTGTGTGTGTGCTTATTACCCTATTGTAAGGTGGCAGAAATATTCAGCATTAATTAGTTTACTGAAAAGAGTGACTGCTGATAACAGTTTTTGTGTGTACAAGGTATAATTTATAGAACCAAATTCTAATCTGTTCTTTCTCCCAGCCCGAGGCAGCATAGTTATTCTGAAGTGAAGGATTTTGGTAGTCCTTGTAACTGATCTTTCAATATGAATATGACAGGTTCTAACAGAGTTATTTCTTTGAACTCTAGAAAAAGAAGAAAATTTAGGTGCAGAAGTTAATAATCTTGACATATTTCTTGTTTGCTTTGTAAGACATCTTGGAACAGCAGCCTTTTCTCAGAAGTTCACACATTCTGGTATTTCGGGAACAGTTAGTAGTGGAAGTCTAACGTGGCTTTCATGGGTAACTATCATTGAATAATATCAAATATTTTAAATGTACTTAGACCAGTAAGCAATTATTTTCCAGTCCAACTGCCAGGTATAGTAGAAATCTTTCAAGTCTGCTTCTGACTCCCAAGCCAAATTTTTCAAGGAATATGTGAATTAGTATGCTTTATTTTCTCTCTGTGTCATCCAGCAAACAGGGATGTGTGTGGTTTTTTGAATATCAATTTCTGTGATTCTGAGGGGAATCTGAGCTATGTCTTAAGGTGTTAACTGTGCTTCCTCTTGAACAAACTGATCCTTGCATTCCCTGTCCTTCCTACTTTGCTGTCATGTAAGACCTTTCATAGAGCAGTAGCTCCACGAAGTGCAGGCACAGCATAGGTTAAGAGCTGCAACAGAGTTGACAAAAGACTCTTATGTTATATTCAGGCAAAGGTTCTACTGCTATAAATAATGCATGTTTTAATTGGAAACTTCAAATGGAAATATCCCTCTCTAAAGGCTCATTGATTTCAGTTTAATCTCTAGGGGCAGCGTCTGCTTACGTGCAGGACGTGCAACACATTCCCCAAACTTGTGGTTGGTTTTCTTCATCAACACTACCTGCACAAGCGAGCTCCTTCCTATCAATTAAGACAAACGTCATATCTACATAATCATCTGGGAATTTCTATCACTGTATATTAGAAAAGCTGCATGAAACACCGTTACAAGATGGGGTACCCACTGATATTGAAAATTCTAGTTTCCTCTTCCCTTGCTTGGTATTAATTGGAGGGCACACCAGATTTGTTAAATTTGATTATTAGTAGGAAATGACTTTAAATTAAGATAATAAACATTCATTTCTTGCCAGAATTTCCTGGGCTTAATCACACTGTGCCTGATGTTAACCACAGGCTTAGGCCTGCATGTACAGCCACAGTGGCTAGGCTGATACATGGCTAATTCATGAATCTGGCTGTAATCCCATCCAACAAGATGGGCACAACTTTTGGTACTATTTTAATTAAATTGATTTAAAACCACACCTTAAGGCTTCTTCTAAACATAATATCCTACTGACTTCACTAAGGGTGTCTGACAGTTCCAAAGTGGTGTCTAGGTGTGTAAATACAAATCTGTGTGAAGGCTAGAAGTTTGCTTTGGGCTAGGTTGATTTTTGCATTGATTTGGATCCTTTCTGTTTCCATGCATTCATCAGTCTTTTTTTAAACTCGCTTAACAGTGTCAAGATGAATTTTGAAAAGTATATTAGTAATTTGTAGATATTAAAATAGTAAATGAACCCCTGTCGCCCAGCTTGCAGAACTGTAGAAAAAAGAGAAACAGATTGGCCTGGCCAATGTCATTTTATTGCTGTCCCCTTTGCCCCCTAATCTCCTATTGTTTGTGGGCAAGCCTGAGCAACTTACACCTAGAATGCATCTAAGATGTAGAATTTAGGAATACAATAGGATATAGGTGTAGAAGTCCTGAGTGATGTGGAATCTTCCAGAAGTGCTCAAAGGCTGATTTCAGAAAAGGCTGTAGGAACACCAGACCTCAACCTCTGAGTGCCTGTAGGAGCCCAGTGTTTCAGCAGGGGTGTGTACTGAGTTACAGGTGAGCCAGGTGCCTCGGAGTGCTGTCTAGAAGATGCTAACATTGAGTAGGGAGCCTTCAGGTTAAGAGGCAAGCCTGAACATAGGATTGGCTTTTTACCCCCAATCTTCAGACTGAAGTACTTCCAGCTGGTCATGATTAACTCATGAACTCTTACCTCTTGTTTGATGGCTGGAGTTTCCTTTGACAAGACACAACCTGGGAAACACCTGGTGCCCCTACTTTAATTCATTTGTCTCTGTCAACGTACTGTGTCATGGTTCAGAAGATTTCTTTGCTCAGTAAAACAGTGCTTTGTATTGTGGGTTTCCCTAAAAAGTGCAGAAGGATTAAAACCTTTTGGAAATGGGATTTATCAAGTGCTCCTATGGAAGTGTTATTTATGCATGAGGAGACCAATATCTATTTCAGAGAATATTCAATTATTCTGTATAAAATGGAACAGGATTAAGGTCACATTATTCTGTGTAACACATCTCAAATGTTGTGTTGTATAGACTTCCTCTTATTTTTCTAATGGCTAATAGTGACTGAATTAGTCTGTTACCAGTAGTTTCAGATGTTCTTCATGGTCAGAGCTCTTTCTTTAGGGGTAGTGGAGGTAATGTAGGGCAGAAGAGGGTTTTTAAATTTTTGCACTGAGGCTTCAAAGTAAGTCTAGGGCACAAGTCAGACAAGGAAAAACAGTTAACTGTCTCTCATGCATGAGTCTTTTCAAATATACCTGTCTTCTTTAGGACAGTACTAGAAATAGAGAAAGATATCTCCCTTCCCTTCTTTCCCTACAAGATTCTTCTTGAAAACAAATTTAGTATAGCTACAAAAACTTTAAAGGTAGGAAAGAGAAGAGATAGAACTGCTCAAATCTGTTTTTTGTTGAAAAACCAATAGTTAATGCTGTTACGTGTAGTTAACTGAATTCTTCAAGGCAGTGCATTATATAAGTACATTATTCTTTTCCTGGTCTTAAATATACAGGACTTAGTGGTATACAGGATATATATACACTCTTGGATTGCATTGCACCTAAATCAGTGCTTTTAACTTCACATTCCTTTTCCAAGGTATTTCTACATATAACGGGAAATCTAAAAGGCCAACAGAAATAAATTGGCTACAAACAGAGCAGCAGTGCTGGCAGAAAATGTCTTGAAAACATTTATGGATTATATTTCCTCATTTACACTGTAATTTCAAAATAAGCAGCTCCCTGTGGACTCTTAGACACTGAAAACATGCTAAGAGATGGCATGTGAAGATGAACCAAGAGAGGTAGGGTAGGTGAAAGTCCAAGGCTGTAAATGTATATTCAGCATTCTTTTGGGTCATTGCCTTGATAACTCCACACCCTCTGAGTAATATGGTCATTCAGCAGTGACAAGCCACCATAGCCCCGGGAGAGGGAAGCTCTTTTTGTGTTCCCAGCCAGGCATATGCAAAGGTATGCCCATAAGGTGTTGCTGAAAGTGCTGATTGCATCTAATTGGTGTTAATTTATTCTGGTCTGAATTGCACTGAGTAAGAGCTGTTAGCAGGAGCAGAAGAATTTTCTTCTTTATAGGTGTCAATTCAAATCTTGCTGAAGAAGAGCGTGCTGCTGTGCTTATTAGTAATTCTTATCCCCGAGGAAAGGGGTCTGTGGCTCTCCTCTTTTGTGTCATGAAGAACACTTTGGCCAGAAGTTTAGTGTTCTTGCCAGTATGGATTGGCAAGAAAGCGTGGCTCCCTGTCCTCTCTGTCTCTCCGGTGGCCCTGCCACTGAGGTTACTTACATGTGCTAGCAGCCCTTGTCCATCCAGAACGAGATTGCTTAGGGAGTTGTTCCCAGATCTTTGCTCCTGACGCAGTTGCTGTGAAACAATGTCTCTCTCTGGCTCCTACTTTATAGGAGTGGGTGTGTCCAGTGCTAGAAAAGGCCATGCACTGGTAAATAGCTGCATTACTGTTTCTTTGTCGGTGTTCTTTCTTGGTGCACAAATACAAGGAAGCAACAACCTAATATAATATTATAACCTAGTACTAAGAAAGCTTTACTTCCTCCGCGGTAGTCGGTACAACTGGCTCAGGGAGTTTGATTGTTGTCTGAATTTCGGAAATGATGTCTTGATGATTGGAATGCCCTTTCTTCACTTGCAAGCTGCTACGTGGAGGTGCCTCAGTTCCATTTTCACGTGGCAGCTTTAATTTCTGTTTCCTTAGCAGAAAGTGAGCAATGCAGCACACCTTTCCTAGCGTGCAATTAAACCTGCCTTAGTCACTGCTGGCGGAACAGCCAGAAACAGATCATTTGATAGAAACTGTCCCTAATTAAACTGAGGCAAACATGTCCTGTTAAAGGTTTGAGGAAATCTCTTCAGGCAAAAAACCATGCTTCCTAAGGATGGACTTAGCATGGCCTTCCTTGTATTGTACTTTTCTTCCTGTAGATGACAGATACGGTGAAATGCTGGTGCCATTTCTGCAAGCAGTGGCTTTACTCCGCACGCTGCTACAAGGGGTCACACTGGCTGCAGCTGATTCTTCCCAACCCGGTCTTCTACTAATTTTGAACTTTCCTGGAGCCAGATGTGTGATGGAGCTTTGCAAACTTTAGTGGCCTAAGAAGTAATGCATCCCATCTAAAATTAGGTACTTGGGTACTTTCTAGAGCCAACGGAGACAGAATTTGTTCCATTCTGATTGGGGCGGTGGGGTAGCAAGTTGTTTGCTTCATAGGTGTAGCCACAGCAGGAAGTGTTCTAGCAAGTGATCTAACATCTCTGCTCTCTGCAAACCCAGTTTTGCAAGAGGATCTGCTGTGGGATCATTTTCAGTTCTATTTTCAGAAAAAATAAGTGCTGTCAGTAGTCAAATTGGTTATTAAAATTCCTTTTTACAATCATCTGAAAATTGTAATGGTATTTTAAAAAGACCAGTCCTTGCAGTCTCCTGCTCAATGTGGAATTTGGGTAAATAAAAGCAGTATTGTCCATCATGTTTTTCTCTACTATGTTTTAGAGAGCTACTGAGGCTAAGATTGGTGAAGAAGTCCTACTAAGGGCAGATTTGAAGAAAAAGTAACACAATGGTATAGGCCAAAAGAGATTATAACAGCAACGTGTCCCAGATAACTTATCTTCTGAGATAAACATGGCCTGTATGCTACCTGTAGCCACAGCACAAAAATGCTTTTGTAGTAAGTCTCACTTAAGCAATTTCATGAACAGCAAAGCTTCTGAAGACTTGTTCCCAAAGTGTGTCTGTGCATGTTTCATGTCCTCCCATGTGGATTCTCTGGTGTCTAATTTTGTGATCTGTTCTTCTGTGGGGAGTAAGAAATCCATGGGTTAAGAGGGCATCTTCTGTGTTAGGGACTGGCTGGGCTGTTTAATATCTTTATTGATGATCTGGATGAGGGAACTGAGTCTACCTGTAGTAAATTTGCAGACAACACCAAGTTGGGCAGGAGTGCTGGACAGTAGGAAGGCCCTGCAGAGGGACCTCAAGAAGCTGAATCAATGGGCTGAGGCCAACAGTATAAGGTTCAACAAGGGCAGGTCCCAGGTCCTACACTTTTGCCACAACAATCCCATGTAGAGCAACATCTGGCACTGGTGAGGCCACACTTTGAGTACTCTGTCCAGTTTAGAAATCCTCACTACAAAAAAGACATTGGGGTGCTGAAGCAAGTCCAGAGAAGGACAACAAAGTTGATGAAAGGGTGGAATCACAAGTCTGGTGAGGAGTGGCTGAGAGAGCTGGAGTTGTTTAGCCTGGAGAAAAGAAGACTCAGAGGTGACCTTATCATAGACTTAAAGCCATGCCAGAGGAGGTTTAGGTTGGGCAATAGGAAGAATTTCTTCACAGAAAGGGTGAGTGGACATTGGAATGGACTGTCATTCCCACGCACAGGAGGGTGGTTGAGTCATCATGCCTGGAGGTACTTAAGGAAAGACTGGAAGTGGGACTTTGTGCTGTGGTCTATTTGACACGGTGGTGTTCACTCAGAGGTTGGACTCAATGATCTCAGAGGCCTTTTCCAACTTGATTGATTTTCTGTGTGATTCTGTGATCCTCTCTCTTTTGTCTCTTTTCAAAAATTATTTAAGCATTTCATATTTAGCAACCCCCTACCTTTTTGTGGAATTTCATTAAACTTTGCAACTGGGTTCCAGAATTACTGAGGCACTGGACAGACCCATGTCTATGTAGAGCACGAAGCCAGGTTTTATTTTTGTAGGAAACTTGGCAGTAAATTTAGAGTAAAGGGGTGTGGTGATGTGGTAAGAGTATTGAGAAATGACTGGTTTCATAGTGTGGTTGGCTCCAAAAAGCACAGAAAGGTGCCTGTGTCCAATCTCCCACCTGGCCTGTTCTCTGTAGTCCATTCCACAGCATTCCTGCTAGGCGAGAGGTGCCTTGTTTTTTTAATTAAAATTCTGTATAATTTAAACGTAGAAAAAGAAAGTTTACTACTTCAGTTCATAATCAGTCTTAGCAATGGGTCACAGTTAAAACGTTACTTATTTTATTTCTCAATTGGTGTTATTTTTTACTTTAGCTTTTTGTTATTGATTCTTAAAATGCATTTCTCTGCTAAGTTAGACAACCCTCTGAGACTAGCTGTTTTTTACAAAGAGGGGTGTGTGTGCTGTAATTGGATCATTCATGATTTGGGTTTTTAAATTAATGAATAATAAATAAATATTTAAATTAATGAATAATAAAATAAATGAAGCTTATTGAATTCATTTGGCCCCTATGATAGGGCATTTTCTCTAGCCATCATATTCTGGCTCCTCACTCTGTAATTGCAATCAATGTGGTCAAAAACAATTTCTAAATTGATTGTCAGGTTCTGGCTATAGTATGCTTTCTAGCTGGCACAGATCCTGCAGAAAGAGAGCAATATCCAGTTTCCTATCTGCTTTGCATGATAAAGTAAGGATGGCAGCATCAACTAATCTGTTGGGGTTTTTTTCCTTTTTTTTTTTTTCCAATGTGGCTGGGAAGATGCTACTTCAGTACAAGCTGTAGAACCAGCTAATTTGAAGTTGCATTTTTATATTTATAGTTAGTTTTCCTTTTACAACTTTTACATTCATTAGCAGGCATTTGTCGAACCATGCTGTTCCTTTGAGATCCTCAAATGTGCTGCTCAAAGCCAAGCACTCTGTGCATTCAGGAAGATACTGGTCTATCACTACATGTTTCCATTTTTCTCTCTATGAAGAACAATTTAAATTTATTATTGCCAGCTGTTTCTTTCTACAGTGTTGTGCTGTGGTTTTTTTCTCATGTGATTAGTGATCCTGATTGATTCAACTCCTTGCCCTGCACAGGGATAGCATCAAGGCTGCTCTGTTAGGTTGAATTGCCTGGCAAGCTAGTATCACAAAAGATTTAAAACCATAAGCAGAAAGAGCATTTCTTTGACCAGATTTAGCTCTTTTATAAATCCTCTCTGAAGAAGTAACTTATTTATTTATTAATTACAATAATAAGCAAGTGTGCTTTAAGTTTACAGCCTGTCTCAGTTTTATCCTCTCATGATTTTCTTGGGTAAACACTTGCATCAGTTTTGTTTGCTTGCCCCTATCTGACACATGAGAGCATCATCTCACTGATTGCTGAAAACCTCTTGCTCACAGCCAGTTTCATGCAGACCCAGTAAAATGCTTAATCCTCACTCTCTAAGGGTGATCAGAAGAGTCAAGTTAGCCCTTTCACCTTATGGCTAAACATTAATTATGCAGGGTGTACTAGTATCCTTTTTTAGAAAACATTTTAACCTAAAGCATTCAGTGATTAGTACTGGCAGGTCTTTTTTTTCCTGTGCTGCTGCAGAGCAAAATTAAACTCCGCTGGCTGCAGCTGTGCCTCTAGCTGGGTGATGAGTTGTATAGGTTTAAGACAACACTATTGACAAAATGGTTGGATTGAAAATCAGGTTCTTCTGTTGTTACAGAACAGCCAGGTTAGAATGAAATGGCAGTGGTTCAAGCTCATGCTAGACAGACCATATGGTCCTTACAGTGAAATGGTGTTGCATATGTGCATTGCTAGGTGTAAGGACAACAGCTCCAGCTTTCAGAACTGCTGGCAGGAGTCCTACATAGAAGAAATGTTCCCTTCCTCTATCCCTTGAAAGTCATCTAGGAGTAAAGCCAGTGTCCTTGCCTGTCTCATGCTAGAGCAAGGTGTACATGCCTCTTATAAAGTGGACATCATTAATTTATTTCAACTACATATGCAACTAAGTTCTGAAATAATCAGCTAAAATCACCACAAAACTATAAATTCTGAAATATAGGACTGCAAAGGATCTCTTGGGTGATTTTGTCTCATCCGTCTTCTTCCAATAATTAAATGAATTCTGAATAATTTATCAAATTCAATTTTGTGAGTCTGTCATTTTCCTGCCCTGTTGTTCCAGAGCTCTGATTCTCTTCTACCTTAATTTTCTAATTCTCACCACAAATTCTAGACCTGGTGATGCCATTAACAGCATTTGAGATTTCTGAGAGAAATAGCCAGTTGTTTTGTGTCTGGGAGAAGAGTTTGAGATGACCAGTGTGCTTTGAGTAAAAGTGCTGGTTGAAGGCCTGGCTGTTGGTGACTTAGATCTGCATAGTAGAAACAATAATTTTTCCAGAGTGCAAGTGGTGAGTGAGCCAAGTCTTCCTCAGGGAGAGGAAGTAAACCCCCAGCCTTCCAGGAAATCTACTTCTAAAGGCCTTTTCCCAGCCTTTAAAAGCTTCCAGCTTTGCAATGTCCATGGCCTTAATGAGTGACTGTACATACCTGAATTGGTAGATCTCCATAGGGGATCTTCACAAATCCCATTGTCTTTTATGTGGTGCTCTAACTAAATCAGAACAAGGGTACAGGTAAGCCAATGGCAATGCAGTTGTATGCTAAAGCAAATTGCTCAGGCTGTGGGAAGTGTATTTCTACACTCTCTACACCCACTCTCACCCCTCTGTCCTTACACTCTCATCTTCTGCATCTTTCTCTTTTCTTTTCAAGCCCTGGTGCTATTAGTTCTGGTGCTGTGCTCTGCATACTGGGTAGTGGAATGAAGTGTGTGTGCCTGTCAGAAGGCAAATCTCACAGGTTTGCTTTGGCTTTGCTTTCTGACTTCTTACTCCTGGATTTAGCTATTGATGTCATTTGCTAAAAAGCAGAAGGGATTGAGCCATTAGCAATAAGGCATTTCCTTCCGTTTTTTATTTTCCTTTCATGAAATCTTTCATGCTCTTAAGCAGAGCATTGTTTCTGCATCGACCCTGCCTGAAATGGTGTATTATGCTGGCTGCCATCCAGGAAAGGAAAGAACAATTTAAACACCTCTGCATGCAGTGACAACTGAAAAAATTGGGAACTACTACACAAGTCTGGAAAGTGTGAGGGTCATATGGCTGAGTGGTTTTGTCAGTGTGTCTTGGTTTGGAAAGATAGGTGTCTGCCAGGGAAAGCTGGAGTTTCCCTTAGAATGGAGAATGTAAACCCCTCACCCCCACCAATTACAATTTTGCAATTAAGGGCTTTCAGGCAAAGATTTGGGAATAGGAATAACAGTTCTTTACTAGGAATATTAGCAATACTAATGTAGTAGACAACAAAACTACCCAACCAAACAAGCAAACAAACAACAATTTTGGAGAACGGAGTCAGAGCTACAACCTGACACCCCGTTGGTCAGGGTGTTGGAAGCAGTCCAAAAGTGAGTCCTCCTGGAGTGGCAGATGTGGTTCTGTTGAAGTAGAGATGATCCTGAAGAAAAGGGGTCTAGTGATGGTGAGAAGGGGTCCAGTCTTCCTCCGGGAATCGGGTGAAGCCAGATGCCAGATGTGTTCCTAAGTCTCAGTTTTATCCAGGTTGGAATGGTTGGCTCCCCCCACTGGGTGGAGAATCTCACAATAGCATGATGGAATGTGGGTGTTCTATTTTGGGGAGGGTATAGTTTGGGGAGGGGATTGTGGATGTGTATGCTTTTAGGGGTGTCTTAATGGTCCATTAGCAGGAAATATTCCCCTGGAGGGAGGATGGGCAGTGAAAGAGATAAGGAACAATGCCCTACCTGGTTTTAACAGCTGGCCCATTATCAAAAGGCACCCGCCCCACTCCTTCAGAGTTACAAGAGATAAAGAAGAACAATTCCACAACTGCTTTCAGCAGATGAAATAGAATACACATTTTAGGTTTCCATAACCCAAGACACAGTGCTGCCAACAAATATAAGGACCCAGTTTTGCTGCTAGTACCGTGTGTATGAGGCAGAGGTAGTAAGAGGTTCACAAAATCAGAAGAAACTACTATCTACCCCAAACTTTGTCACTGATGAGTCTCCCAAGACAGTAAGAGAAATACAGTGCTGCTAGGAGGGGATTTAGGACTATGAGAAATGGCATTGGGTTGTGCAGTTTGACTTGCACAGTGTCTGTTTTTGAGGTCAGGTCTGCAGCTGGTATAAATCATGACAGCAAAAACAAATGTTGATGCAAATTTCTCTTGTAATCTTTAATTCATTTTTTGTAAATAATATGGCAACTGCAAAACAATTTGTCTTCATTAGCATGAAGCAAAAATCCTAAACACTGTGATAAATTAAGCAAAAAAACCCACCACATCTTCAGATGAAGATGTAACTTAGATCCAGCTGCAAACCACTCAAACTTAATGGAAAGTAGTTCAGAATTCTTTATCCAGATATCAAACACTGCAGCAGCATTGGATTTAGAGCTGTCTCTTCTGCTTCTGCACAGGTATAAATTTGAATCATATCCAAAGACAGCGGCCTTGCACTGCTTCTGCACTGGTGTAAGGAAAGGTCTGTACTGGGGTGTCTGGCCCTCTCCCAGAGAATCACAATTCCCTCTCTAGGAAGGGATCTGTGTTACAGGCTTCTGTTGACACTGCAATACGAGCCAGGGATCTGAAAAGGTGTCATCTCTGGCTAGTGGAGCCAGGCCAGGAAAATCTAATACAAATGCAATTTTCCCAATGTAACTATAATACAGTTACAGGGTGACTTTCAGAAGGGTTGCCCGATGCAGTGGTTCTGCTGCTGCTGAATTACATCCACACAAGGGATGCTATGCTGGATGCCTGGGCTGGAATGGTTACTCCAGCAAAATGTCCTGTTAGTATAGATCAGATACACAATCTGTCTTCTTTTAAAACCTGCCTTCTTTAGCAGTTAATAATTGATAAGCTTTAGGCAAATATGGGATCTGAGTTTTTAGGCAAGCTGTGGAAGATGGGTTAAAGCTGCCCAAACCAGCCTGTATTACATGACACATGGGAAGCAGTAATTGTAGTCCCCCTTGCAAGCACAACATTTAAGAAAAAAATGTGGTATATTCATAAGCTATTTGATTTGTTGTTTTGGGTTTGGGTTTTGTTGTTGTATTTGGTTTTGTTTTGTTGTTGATGATGTTTGTGTTTGTGGTGATTTTTGTGAAGAGCTACCAGAAGACATTATATTCCCTTGGTGTAATACCAAGGGAAGTAGAAATGTTTTCCAGGGACTTTAAATAATAACACAATGTTTGGGTTTGAGTGATGAGGGAGAAGCAAGACTGCATCTGATTTGGATATATATGTTTATCCTGCAACCTAACTCCCAGGGCTTTTGGAGCCCATCCATGAACCCGATCCCAAACCTACATACCTCCCTGGGAACAGCAGATGCTTCACATCTAAAAGGGCTCTTTTTCTCTCCCATTCTTCTTATTTATGGAGCCTGTCTCCTGATCTGGTGATCTTTTGCCTAGTTAAAAATAGATAGGGTTTGAGAAATTAATAATAAACATGGCTAATAATAATATTAAATAAGCAACCTGCTCTCTTAAAGAAAAAAATAGAGAAAGAAAATCTAACTTTTTCTAGCTATTTTCTTTATTTTAGCAACATGACTTGCAGTAATGCTTCCAGCAGAGAGGTTCTTAGAGAGTCATAATTCTTGTGCTTTTTAATTTGTTGAGGTTTTGGATAATCTAGGCATTGTTGCCAATGGCAGAATGGGGAAAGTGGGACAAATTTGTTCTGATGTGTACACGAGCACTTGCGTTCATCTCTGGCTTATATGCTCCTGGAAGGTTTCACATCCCTCCCCTCCAAGTATATGGCCTCCATGTGTTTGGGATTTGTTACATTCCAGTCAGTGCAGCATAAATCCTTATTAGGTAGGTCATAATGATCCTTACACTCAGCTGGGCATGTACTTGATAACTTTAGCCTTGTGCTAGCAGAATTTGGAACTAACTTCTACTGAAAGAAGTAATAAAGCGGCCTTTGAATTTTTAATACCTCTTATTGCATAAGTTAGTTTAATTAGTTCTGCCCCTTCACACTGACTTGTTAAGACATCTTCCTTAATATCTTGCCAAATAAATTGCAGAGAAAATATTGGAAGAGAAGGAAAAAGTCTCTCCAGCCAAAGAGCAAGAGAAAGAAGTTTCTGTGTGTGTGATCTGAAATGAGGCTGAGAACAAGTGAGGTACCACCAGGAAAACTGCTGCCGTCAACACTGCTGGGAAGAGCTGGTGGAACATCTGGTCCTTGAAGCTCTGTTGCTCTGCAACACATCTGGAACACTTAAACACATTTTTAATTACATGAATGCAAAATAATGGAAAATAAGGCTCAGCAGTTTGTTTTAGTGTGACACATTAAATTATCCAAGGGTCCAAACCAGCGATGTGATGAGCCTTCTCCAAAATCCTCCAGTAAAAGCAGACAAGAAAAGTGACCTTTTTCCAGATGAACTCCCACAGATCATCCACTCTATGTGGATGTGGATCCACTTGCCTATTTCATAGGCAAGCACACCAGCTATATATAATGATATATAGAGAAAGCAGTAGCAAGATGATAAGCTCCTCTCACTGATCCAAAACTATAATCTCTGCTATGTTTTAAAAAAAGTTTTCTCTAGAATTTCTACCATACATCTCTAAAGTAAGTAGCCTTTTGTGGAGATGAATTCTGATTTTAGCCTTCAAGCTTTCCTTTTGTTGTTACAGTGCCTCTTGTGAGAGCCAATTGAAAGTGATTTTGAAATTATTTAGTATGGACTGTCCTCTGTGGTTTGGCATCTCCTGTGTTTCTGATCAGATTAGCTCTGCTGAAAGATTTTGCAATCCTATCATGGGAGACAAATAAGCAGCCAAAGAGCAGGGGAGATCTTTAAACTTGAAAAAGACAAGCTCTCATTATGTCAGAATGGGCTTTGTATAAAATGTTACAACTCCACGCAATTATTAAGAAAAGAGCTTTTTTATTTGAAAACTCAAGACTTTCACCTGAATCTTACCCTTGGGTCAATGTCGTTGTCATGCTACATTAAGAAAGCCCTGCAGAAAATAATTTAGTTTTCACAGCTATTATGTGATTCTGCCAAATATAAAGGCATCACAAATATGCCTTTAATTCAGAGCTTACTTGTAAAAGACCAAAAATGCCTAAATGTACATGGTTAAATTTGCTTCTTTCCTGGCAGGAAAAACCAACCAGCCAGCCCCTTGCTCCCAGACACCACTGATTAGGCAGATGCTCTTTACTCAGAGTGTGGTGAGGCACTGGAACAAGTTGCCTACAGAAGTTGTGGGTGCCCCATTGCTGGAGATGTTCCAGGCCAGTTTGAAGGGATCCTGAGCAACCCCTTCTAGTGAGTGGCATCCCTGCCTGTGGCAGGAGAGTTGGAACTAGATAAAGTTCCTTCCAACCCAAAGCATTCTATGATTTGTGGCAGCAACCTTGGGAATTTAAGCCACCAACTGAGAGGGGCATTTTGATATCCAGGTGAATTTTATGAAATCAAATAACTGTACAAGTTGGAGATCTCTTTATTTGCTGTTGAAGTCTCTAAAATCTGATTTACTTTTGGCCTAGAAAGTCCTCTTATTACCAGACTTATTCCCGGCTATATTATTGATAGACTTGAAAACAGGTTCACTCTGAAAATGTAAAATACAGAGCATAGCTTAGTAACCAGCTACTTGTCACTGTTACCAAATCTCCAAAAACCAGAATAAGACCTCTTTACACCAATTTTTCTGTGTTAAAGAGGTCATTATTTATTTAGGTGCTTGGAGGCATGGGGGATCACTCCTCCTAACATGCCACCCAATTTCTACAATTGTGTTGCTAATGTACAGTCACTACATGCATATTATAATTTGTTTATTACCATAAAAACCCTCCCCGTGTTCCCCAAGTTCCTAGACTCGGTCCTTGTTTTGGCTGTAGCTGCATTCCTGAGCCAGATGTCTCCTCTTTTTCTTCTAACATCCTTACTTGGAGAACAATTTCTGCATGCCTTGCTTCTCTGCTAAAGGTCTGCAGGCACAGTGTCTTCTCTGCTAAAAGTTCACAGTTACAGTGTCTTTCTACTAAAAGCTCACAATTGCAGTAGAAATTGAATTAACCTTTTTGGTATCAGGGGAGTTTTATGTGAGGATGAGAAGATGAGACATTTTCCTGCACCAAGCAAAACGAAATACAGGATTTAAAACTAGTAGCAGGAAAAGCTTTTTAAAAACAACTGCCAAAGCTTGTGCTGATCTAATATGATGAAAAAACCTGACCAGCTCACCTGCAAGTGGAAAGGAGGCCACTCCAGTTTACTGACTTTGAAAGTACAAGATCTGTCCAAATGTTTGAGCTATTTTTTTGCAGCATTTGGGAATGTGTATTTTTTAAAAAGGTATAGTGTTGTCCTGAATTACTCTGCCTGGAGGAACTCTGTTGTTCTCATTAGTTTGAAAAATAGATAATGCAGGCCAGAGACAGACGTGATACATCCACCTCTCTGAAAGACCCTGATGGTTCATTCACAATGTTCAGTAACCCTGTTAAAAATGCTCTTCTGGGTTTCTCCTTTGGGGGCTATTCCTGGTGCATCCTAACTCGCTTAACCAGCTGCAGTAGTTTGAGAGCATTCACTGGCTCTACAGGCTGAATGGAAAACCTGTCTTGGGGATTCTTGTTAGCTTTTTTGAGCTTGCATTAGCAAAACCATCCAGTTGTTCACGGTCACTCTTGCAGCCCTGCTTCCAAATCCTGCCCTCAAAGTCAGTGAGGTGGGATGACAAGCTTCAACCCCACCAGGTCATGGCAGTGGGGATAGGCTGCATCAGAGGAGACCAATTTTCACACCACGTATTTGTGAGGCATTTGTTTTGGTGCTGCTGCACTGGGTGAGAATGGGGATGGACAAAAAGCCAGGGTAGAGACATTGCTGGCCTGCATCTGTCCTCATGCAAGCAGGTAGTATTCTACCAAGGTAAAACAGGGCAGGAGAAGATTCTTCAGCATAGGGCAACACCAACCTTGTCTTAACTGCCCTTGGTTTTCCCAGCTCTCACATTTGTTGAAGTGGAATAGACAGTTGTATGAATAGCCCTTCGCTGCATCTTCCTCTGATCTTAAAATTTCTTTTTAAGTACTATGCAGCAACCAACTTACTTCCTGACATGAAATGTGTTATGAATTATCACCCTGGAATAGTGGGATTTAGAGTAATTGAGTTTCAAGCTCAGGGTTTCTGATCCAAATCTCTTGGAGCGATACACATCTGCTTTTACAGACAGCAAAGCCCAATGAGATTAGAAGCTGATGCAGCTCTATTCCTCTTCTCTCTCAAATTAGTTTCCTGTCCATGTTGATTTGAGGGTACAGTTGCAAGGAGGTGCAACATAAGCTAGTTGGTGGTTTTGAGCATTTTGGATTCCACCTCCAGTCAATCCTTTTTTTCTTGTTTGTGCTGAGCTTGCCACAACATATCTGGATAAGAAACAACTCCAGAGTAAAAGGCAAGCAGCTTTCAAATGAGCTACATGTGTAAATACATTATCAGTGGCAGCAGAACGGTGATGGTGCCTCCACTGTCAGATTGTTTGCCACTTTGGAGGGGCCCGTCTCCCTTTGGTACTACACATTACACATTTTGGGAGCCCTATTGCAAATAAAGCATTTTCTATAGAGAAAGTTGGTTTGCAAATTGCAGTGGTCAGAACTGAGGCTCACAGTATTAAATCCCGAGCTCTGAACCAATGAGGGTGTCCTCAAAACATCTCAGTCCTCTCCAGAGTTCTTTCTGTTTTGCAGACATATGGCCAATGTTAATTGCTGCTGAGCAGAATGGTAGAACTATGCTAAAAGATAAAATTATTCAAGATCCTTAGTGTTATGCTGTGCATTAAATTATATTTTTTTCTTGGTTTAAAGCTATATTTTGTGATATTTTTGCTCTTTGCTGTTACTTCTTTTTTAAAAACTTGCAGTGGAAGGGAATGTAGAGTTTGAAAATCAGGAATGGTAAAAGTGTTACTTGCTGAAATGTGGGAAATGAATTTTCTGTTCGGGGCCAGTTTGTTTTGACATCTGGGAGGATGCAAATGCTCAGCTGCTTGCTAAGCATTATTTCATGGTCTTCAGATAGTCTAATCCAGCATTTCCTTCTTTGAATCATACTTCTAACACTTGTTCTTAGTTCATCAACATCTTTTCTCTTTCTGTCTGGAAGTTCAGCATTTTTTCAAGAATAAAAGTATTTGATTTTCTTTGCTAGAAAAAAAAACCAACAAAACAAAACCTAACAATCTTTTGTAGCATTTTTGTAGAGATATTTGGCCTCAGCAGGAGACAATGGAAGCATATTTGACAGAAACAAAGATCCTCATTAAGAAAAACTTCAAGTATCGTCTGAAAATTTGGTTCTGGTTGTAACTGGCAGCACATTAGTATAAGCACAAAATTAAACATAAGCTTGAGTTTTTTACTGAATTGGTATTTTTTGGTGCCAGGAATGACCAAGTCCTCAGAGGACTGAATTAACAGTCTCTTAAAAATCTGTTTCTTTTGCCCATACTGTTACTAGTCATACAATAAGCCAAGTTCTCTCTGCATTTCATTAGCTTTGCCCATGCATGCGTATATAAAGAGTATGGCAATGCCCATTGAGCAGACAGTCTCTCAGTGCTCCATTGTGTTTGCACATGCATGCATAAGAGTGTTGCTTTTTAATATAGAAAGGCTGCTGTTATGTGGTCTGTGATGATGTTTGTGTAAGCAAGCAAGGCTTCCTGGCTCGTCCCATCTCCTGCTACCAACAGCCCCACCTCACCATTTGTCTGCATTGGGCAAAGAGGTTTGGCTTCCCAGATCCAAAACTTGTGTTTCTCATCATGGGATTTCTGTCCTAAAAATTATCTGCCAAGATTGTTCGAAAATAACTAATTTTTCTACCCTTGCGATGCGTGTTATGGTTCAGTCTTTTTCACTTAGACCTATCATTTTAATTCTATAGAAAAAAGTGCTCAGGTGGGACAAAATGGCACAGATCTGTCTAGCAAATGGGGTTTGCAAATAGGTATCAGTGCGACACCCAAACAAAGAAATTAAATGATTTTAAAATATTGCTGCATTTACAGACATCTTTTCTGCAGAGGCAACAAGGCCAGGTCCTTGTGTATTAAACAGCACATGATCAAATCATTAGGAAGTCTGTTGGAGTGTACAGTGTGGAGGACACATGATTAAAAACCCTGTTGGGACTCCTAATGTGGATTTTTGTGTAGGGAAAGACACAGGTGGTATTTAGGAGTGTGAACCAGTAATTAAAAGCTACACAATATGTACATGTTTGCACATATATTAAAAACCTGTGTGGTGGAGAATATAAGTGCTGGAGATAACCAGCAGAGTAAGATAATGCCAAGTGAAAAGTGTACAACTTTCCATGAATGTGCTTTGGCTGTGAGCTAAATGATGCATCCCTCCTGTTGTAGTTTAGAGGCAGCTGTGGAATGATGGTGACCTTCCTTGTTCGTGCGATACAGCGAGGTGTTATCAGTGGAAAGTTGGATCAGTACTGCCTTCTTCAAGTCATACTGTTTTGAATTCCAGTTTAAATGCCTGTAACAAGAGAGAAAAACGTTTTATTGAATTATTCAACCTGAAGTCTCTCCTAGACATCCTTGCAGACCAGCAATACCACTCTCCCCCAACTTTCTCAGTATCTCACTTCGCTGTGGGGTATTTCTGTTTCCCCCCTAGGGAAGCTTGTCATACTGACTCCTCTGCAGGAGCATGTGCTGATGCCTTCTGAAGTCAGTAGGCATCTGCTTATTTAACCAAATGATTATCAAAGCAAACCCCCTATCTCAGGCAATTGCAGTGCTTCCTATAGCCAGTGGGGAAACATTAACTTCTGATCTGGCAGGTTTTGTGTACCATCTGCCTGCCAGGCTGTCAAAAAGTACAGCTCAGTAACCCAGCTGGAATTGCTTGAGAATATGTCATGGATAAATACAAGTAGAATGTGATGGTTACTTCTCCATCCTCAGTTATTGTTCTAAAGCAGGCTTTCAGGAGGTTTCCAGCTGACATGGAAAAATCTCAGAGCCCAAAGTAAATACAACAGGAAGTGGTGACTCTCCACATTTCCTCCCAGGGGCTCTGTTGTTATGAAGACACTGCTCTTGGGAGGAAATGACCAGGTAAATCCTGGCCTCTGCCAAATAGAGTCCCAGGTAGTGGCCTGGACAGATAAATGAGCTGACAGATAGTGCATGACTGACCAGACCAGAAGTGAACCTCTAAAAGGCAAAGTTGCCGTGACCATACAGCAGTTTCCTCTATCTGAAATGGAATTCTTGAAACCATTTGGGTTTGAAGGCTCAGAAAATAAAGTTTTATCTGCCTCTAGAGAGCTGGGAGTGGGTGGGGGGGAGATCAACGGGTTTGATTATTTCTCTGCTTTTAGCTCAACTATTCTGTGCTATGAATTATTCATGGCAGCAGTGTATGGTACTGCTGACATTTGTCGTTGCAGGTTTCATTATATGCAAATGTGCAAGCCCCTTTCACAGACACTACACGAGACTTTTTTCATTATGTGAAAGAGTGAATGTATAATTAACAGTGTACCAGTGAAACCAGCACTTACTTGGCCTATCATAGCAGGAATCTGTTCTTCTCTAATAACATTTTCAGTTCATCACACACACTGTATCTCCTTGCAATATGAGTTATAACCTTGCCTTTCTTGAGTCAGATTCAAAAATGGTGCTTTTTCCCCTCCCTATTGCTGTAAAAGAAGCCTGAACACTATAGAATGTGGTAATTTAAGCTACTCGTGTTCAGATATTGCTGGCCTCTGCTGGTACATAAACATCAGGCTTTCATTAGCCATAGGCTTGAGAATTTAGCTCTGAATATGGTTATTCTGATATATCTCTGGAATATGTCCATTGAGAGCCACAGCCTGACTACAGATGTCGGGTTGTACCTGGGGTGGTGGAGAGAGCATGCCTTGGGAAAAGAGTCAAGGCAACTGGTACTCTGTGAATAAAGCCCTAGATTTATGTGTAAATAAGAGAGGATTTTGGCTCTAGAGCACAAAATTATACTCAGGGGATGGTGTTTTCATTGCATTTATTTTAAGAAAAATCTGCTGTTGGAGCAGGAGCAATTTAACTCTTTACTCATTTCTGTGAGACTCACTGAAATAGTCCCTGCTGGAATATTATTCAGAGGGCGCTTATTCTGTATAAGGCTCTTCATCTATTAAAAGTTTCTTAGGTTAAAGCCTCATCTGCTAAAGAAATTGTTACAACAAGCACTTTCTAAATGTCAGAGTTCACCCAAACTTTCAAACAAACAAAAGAATATCGCCCTTTTCCCTGCCCCTTTTTCTTTAGGTCCATGTTCACCCTTCCAACACAGTGCTCAGATAAATAGGTTCTGTTTGCAGCTCTTTGCTGGAACAGCAGGGGAATAGAGAAAAAATTGATTTATTCAAGTTGTCATTACTTCATCGTGGGGGAAAGAACACCACAGTGCTGTGCCTGAGAATCTTTCTGGGACTGCTCAATCTGTGTCAGGGGCTGAGATGAGGACCAAGCCAGCCCATGAGGAGCACAGACACACTTTGCAGGCATTTTCCTCCCCTCAGTCTGTTGTTTCTGCAAGCTCAGCAGAAAAGGGAGTCAGGACAGGGAAATTTAAAGGTATGTTTGTTTAAAAACATTCAATGTATACTGTCTTAAAGTCTGTCATGGTTGTGCCGGAAGGCAAAGCTTCCACAGAATACTTGAAGAAGCTTTTCAAAACCCTTTTTTCCTCCCTTTCTCAGTTGTAGTTTTTGGTTTTCACCAAAAAGGAATTTTTCAATAAAAAGGAAAGTGTTTTATTCAAAAGTCCTTACAGCAGGATTTTTTTTTGTTGTTTCTTAAATTAAAAACAAGCTGTTTTACTTCAGAAACCCCATTCTTGACTTGTTTAAAATCTCCGTGGAAATAATTTGGGATTTTTTTGGTTGGGTTTATTTTCAACAGCTAAACTAATAAAATGCAGTAGACTCTTAGGAATATTCTATTGTTGTTAAAGTGTCTTAGCAAATGAAGCCTTCCCTGATCTGTGATTTCATCTCATTACCTCTGCACACAGTAACCTCAGCAGTGCTCAAAAGCCATTCACTGTACCAGATTGAACCCTGCTGTAGCTCCTGCAGCTCAGCGGGTGAATTTGCCCTCTGAAATCTCCAAGGCAATTTAGCAAATCTTATTTGCAGAAGGGATCAGATGAGAAATTGTTGCTGTTTTGTTTAATCTCATTCAGTTTTCCACTTGAGATGGGACTGTTTATCCCCTGTTCTGCAGCAGAATTTTCAGTGCACTGTGGAGTTCAGGCATGTGAAGGTCACACACACCCCACCTCAGCTGCATTTTTTACCTCTGGAAAGAACAACTTCTCCAAAAAGGCAAGATCGTTATTGCTACTTATATTTATGCCTTGAAAGAGCTGCCATTATGCAGTAAATTACAGGGTTTTAACATGGGTTTGGGACCTTGAACAAAAATAGAGGGTTTTCTTAATCCTGTTTGTCAGAGGCAAAGATTAAGTGTAGATGATCCACTAAAAGAAAAATGGAAAGAGTGTCTGGATTTGATCCTAGCCTGACAGAAGTGGTAAGCTAAGGATGGAGCTGTTCACTCTTAAAGGCAAGCCAGGGATTCTCCTGGAAAACATTATGGCTATTGATAAATTCCGTAGAAATCCTCAACATATGAAAATATAGCACACACAACATTCACAGAGATATAAATGAAGCCAAGCAGAATTCCTAGACATTTCTGGCACTGTTGCACAGAGAAGTCTTTGTGTGTTGTGAATAAAAAGTATTTAATCTCTGGCAAGAGCATTTTGTGAGTACCATACAGTTCAAAGTAGACAAAGACTCTGCAACGTGGCAAAGGGAGAAAATGTGACATTCCACCCCCTGTAACCCCAGATAGTCTCCAATCCCAGATATTCTCCAGGGATTGGGCAGCGCATCTGGGACTTCTGAAGCATCTTTTGCACTGGAGCCTGAAATCTAAAACCCAGCACTGTTTTGATGTCTCTGAGCTCTTGCAAGCTGCTCAGGCTGATGTGAAAGAAGCTTCCTAAGCTTAGTCCTAGTACACAGTGGGTTTTGCCATATCTGGCTGTAGTGGAAATTATCTACAAAAATTTATAGCATCTATCTCAGGGTTTGAATCTGTTTGACATGTAGGATGAGCCTGGGTGGTTAAATGAAGCTTCAAAGATGACAAGTGTGTTTTGAGTTTCAAGGCCAGTTGGATCAGCTGTAGAAGGACAGAAGAAAGTCTTCTGCTCAAAGCATTTGAGAAACATAACAAAAAGGCACATGATTAAGTGCTTATTAAGATATTACAACTTAAATTCACACTCCAGCGACAGAAAAGAAAATGTGTTGCTTGCTTATAGCTGAGACTGTTAAAGCCTTACTGTCAACAAATGCTGAAATGTAGCCTATTTTATGGCCTCTGGAAGTGATCACTGTGAGAAGTCACAGTGATCAGCAATATGTAGCCTTTTTCCCAGCAGGAAGGGGAAATGCATTTTCTGCTTTGAAAATTCCAAGAGGTGACTTCAAAACTACTTGTTGCACATCTATTGCTATGCAGAAGTCAGAATTTGTTTACCACATGTTCTGTAAAAAGCCCCAGATGAATTTGCTTAGATGCTCTAAAAATTTCTTTCTTTCCAAGGAAAAATCTAGCAGTAAACACACAAGTGGAACAATACAGACAAGCCGTGCAGTGCTGCCAAAATTGTTCCCTCTTCCTTCCTTTTCCAAAAGGGCAAAAGAGAGTTAAAATCCATGCCAACCTGTCAGCCAGTCCTGGAATATTGCTGCTCCGTGCAGCACAGTGCTCTCACCTCCCTTTCTGCTCTGATTTGCTGCCTTTTTCTGCCATGTGTAGAAACAGACCCTTTCTTGCTCTTAGGTATTGAGGAATAGATGTATGAAGCAAATTGTAGTGATAATGTGCTGCTTTGATACCTATAACCCTTGAAAAGGGACTTTCTTCCAGAAAATAATATGATGTTCTGCCCTGTGCCCCAGATTTCCCTACCTTAAAAGTCAAGCTAAAACCTCCAAACAAAATCAAATTCATAAATAAACCTTCTCTTGATGTCACGCCAAGCACAGCTCCTATTCCACAAAGACCACTGCTGACATTCTTTAGTGGGCACTGACATGATTTGAATGTCTTTTAATATGTTTTTCTATTTAATTCTCTTTTTTTCTTCTGCTGAGCTTTCTCATTATCTGTGGCTCTGGTCTTGCTCATCTGCATTCCATTTATTTTGTCGTTTTGAGAACTGCAGTAGTTAATGCTGAAAGCTGTGAAGGCCGATAATTAATTACAGATCTTCTTAGTGAGTTCTTCTGAAAAGATCTCAGTGCTTGAGAAAGGTTGTGAGCAAACAGAACCAGGACCCAAAATCTCTTCCTGCCATACTTCTGTGTGAAACTCTACCAGGGTAATATTCCCTGTATTTTGGTGAGGTGCTCCCTTGCTTGTGGCTGACTGGACAAAACAGAGTTTCATGCACCTGGTTGCTGTTCTTGGTTCCACCAGTGAGCTGGTGGACAGCTGCTCTACCTGTCCATGCCTTGTCCTCCTCTGAAGAATGGGAACAGTGCTGCCAGCTATCATGGCATGACTTTGGAAAGTGCTATGAAAAGAAAAGGAGAGTGGCCAAATGGTTATTTGAGAATTACATGGTGAAATATCCTTTAAATGGCAGGATAATGTTAACATTTTTCTGGTGTGCTCAGTGTAAAGCTCGATTGGCTAGTAGCCAGAGCCCTGCAAGGCAGAACTGCTTCTAAGTACTGCTATTAATTATGTACTATCATTTATTAATAATTGATACTGCTTTTTTAGACAGGCAGAAAGGCTTGGAGCTAGTTAAATGTGCCTAAGAAAACAATCCCTCCATTGAGGGGTTGGAATCGGCAGGAATTGCACTTGGGGATCAGCATGAATGCAGTCCTGCAGTTTGTTGTTGTTTCTGACAGTGAAGCTGTTGTGAGGCAGGAAGGGAGGGAAGGGAAACAACCACAGCTGGAATTTTCCCTTCTGCACAGTGCTGCCTCCCTCTCTGTGCCTCGAAGCCAAACTGCAAAGCTCTCTAGAGCTGACACAGTCACTGCAGAAGGAAGTCCTGGGCACAGTACCATCCCCAAGATTGCCCTGTGAGGCTGAATTTCAACATCTGCTGCAGCAGCAGCTGAGTTGGGATCTCAGCTTTTTCACTTGTGCTCATGTGAGCACTGATTTCTTTTTGACTGACCCTCTTGGGCTGGAGGAGAGCCCAGGCTAAAATCCCATTTGCACGCACTGTCCACTCTTAGTCTCCTAGGGTCTGGATGGAGAGAGTCTGTGTCTCAGACATTGTGGAAGTGATGCCTCTGGAGCTCACTGTGGTTTGGCTCTCTTTCTACATTGGCTTTAGCAGCCAGCATAATTACTGAGAGGCTGAGCTGTAGAAGAACCTAGATTATAGGAGTAATTTGAAATGTTAATGCCGAGAATAAGAGGTAAATCCAGAGATGTTCCAGTTGTCTCCTTCTAACAAGCATTAAATAGTATCCAGGGAATCCCACTCAAGCACAGAATTGAACCCCCTCCCCAAATGGTTTCTCATGACCTTTTGTTTTGGATGGTGACTTTTAAGCATGTGTTGGTTAAACTTTCTTTTAAATTACCTGTTGACTTTTAAGAAACTTAATGGCTCTGTGAAACTATCAAATGCATGACAACTCTTAAAGCCCCTGTCCCTTTTCCTCTGTAAGGTTCAATGATTGTTAACAATACAGAATACTGGAAGAGGTCACTGCAGACTTCACTAATCACGTATATCAAATATTCAACATTCTTTCTTCCTGGAACTGACAAGAGCATCCTTCAAGTTAGATTGGATAAATAATGAGAACATTACTTCTATTTTTCATGAGTCAATATAATAATGTGTCAAAAGATAAATATGTTCTCTATAAAAATTTTATTGCTTGTGCTACAGGGAATTTTTTACTTCACTAATAATAATATTTAACAGATGTATGTACTATTTTATAATTGCATAAAGTGAGATAAAATAGCAGTGCAGTGGAAACAATGTTTTTCAGGGCTAAAAGAGAACTGTGCCATAAGAGCTGAAGTAACAGTATTATAATGAGATGTCTATTAATGCATGTGTCACTACCAGAGGGGGGATTTGAGGCAGAAAACATGTTTTACAAAACCAGTTAAAGGCTTACAGAGTCTAACTTTCAAGCAGAACCTGAAGAAGTTAGTCTAGATGACAGATGATATTTCTGGTTATATCCTTTCATGGAGATATGGAGGTGGTTTCATGAGTTATCACAACACTTTTTTACTCAGGTGAAAACTCCCACTCTATACAAAAGTATTTTATAATGCCAAAAATGTGGTCCTGCAGCCTTTATGGTTTGTGCTGTAATAACTACAGCATGTCTGCAACCCTTTCCCTCTGAGAACCATTCCACCATCTCTTGAGGACAAGCATCATGATGTATGGTGGTTCACAAACCTAAAAATGACAATTGCTGCTATGGGTGAAGATATTTCTTGTGTTTATCCATCCTAGCTAATGATTTTGGAAGGAGATAGGAGTTAAGACAGAGAACAAAAAAAACAAAAAACCAACTAAACAAAAACCCAAAGGTGTGTTTTAAATGTTTGTAGCTTTCCAAATTTGGGGTTAGAATTGAAATCAAGACTTTTCTTTATTTTCTTTTTTTAATTTTTTTTCAGTTAATAAAAGCCTTGTAGACATTTTGCTGTAATTGGCAGCTGCAAATAACTGAGCAAGAAAATAACTTAAACAGAATAGAGAGCTGCAATAGGCAGCCAAAACTGTGGGTGGGCCTTGCACAGAGCTAAAGAAATGAAGAAAAAAAATGGGAAAGTCATCTCCCTCTGAGGGATTTTCCTCCAAAAAGCTTTTATGAGATGGGAATTCAGCTACCAGCAATTGAGGAGGCAATAATCTGAATGACAGACATACTGCAAAAAAAATCTGTGTCTCCACTAGCGCAGAATTGCTTTCTTTGTGCTGGGTGTTTGAGAGATTGAATTCAGTAATGTTATTTTTTGGTGGTAGTGGGCTTTGTTCACCTGATGTGCCAGAATTTGCAGCTAATTTTGGAGTAGTAAGGTTCACGTTGGTGCAGTGCCAGTCAGTGCCTGCATGTGATGGCACCAGCTCTTAGGGCTGTTGGTTCACTGGTGTTGCTGATAAAATCAAACAAATAAAAGGGATCAGCAGAAGCCATCTGAAATAGGAAGCTCTTCCAAGAGGCTTTTGATAAGTAGTAGTTGGATTATGGTTGCTTCAATTAATACTATGTTTTTACTCCATTAGTTCCATGTCTATGAGAGCTATTTTTTTAAAGCAGTCTTCTAGATATCATATTACATGTCAGAGATTTTAAGACTTGGGAAGTAATAAGGTCCAATAAAACTCCAGTTTTATTGCTTAAGCCCTGAGTTTGCAGTTTGATCAGATTAACATTATGTGGGCCTTTCCTTTAAAACACTGACAGGTATGACTGCAGTGGCATATATCACAGCTGGGTTGTATCCCAGAGGTCAGGACACATCCTCCAATATTTTTGCAGCATATTTTGGACAATTCTTAGGAGTGATCAAATGCTGGAATAGCTTTTTTTGGTGTAATGATTTATGTATGAGTCTCTGACAGATACATAGCTTAAAGCTAGGCTTTTCCTGCACTAGCTGTGCTTCTAAATAAACATTTTGAAGGTGCTGAGTTGCTTAGGGGACCTCCTGCACTTCATGTGAACTGGTGGCATTCAGCTGAACTGACAGCATTAGGGGAATTCTGAAAGCATGTTTGTGTGAGTTTCCCTAGTGCTGATCTTTCCTAACACATGCAGCTTTTAAAATCTTGACTCACGTTATTTTTTTCCAAGAGTTAATTGCTTTCTTGTGAAAATCTCAGAACAAAATGTACTCCCTACATTATCCCTGGAGAAAAGCAGAATACACATTTCTTGAAGTGCCTTTCTTTTTCTCTTTCTTTATTACTGATGATGTCATTCTGCTCATTTTCTTCATTGCTCACTGATACGGGTGAATGAGAAAGGAGTAATGACCCCTCCTCAAAATTGTCTTAGAATATCTGGGCACTTAATAAACCCATGAACTGACAATCAGAAAGCACATTTGTGAAGTGGCCTCTGTGGCTGTGGACACAAGCAACCCAAGCAGGTGGCCACCTATGCAGGACAGCTCACCTCCAGAACAGGCTTGTCACAGGCTAACCCTCTTCCCCTCTTGGGGAGGGTCCATTGGATCATTCTAACAGCAAGATCCTGTCTGGTGATGGTTTAGACAGAGTGCAGTTGAAATTGGTCAATTTGTGATAAAGAGGATGTTCAGGCAGTTGAATGGTGATGAGAAACATGGAAAGCACGTGGAAATGCTTTTGGACCTGGTTGGTTAATGAGACCTAATTGGTTAGTGCGTGCTGATGCTCTTTTCCACATGGTAACCACATCATATAGGGCAAGAGAAGTCAGAAAACCTCATTTCACTACTCTGCCTCAAAAGCAGATCTGTTGCTTGATCCTAATCAAGTTAGGTTCCCTATACCTTTGGCTGAAAACATGGGGAAAATTATCTGTCTTAAATGACTTAGTATCATACTGATGCTACTGCTATTAATATGATTGGAGCAGCTCGTGGGTCTGCACAGTCTGGCTGTAGCCACTGCTGCTGCTCCAGACAAAGACTATTGCAATTTCAATGTCACCTCATGGGCAGGAAGCCAGTTTGATAGTGTTAATTCTCAGAAGTCTGAGTACTCTTTCCATTTTATCAATACACACGAATGTTAGTAGTGGTTGTAAAATTATGCAGTCTTAAAAAAAAAATTCCACACACATGCCAGTTCTATTATAGACCCCATCTGTGCATCTACTGGTTCAAAACAGAAAAAAAATCCCTTGCCTAGCATGTTGATCAACTAATTATTATAAACTACATCTCGCAGTAACATTCTGTTTCAATGGCGTACAGCTGTTCTGTGTTTCTTTTGCCTTTTTCTATCTTTTCCCAGTCATCTTTCTCAGTGCTTTGTAGTCAGCGGAAGAATTGATGAAGTCTTTAAAATATTTGATTTGTAGTCTTGATCAAGAACAGTGCACTCAGTCTTTCAAAATAATTCAGTGGACTTCAGATCAGTATCTAATCATAAAAGCCAAAGAGCAGTGAAACATACCCTCTGCTTTTACCCTCACAAAGCTAAGGACTTCTTGTCTTCTCAAGCCCCAGAGAGATTTAAATCTGCTTCTCAGGCTGTCCTGTGACATGGCAGGATCAGATGGGTATTTCAGTAGCACCAGAGCTGGCTTATGGAGCTCAATCCCTGTTGGGCCAGGTCAGAGTTCTACGTGCTGTTGTGCTTGGCAGCCAGGCGTGCTCCATCTCTGCACACTTTCCCCTTCTACTTCCCAGGCTCCCCACTTGGTAGTGCTAACACAGTGACTGGTGGAATCCCACCTCAATGGGCTTGGGGAGCCCATAAGCCAATACTCCTTATTTCTCTCCTCCTCCTCAAATTTCCATGCTCCTTTTTTTAAGCTGAACTCCTCCCCAAACTGGTTTTACAGTTTGTCCATGCAAAGGGAGATATTGGCAGAGCTGAAGACAAACAGCATGGGGTGAGGAGCAGGGCAGACAGGGGAACTATTTGCAGGGTGTTTTCTCCCAACCAGTGAATGCAGAAGCCAAGGAAATGGAGTTGAGCCAAAAGACTAAATTATGAGGCTCAGGGTTCAACGTTTACTCTGTGAGTATTTCCACTAAAATTGCTGCTGCTGCTCCCAGGAAGGAAGTGTGAGCACTAACTCCGTCAGCCCTCGGCTCCAAGGCAGGCCCATCTGGTGATGGATCTCTTTCAAACATGAAATAAATTTGGATGCATTTATGCTTTACCTAAAAATCATGCAGTACTTCCAGAGCTGAATGTTCAGTTGACTCTGAACCAGGCAGCATTAGAGCTATGTTTATTTTAGTTGTTTGTCTTTGCAAATCAGCTCAGACTGAAGGCAGAGAAAGATCTGCATGAATGATTGCAAACAAAAAACTGCTGATTTCCCCAAACTCTAGTTAATTGACCATCCACCAACTCTAGGAAAAAAGATGGAAATTGTGGCCAGAAAAATAATTATTTTAAAATAAAGTCCTTGAAACACCAGCAAAGAACCTGCAACACAAATCTATAGCAAATACTGTCTTTTGGGAATCTTTAGTATTCAGTCAGAATACTAAAGTCAGCAGAGCAGGGCATACATGACCCTTGGACCTCACTTCATGTTGGCTGAGAGCCACCCAATTGTTGCACACTATAAACATTGCCTCCTCTTGCCTGGCACTGACAGGTTTTCCCACGGTGGGAAACACCAGCAGCACCAAATGCTTTCTGAGGGTTTCTCAAAGGAAGAAATTGAATCTGAAAACTGGAGCCCAAGTGGCAAGCCAAGGAAACGCCTCTACAAGCCATCTAGAAAAGATAGAAAAGATTCTGTCTGGGGAGGAAGCTGTTTGCCCTGAGTGTCAAAGAGTATCTCTGAGGAAATGCCTGTGGAGTCTACGAATTTACCCATGGAATCTTTCTCATATTATTACAATTTGGACTGCAGTTTTATTGCAGTGTACAAACTAAATCCGAGATCCAAGACTGTGTTCCCTGTTGGCCTCTCGGCTGTTCACGTAAGAGGGATGAGGAGAGAACATAGAAGTGTCCCCATTTGCACTTCTTGTTTGAAGGCTGTATTGTGCAGTCCAGACAATGGGGAAGATTAGTCTGCTCAAAAGATGTTGTATATTAAAGATAATCTTTGAGCAATGGCAGGTCTTGAGGGAGGGATATGAAGCCTCTGTCAGTGCCTGAGGAAGAGAGAGATGCTTAATGTTTCACTGGAGACTAACCCTCGCATTCATCTGCTGGCCCTGATCTCCAGGCTGATGATGCAATACATGTTCCTCTTCAACTGCTGGAAGAAAAAAGCAGTTTTCTGCAGCGACTGTGTTGGGGTTGTAACTGCTCCTGAATTTAGTGAAAAAAATTGTTAAATTGGTGGGATACTATTTTTCAAACTGTTGCTTTCACTGTTTCAGGTAAGGGTTTTCCCTGTAAAGTGAGGTCTCTGAGTAAGCCTGTGCGCTTTAGCCTAATGATTCTTTTTTCCGAGACAAAAGTTATTTCAGATGCCCCAGGGGCCAGAGAACATTGTCTTTGCTTGTCCTTACGTGTCATAGCTTACAGAAAACTTCCCTATAAATTAAAGATGTGAGAACAAACATCAAAAGCCATGACTACCATAGGTGCCTCAGGAAGAGAACATGAGACATCAGGGGACATCTCTTTGATTATTTTTTTCCCAACAGTTTTAAATCACTCCTCAGTTTACAATTGTAGGGGTAATCCTGCAATGACTGAAAATACATTAAGATAACTTCCTTTATGAAAATAGTGATATTTTCTCCCCACCCTTTCAAAGTAGACTCAGATCTTCTCCCCTCCTGTTTCATGAGCATTATAGCTGGCTTAGATTTCACAGGGAGCTTTTCTTCCTCCATGTGTCTTAAGATATTTCTCTATTTGAGCTTCATGGCTTCACCATCCAGAAAGTGTGTGTAGCAAGTGTTCACCATACCAGGCAGTGATTAGAAATTAGATAGCTTAATCCTCAGCCACAAACCAAATGGTGTGTATGAAAAGGAGAGGCATTACGCGCTCCACCAAGACATCAGTCACTCAGGAAGTACACCACCTTATTTTACACACCATTTTTTTCTACCTCGGGCTTGAATGTTATCACTCACTACATCTTTTTTAAAGCTTACAGGTCATTGCATGAGTCATGCCTTAGTTGAGGCCTCCCTTCTTGGAGAATGAGGCTGTTTCATCATGGCCAAAGCCAATCCAAATCCAGCTGGTTGTCAGTCGACATCTGTTCTCACTGCAGCTGGTTCTGTAGTCAGGCAGTGGAGTGGTTCAAGGAATTGATCTGGCTAAAAATGAGCTCGGCAAAAAGTAAAAAAAATTAATTTTAATCTCCTTGAAGTGGCTTATTTTCTAGTTGCTATATTCTAATTGCTAGCACAAACTAAAAGGTGGGGAAACAGTCTACAAAGACAGAAAATGTGGGTGATTCAGCAGCCTACAATATTCTTAAGGTCAGTTAGACACAGACTGATTCCACACTGGCTGTTGGATGGGGATTTTTCAAGTGTTGTGGACAAAGAGATTTTTTGTGAATGATGGTGAAGAAGCAGTATTCTGTAGGGAAGCAGAATTAAAGGTCTTCATCCTTGCCTCCATCAGTGAAAGCTGTAGGAATGTTGTGGAGGTCTTCTGAAGAATGAAAACATAGAATCATAAAGTCATAGAATAGTTTGGGTTGGAAGAGACCTTAAAGGTCATCTGGAGAGGGAGGGCTGCCTTCCACTGGGCCAGGTTGCTCAAAGCCCCATCCAGCCTGGCTTTGAACATTGTCAGGGATGGCATCCACAACTTCTCTGGGCAACCTGTTCCAGTGAATCATCACCCTTAAAGATTTTTTTCATATCTAGTCTAAATCCACCCTCTGTCAATGTAAAGCCATCTCCCCTTGTCTTATCACTCCATGCCCTGGCAGAAAGTCCCTCTCCAGCTCTCTTGCAGGCCCCCTTTGGTACTGGAAGGCTTCTCTATTTTTTCCCTAGAGCCTTTTCTTCTCTAGGCTGAAAAACCCCAACTCTCTCAGCCTGTCTCCACTGTTCTGTCTTTAACATGAGTGATGCTCTGTTTGCAAAGTTCAGAGCAGAAATAGCCAGCCTAGGGGTGTAAGTTCTGATATTTTGTTCTACTCTGGGAGAGCTGAGACAATTCTACTCACTTTTCTAACTTCCTGAGCAAGCGTGGTGTTCTGGGGAGCTCGCAGCACAGACAGCAGCTTGCTGTAAGACAAATAGGCAGGAGAGCAGCTGGGGCTTGCTGACTCAGCTGTAGCAGCTCCGGTGCTTCCTCACATCCTGCTGCTTTGCATCCTCAGCGCCAGTGTCACAGCTTTCAGTCACTGCCATGTCACCTCCTGCAGTCCTGAAAGGCAAAAAGGGAGGTGAACACACAGACACACAGACGCGGACACACAGACAGACACAGACACAGGGACACACACGTGTGCCCCGTGTTGCGCACACGTATGGCTGCAGCAGCCACAGCAGCAGGTGAATCCTGGCACCTGCACAGCAGCAGTGCCCTTATGGCTCACGCAGCTGCTCTGCATCCAAGGAGGGATGTCTGTCCCCTGTGCTGCCACGGCAGATGTCAGACATGGCAATTTAGGGGTCAGGGTGCCACCGCAGCCCCAGCCAGGAGGTCATGAAAGAAAAGGCACAAAGCAAGGCCACATCTGCTCTGAAACAAAGGACATCTGTCCCTGGCCCGAGCAGCTTTCTGGCATGATTTCACAAGGACAATGGCTCAGGTTGGCCGATACAAGGCTGGTACTCAATAAAACAAGCCGTAAGGTCTTAGGCTGTCCAAATGCGTGCTGACAGTGAAACGGCACTCTGGAAGGAGTGAGGTTTTATTCTTCCATCTAAGGAAATGGGTAGCACAAGATGGGGATCATTCATGCACTGCCTTTAACCACACACCTGCCCATGTGTTAGGATCTTTTTGCACTGTTTAAAACCTACACTACTGCCAGATTATAGACAACAGATGTTCTATTCAAGCAGTTTTGTGTGTGACACACTCATAATAGGAAAAATTCTTTTGCTTCTTTAGAATTTCGGTTCATCCATTCCTTTCTCCAGGTTGTTAAATTTTACTTATAATAACAACTTATTTATTGAAAGGCTGCAAACCACAGATGTGCATCTGCCTTCTGCATGAATGTGAGTCTTAAAAGAGAAAATCTTTTAGAAAGGACAAACTTCAATAAAATATTTGGGAAAGAAGCTGACCGTAGCAAATTATTAACTTGCTTAGCATCATTGTTAGACTATATGCTGTACCTCCTTCCATTCTCTGCTGGTGCCAGTAGTGGCTGTAATGCTTTCTAGCTGGGAAGAGTCATAGCACAAAATTTTGTAGCTGAGTGTGAGCGTGCATGTGCACATCAGTACAATACAGTGGAGATTTAGTAGAGCAGTATCACAAAATCAGAACAACCTCAGATTGCATTAACAAGATGAGTCTATTTTGTTGTTGCATACTGAAAAACAGAAGCAAATGACCATTAACATTTTATGAGCTTGTAACTTTTCCCTATGCATTCCTTTTTATGTTCAGCCCAAGCTACTGCATGCCTGTCTGGGAGGGTGTGGGCAACAGCCAGCAAAATCCTCACAGCTGGGCTGCTGCACAAATACACAAATGCATAAGAACTCTGTAATACATTTAGACATTTAAGAAAACCCCAAATCTATGGAAACTTTTTACACAGTACTTCTTAATTACATGCTGGCTCCACTGTGCTTGCGCATGCTTGATAGTCTTAAGGCAGAACAACACTGAAAAATTTCAGCCTGGTTTATAAAGCTCTGAGGATGGTGTACTCACTGTCCTGCAGGTAAAAGCCCCTGACTTTGCCTCTCATAGTGATAGTTGTTGAAACTGTTGGCTTTGCCTGGCTGTTAAGGAGCTGATTTTCTTACTGCATCTTTGAAGAAGAAAGAAAATAGACTGTATTCCAGGGAATGGAGACCAGAGGTCTATATCCTTACACTGCTCATTGAGCAGGAAATATGATCAAGAAAAAAAGGAAAAATTTCAGAACTGTAACATTCTGCTAGATGGTTTGAAACTTTACACCTGCTGCTGCATCTGCTGTGTCTGCAGTTCTAACGGGACAATGTGAGGTGTAAAATTCACACTGGCATTGAGATGAAGTCTGTATGTCACAAAATACAGAGGTAAAATAAAGAAGATAGAAATTATTCTTGTGTATCCAGATAGAAATTTCAAATGTCCAGTAATGATATGAGAAACCGCAATGAGAGAATTATTAAAGAAATACCTAATTTTCAACTGCTAGCTGAAGATTTTCTTCTACAGAACAATTTGTTACATACTGCCATTTGATGGTTTTTGAGAACACAAATTTTGCCCAGCTCCTGGCCACCTCTGGCTGGAGGCATGACTCCCAGCCAGCACATGCTCAGTATAGGAGAAGGCAGATCTCTCCTCAAGATCAAGTTTTCATCTGAACCCACTATCACTGGCAAAGGATGAACACTTTGAATGCTTTCACTGTCCCCTGCTTGGGAAGCTGCTCTTGAATTTAATTCAAGGCTCCACAGATGTCAATATGCTCCACCAGCAGATGAGATAAAGACATCCTTTTGGGCATAAAGCCATCAATTTTGTCCTAAAGCAGCTTTTTAAAAGTTTGGGGGCCTAGGAAGAAAGTTTAAAACATCTATGGACGTGCTTGATGCTAGTGCCACCTTCATCACCATCAGTCTCAATTTTTTGTTTTGTTCTTCAGTAGTTATAATGATGAATCATATCTGGGAACTTACTTGTGTCAAAAATATTCTGATTTAAAACCTGGAGCAAAGTTATACCACCTGAGGTTAGTTCAAACACAACTTTCTAATCAGTAAGTGCCCTGGCACCACTGCAGGAGTGGTGAAGTAGTGGAGTTGAATAGCTGTGAAGGGTACAGGAGCTGATGGAGGTTCACGTGAGCACTGCCACCAAAGGAGATGTGCAAGAGTCTGGGTGAATTGTAGATGTAATGTACGAGGCAGAGGCAAGTAAAAAAAATAAGCTTCTACTACAGACCTGAGCAAATTATTCTGCTGGAGATTTTTCATTCCCTAAATTCCTCAAACAGTCCAGTAGTTATATATAACCAAAGGTTTTGGAAGGCTGCCATTTATGAGGAAAAGGACAGTATTTATGGAGCACGTACTGCTACTATGGCTGGTACTCAGAGAAACTAATAATACACAAAGCTGAAGAGATGTTGTATTTATAGGCAACAAATTCTTCAAGGAATCATCATTATCAAGTGTTCACTCAAAAGGATGAATATATGTTTTTGTTATCAGCAAAATAAGAAAAGCTGGACCTGGTTTTTTTTGGGTTATGTACTGTGACTTGGCTACCCTCTCCAGCTATCTGAAACAAAATAAGAGGCATTGTTTATTTACTGGTTTAAAGCCAGTTTCTTGCACTGAACTTTCCTAAATCTCATATTGTAAGGATCAGTACTTTGCAATGTGTATTTTAGCCTATTGACGTGCATTTTAGATTGTTGTTTCAAAAATAAGTGTCTTAAATAATCACAGTAATGACTGAGAAAGATTAAGAAGGTTCATCTCTTGCAAAATGTCATTCCCACTCTTTTTAGTTAGCCTTAGCACTCAGCCAAGATTTGTATCCAAGTTATATACCACACCCCAAAGAAATACTGAAGTTTTCATAAGAGGAAAAGAATGCTTTGGGATCGCCAGAATAAAAGCTTCCAAAAATATCTTGGCGATTGAGTCATAAACAAAGACATTCTGTAATGGAGGGATAAAAGCCATTGGGATTAGTACCAGATCTTGCATGTTTGTAATTGTTAGGACTTCTCCAATCCTGCAGTGGAGGTGAGCAAATGCTCCAGATGTGAACCATGGGTGTGCTGAGTCCAGAGATGTCCAGGCTTAGCCTTGTCCCGGTCCTCGCTGCTCTCTTCTGTCTCTCCAGGCTCTATAGCCAAATATGTCAGTTCCCTGAATTGACACTGAGACTCGAAAGACTCTGCTGGCTCCTGTAAAATCCTGTGCCCTAAAATAGTGTCAGGATGAGGCTGTATGGAAAAGGAATTGTTTATTAATGCTACAAGTAGCACATAGAACTCACTGTTTCTCCACAGGATTTAGCATCTGAGTTATTTAAACAGCCTCTGGGTTGTCTGTTGTGACCAGAGAGCTCTCCTTTACATTGGATGAAGAAATTTGCAGTTCTATTGCTCATTTCTTGATGGTTTTTCGATAATGTATTGAGCCATTTGTTTTCTGGTGGAAAGTCTAAAAAGGAACATTGGAAATGCTTAAACAAAACCTGGCAATTAAAAAATATTAAATCCACTGTCACCCTGCCCTAAATCACCCTACCCTAAACCTTCATCACTTACAGTTGCAGATGGATGGTAGTCAAAAACACAATGTTGTTGTTTTCATGTTTTGTCTTTAATAGATCTTTCTCTCTGCATTTTATTCTTTGGAAACTTGCCTGATGGATATGACAGAAATTTGAAAGCTGTAGGTTTTACTTATTTATTTACCTACTTGCTTTGCCATTAAGATCCAAGAATGATCATTTGCTTTCCTCTGAGAAGTTGCTCATTGTGTAACATTAATTATCCATGGTTGTAGAGACTGCAAACCCTCTAGTGGCACAGTGGGCCCTGTGGTAAATGGTGGAAGCCTCATCATAGTACACATTAGCAATATTTTAGTTAAGAACCTGTCAGCCGCCATTAAACTCCCCCATTATTCAGAATTTCTGAGCAATCTATAAATATTTGCTCTGGTACAAAAGAGCTCAGCTGAAGAGCTCCTATTTTTAGCTGGAGGTTAGGTTTAGTTGTTTGTTGTTTTGGTTTTCATCTTTTAAATAGATGCTGTCAAGGTTAATGGAACTGTAATTTGAGCTCGCTTTTTAATGCCGTGCCTGTTTGCCCTGCGTGTGTATTTCCGTATATGTGACCATTCCCCTGACAAATGTGTCACAACAAGTCACTGCAAAAGGTGGAGACAGGACAATAAAATTAATTGGCAGCTTGTACAAGACTGAATTCAGTAGTAGTCAGGCACAGTCTATCTTGTGTCACAAGGTTTTGAACCTTTGTTAGAAAAAAAAAAGGTCCTGTAATTAATCCTCAATGCCTCTCTTAGGGCTTAATCATGCGATGGGATGTGCCTACACTGCCCTAAATGCTCAGTGAATGGTGTCATCATCTCCTGCCCTGACCCAGCAAGGCACTTCAGCATGGTGGATAGCTCTAGTGACACATACGTCTGATGGGTTTGTCTTTTATTGAATGGTGTAGAAGTTCTTCTAATGAACACAGTGGTGGGGTGTTGCGAACCTGGGACACTATATAGCTGGGAAAAACCACATGATCTCTCTCTTCGTGCTCACGCTCTCTTCGTGCTCACCCCCTCCCCAGTCTGGGGTGGGGGAAATAAAATGAATTCTCGAGCATAAGAAAGAGACTTGTCTTGTTTGTTTCCCTGCCGGCGGCTGACCCTCCCTGGACACGATGGTCACTGTTGCATCACGCGCCGCAACAAATGCGTGTGAGGAATGTGGGCAGAGCTTCAGCCAGAAGGGCCACCTGATCCGGCACCAGGTGATCCACACTGGTGAATGGCCCTATGAGTGTGGGAAATGTGGGAAGGGTTTCAGCCAGACCTCCTACCTGCTTGAGCACCAGGTGATCCACACTGGGGAACGACCCTGTGAGTGTGGGGAATGTGGGAAGAGCTTCAGCCACAAGGGCTACCTGCTCAAGCACTGGGTGATCCACACAGAGGAACGGCCCCACAAGTGTAGGGAATGTGGGATGAGCTTCAGCTGGAAGGGCAATCAGGCAACACCAGATGATCTACACTGGGGAAAAGCCCTACAAGTGTGGGGAATGTGGGAAGAGCTTCAGAGTAAGCTCGGCCCTGATCCGGCACCAGGTGATCCACACTGGGGAAGGGCTCTACACCTGCTTGGAATGTGGGAAGAGCTTTGGACAGAGCTCTGACCTGAGAAACCATCGGCGCATCCACACTGGGGAGAGGCCCTACGAGTGTCCCGAGTGTGGGAAGAGGTTTCACACCAGCTCTGATCTTGTCAAACATCAGCGGATTCACACGGAGGAGAGGCCCTTCTGCTGCCCCAGCTGTGGGAAGGGCTTCAAGCACAACTTTAACCTCATTGTCCACCAGCGCATCCACACCGGGGAAAAAGCCCCTGCCACACCTGGGAGGGATACAAGATACTCCACAGTGGGGTTTTCTTCCTGACTGTTCACAGTGCAGCAAACCTCCTAATGGAAGCAGTCAGAATTGTCATCAATCATGGTGAGCCTAACTGAGCTCTGCTGGCCTTGTGAGGGGATTGGGGCAGTTACTTTGAAGGCCAAATCATGTCTCATAAAACTCCTCTGGTGAAGAATACTGCACGTTTTGATTGGGTTTTATTGATGTTCATCTGCATAGCTGGCATTGTGTAGATACATAAAAGCACCAGGAGGAGAATGCCTGTTTGGGCCTTGCTCATCAGTCTCTAAACTGGGAAACAGAGTAAGGGCCAGGCTTTTAGGTGGCAGGCTTTGCATTGTCCATGTTGCATTCTACAGTATTTTACAAATACCTATTAAATCTTGTATTGAAAAAAAATCATTTAAGTTTTGCCTTTGGGATATGAGAATACTGCAAATTAAGGTCACGGTTCATTCTAAATTTGGCTCATTTGGGCATATAGAGTAGAATGAAATCTTTGTTGACTCTTACAATTTCAGTGCACATGACACACCAGGGACGTGTCTAGGGTTCCAGGTTGCCCTCAGGGGGTTCCAGTTATCCCTGGCTGGCTCAGCACAGTTCAGTTACTGAACTGGTTATCCTGACTGACTCCTGGTTATCCCCAGGAGTTCAGTTACTTCCAGTTGCCCCTAGACGCTCCTAGAGGTGCTCCAAGAGTTCCCAGTTACCCACAGTTTCCCCCCTGAAAGGGTTCTTGGTTGCCCTTTGTGGTTTTCAGTTGCCCCCAGCAGATTTCTGTGTTGTTACCGTGCTGCAACATGGAAAAGTCTGACTTTGTTTAAGGAAATTTTTCTGCTGTGGAGGTGGACAAACACTGGAATGCGTTCTTAGAGAAGTTGTACACTCTCTACCCTTGGGGGTCTTCAGACCACAGCTGCACAAGCCCCTGAGCAACTTGCTTTAACTACATCTGCTTTGAGCAGGAGGTTGGACTGGAGGACTCTTGAAGTCCTTCTCCAACTGGAATCACTGCATGCTGATTTTGAAGGAAAGAAGTTATGATGTTTATTTCAGTAATTTAATGGGACACCCTAGATCTTGTGATTGGAGTTAAAAATAGAGTTTGGAGTTTTCCCAACCTCCAAACGATCACATCTGTGTTTCCAACTTTGCTTGCACAATAGGAGAGCAGTTGCTTTCTTGGTATTTTTTTAGACAGTGCCTGGCTATGAGAGGTAACTGCAGTGAGACAGCAGAAAATTATAATGAGATTGTCACATGTAGAAAACATTCGGTGATTGCAACTTAGGTCTTGGCCAAACTTGACCTTAGAAAATCTTCTTTTAAGTTCTTCTACTCTTGTTATTCCAAAGGAGCCAGTTCATCACAGCCTAGCTGGAATTCTGCAACTCTGCTGTTAACTGTGAAATTTTATCAGTGTATTTAACTGGAGCACAGGATAAGTGTAGTGAGCCCAGAAAATGCCAGACACTTGCAAAATAGCAAGCTATTAAAACCATATGTATAGCAGCTTTTCAGTGACAATTTGATTTGACTTTGTAATTTTGTTTAAAGGACGTGGGCTGGGTTTGTATCACTTTATTAAACGTGCCTGGGAATGGTCCCAGCCAGTGAGGCCAGCTGGTGTGGAACAGCCTGTGTCTACACTGGTGGACTGGCTTGGCCTGTGCTAGGTGCCTGCAAGCAAATTGCTGCTCGGGTGTGGTTCCTGGCAGAATCCCGCAACCAAAACTGGTCCAGAAGCTGCTTGGGAAAGTTGGAGCAGGCTACATTCATGCCAAGGAATTCTCTCACAGTTTATTAGCATAGGTAACAGTGTTGGAGCACATAGGCCCATTGTGGGCACACTTCATACCCAAAGGTAGATGAGCTTTTGTGCTGCAAACAATTTGTGTATTTCAGATAGCTCCAAAGGAAAAGACCCGGAAACAAACATTTCTTGGTGCCATTGTCATATGAACCAAACTAAGCATGAACCACAGATCTTAGTAAGGCTGAAAAGTACAAAAGTAAAACCCAGGGATGTTGTTCATCTTTGCAGTGTGTGAGTAGGACAGTGACACATGTGTGCATAAATCTAACCTACAAATGATGTACAACAGGAATTAACCTGGTCCAGCGAGGGCAATAACTATTCTTAAGGGCTGCAGAACAGAAAATGCTGAAGTGAAGCAATTGCTTGAGTTAGCCATGAGGCATTTTTCTGTTCTGAACTTCATTTCTGTTAAAAATAGGGAAGAATTCCCTCTGTTTCTGATGGCTTCAAAAAACAGCCTACAGAGAAGATCTGGCTAAGAGTCAGAGGATGTTGCTGACACTGTGGTGTAAAGAACAAAAATCAGATGACGGTGGAAATCTCTTGGCTTTCCCTTCTTCCAGCTTGGAGAATACATCCATGCAAAACAGAATGTCATCAGGAGATGATAAGCTTTTATCCTGGAAGGACTCCTAATATGGCAAATTGATAGTATTTGCTGTGGTTGCATTGTGCTGCCTTCAGAACTGAAGGAATCCTTCCTGGGGCTGTGGAAACAAACTCACTGAAATGATTGCCAAGTAGAGCCATTTTGTTTTTCGTTATGAGGTTATTTCTACATCTGGACTGAGAAAATATGTCCATGGTCTTTCATGAGCTGTGTTTGAGAGTTTCTGCATGTGTCCAAGGATGCTCATTGGGAAGGACTGCACAAACTTTGCTCCAGGGAAACACTCTGTGGCCAGAAGGCTACAGAAAGCAGTTTTGGCTGCTTGCAGGGGTTGCCTCAGGGCTAATGTAGGATGCATCCTGGTCAGTGGCGAACACCAGGGCTGCAAGGATGTACAGCCACACACCATACTTTGCTCCTGCCTAAAGAAGGGAAATTCTGTGGACTTTCAAAGTTTGTTGGTTCTGAAATATGAAAATAACTCCTCTGGAGCTGTTTTTCTGCCTGCTGAAATCAGTGCATAGGCTTTCACGTGAGATCTCCATCTTTTCCTCAAGCCCTTAATCCCAGGTTCAGGGACAGAAGCAATGTTGCCACGACGCAATGGAAATCCCATGAACCTTACAATTTAGTTTTTATCAACCTCTTTTTGAGACTGGTATCAAATTATGACACAGTTACACAAGATATAACTTGGCCAGAAGAGCCACTTAATGCTGTTCTGAAAGTCTTTTTCCGTAGAAATAGTGACTTCAGTTACAATGTATGCTATAAATCTTGCCGTGGTTTTCTTTACAAGTTTTAAGCTGGTCCTCAAAAGTGATCCTTTTTCTCTCTGTTTTGTGGCAGTGAATTTTAATTCCAATACCGCATATAGCTGTGAGCACTGTCTCTGCAGGATGGTGAATTGAAGCTGCCAGATGCAGAAAAGGGCAGTGAGAAAGATCAGCAGAAAAGGGATCCTGCTTTACAGAAAGAACTTGAAGGGAATGATTTGCTTAACCTTGCAAAGCAAAAGTGGAAAGGGGCTATGTTTGCTGTCTGGAAATGCATCAGGTTGGTAAATACCAGAGAGGAGGAAAGGAGCCATGGATGCCTTAGAATACAAATGACCAGGAATAAATTTAAGCTAGAAATTACCAAATGGGTCTTAGGCATTTGAACAGTAGCTCCACAAGTGAGATGTATGACTGCCTTTAGGATGGACCTTGCTGAGGTGATGAATGGGAAAGGGTGGTGTAGGCATGTGTATTACCAGTGGCCTGGACTGAATGTCCTGGTAGGTGCCTGCTCGTTCTGTTTTCCTGCCATTACTGTGCTGAAAAGTTGTCTTGGAGTGGCAGTGAGATAGCAGATTTCTTCCTTCTTCATCTGGAGTTTCTCTTCCTAATTTCTCTTTTGATATGGGTTGCAACATTTCCTGGTTTGAATGTTTGCCTTAGGGAAAATATCCTAATACTTGTAGAGATGGGCCTGATATGCTTTGAGTAGTACAGCACATACCTGCTCCAGGGCAAGAAAAGCAGCAAGGACAAGCTGGGAATGATTTTTTTTGGCCCTGGCCCAGCTCAGTCATCCCAATGAAGTCAGATCCAGGACTTGCATCCCATAAAGATTTTTTGGGGGAGAGAAACCCTTTTTAGTTCAAACAAAACTTTTTAGTTCATATTGCTTGGGTTATATTTGCAGGAGCAGAGAATCTGCTCTTCCAAGGTGGTGGGTGCAATTGTAAAGGAGAACAGATTTCTTCAGAATGTGAAGAATTCATGGATATTTGAACAGATACTCCTACCTGCTCTAATGCTGATATTTTCCTGCCAGGTTTTCAGCAAGCAGAATTGCTAGAGGCAGTGGCATCTTCATGAGAGCAGCTCTCCAGAAAACTTCTACACAAAGGAAGTCTGGGATGGCTTTTCCCCCTCAGATTAAGTCATACTGGTGAATTTCTAACCTCATACGAGGCCAAGGCAGATTATTTTGTGTTGTGGAAGTAAAACAGAGCTAAAAGAGTGGTTTGACACAGGCTGAAAGAAGTGAAAGCAAAAGAGATACAGTACACTGGAGACTTAGGCTGCCCTAAAAGCCAGAAGAATGGGATCCAGTAAGTGACAGTCCAATTTCACTTGATGTTCCCAGAAGCTGTGGGAAGAAATTATCCTCCTAGAGCAGAGTCAAGGTTCATTGAAGTGGATGAGAAAATTGGCTCGATCACACCCAGAGGGTGTCAGTGCCGTAGTATGGCAGAAAAAAACCAACTTAGAAGAAAAAAAAGGTAATGCCTTTCTGTAGAGAATGGAGCTGGTCTAACTCACTAGTAATGACCAAGCCATGAGCAGCTGAGGCACTAGAGACCTGTATGACAGATCCCCTGAGCTATGTGGGGCTGGAAGGGAAAGAAATGCCTTAGAACGCTCAAGGGCAAAATTAATGAAAAGGAGCCCTCAGTGGTAAATGAACACAAATTGTAGAGAATTTTTACTTTTTTTTTTTTCTTACTTCTTTATTATTTTGATATACATTTCTTTCAACCACTTTAAGTAGAGCTCTTTGCTAGCAGACATTTGTTAGAGACACTCTGACATCAATTCCATTTTGTTCCAGAACCTGTAGCAATGGGCAACAGAGCTGCCATCATGGATGAGTTAACAATCTCCAGGGTGACTTTTGAAGGTATTCAAAAGGAAATTTGCACCTCAGGCACAGCCCTCCACATGCAGAGCTGCTTTGCACAGCATGCTCCCACTGTGACAATTCTGCTGTATAAATACAGGCCTGCCAGTCTTTGAACTGTTTTCTTGGTTGCACATACCATAAATGTGCTATGGGTCAGCTAATCCAATTTGGCAACACAGACACTGGTAAGAGAACAGAGATTCAGAAGAGGTTGTGTGAGACATCCAGAGGTGAATTCTCCAGAAGATGCAGTGATCAGATGAATTTGCAGTGCCCCAAGAAACCAGTACTGGCTCTGCATGTAACATCACCAATAAATCCTTCATGTTGTAAATGAATTGGAGGTTGTTTGTGGCATGGGACAGCTCAGAGCTCCCAGCTTGCCCCAAATATGGAGTAACTTCACATCTGTGCTCGTATCTGCTGTGTCAATAGAGTCAGTCAAGTAGAGTGGGAAATAGGCAGGCTAAATCTCTCACAGGACTAAATGATTCTTGGTTTGGAATGCAGCTTGTGGTTGGTGAGAAATTTGGCCCTGAATTCCACTTCTTTCCTTGCTTGTTTGCTTCCTTGCAATATTATTCCCACACTTTTTTATAATGTGTCAAAACTCCATGATATCTCTTCATGCCCCTGGTGCTTAGACAACACAGTTTTGTGTGTAGTTCATCCAACCCAATGAACCTTTTCAGTTGAATATACATTATATGACAGATAAGGAAATGCAGCTCTTTCATTCTACTCATGCTTTTACTGCAGACTTCTTGGCCATGTTGGCATTAATATCTATTCTTGCCCTTGTCTTTTTGTCTTCTTTTTAAAATAGAGATAAAATAGCCAAAATTTCTACTTCACAGGATTTGGGATTGTTTGAAGGTTAATTAATTAATATTTGTTAAGTATTAATAGGAAGATTCATGGGGATTATTCTGTTCCAAGTGAGGTATTTGAATGAATACCTACAACAGCCCAACATGAAGCAATCAGAGGAACTTTATTCCTCTGGCTTGCATTCAGTCAAACCAGCTTAGAATCCTCTCATCTCAACTTCAGTATAAGGCTTTGAAGAATATATGAAACTGGTGACATAAACTTGGCCCACTGCAGGAATCAAAGAATGCATTGCTAACTCCTACTAAATAAAGCAGATGACTTTTCCTTTTTCCTTTGTAAAGAGCAGATTCCCTTATGGAAAATTAAAAAAAGAACCAACAAAACACCAAGGTAACCAGTCTCGTTCCAGAACTCTCAGGTTCTGTTTGTATTGCTCTTGGGTCCTTCCTGCTTCCAATTATTTATGGAAGCTGTCACATGGTGGAGCTGGAATGATTCAGGAGTTTGTTAAGTGAAGAGAAACAGGAAAAGAAGGGCCGGGCAAATGACATCAGTGCTTCGGCATCTCGTCCCAGGCCTTGGAAAATGCTGTGTCTCCGCGAGAAGGATTGCAGAGTGATGCTCAGAGGCAGGAGTGGTTTGGTTTCTTGGCCAGCATGCAAAACAACACTAGACATAGTCTCTTAAGATTTATGGGTAGCAACAAGTCAAGTGGGAGATACGGGTGTGTAAATTGTAGCAAGGAAAACAGCTTATAGTACTGAAAAAAACTTCATCCAAAAGGGTGATTGTGCATCTGCAGAAAGTACAGAAACTGTAAGGAGTGTCTAATCTTCTTTACGTGTCTTAGCTGACTGCCAGTTTGCTTGGCTGGATTTTCTTTTTCTTCCCTTCTTAAGAATAGGAATTATACCTGTGTGATAATTCCTGTGAACTCTGCAAGCACAAAGCTAGCAAAGAATTTATCTATTTCCTGGGATAATGAAAAGGAAGCTGCCAAGCACTCATCTCAACCCGATATGCTTTAGCCACGGGTTCTTGAGACCACGGTTCTGGTACCTCGTGAGAGATTACCTGGAAAATCTTGATATGCTAAGGCAGCATGTTTGCATTGACCTATTTCCCTTTCAAAGTGGGGCTTTGGCTTAAGGACCACTCCTCACAGAGCTGCTAGGAGTCTCTGAAATCCTGCACATTTCTACAGCTCCAGAGACCGTGCCAAGGACCATGGTTGTCCCTTCAGGTACTACAATACAAGAGTAAAATAAAAACCAGTGGCAGTGCCTGGCAAGAAGCACCAATGTAAAAGTGGTGGAAGTACACCAGTGAGGAAAAAAATCAAGTATGTGCTGATTTCACAATTATTTTTTAAACTTGATTTGTACTGTTTTCCATTGTGTCCTCTTTTAAGCAATGTACACACTTAATGTTAGTAATGACATTTTACTGGCATAATATAGTGATCTGAAAAGTCACACCTTGTGGCAAGCTGGTAAAAGAAAATAAATTCTACATTAAAATGTAGAAAATCATTAACAGAATCACACTGATGCTGTTTGCTGCATTATAGCCTCCTTGCTGAAAGGACTGGAAAAGCCCATGTGTAGCCTCTGCAGCGTGACCCAGGTGTTCAGCTCCAGCCTAGAGACAGGGAAGCCAAAGCACAGACATTGTGCTGGTGCTGAGCAGAGGGGCTGTGTGCTCCCAGGGCTGCTGCCACCATGTCTGCTGTAATGCCTGTCCCTCTTCCAGCCTCTCTGTAGTGCGCTGGAGAAATGTGGTGTAGGAAAAGCTGCAGAAAAAGGAGGTGTAGGCAGTCAGACTGCTCCTCTGGCATGTGATTTCTCCCTAACTGTGCTCATTTGCAATAGGCACAAGCAGTGCTGGAAGTGAAGCAGCAGCAGGGCCAGGCAGGTCAGTGCACAATGTCACTGGCAGAGCCCTGGGACTGAGCCAGCTGGAAGGCGAGAGGGTGGAAGCAGGCAGTGACAATCATAGCATGGGTGACAAAAGCTCAGCAGCAGAAAGGTGCCAGCATCCCAGCCTGCTGGGAGATGCATCTTTTGGGGTGAGGCTGTGACAGCTGGTGGATGGCACGCAGCAGCAGCCGTGGTTTGCAAAAGTGAGCCTCCCTGGCAGCTGTGGTGGGCTGCAGGGCTCTGGTTGTTGTCTGCAAAAGGTGCTTTAGGAAGCTGGCTGTTGCTGAGCACCTTCTGCAAGAGCTCTCACAGAGGGAAACCACAATGGGGAAGTCACCGTTTTCCCCCTTTGCCTCCCCCAGTTCCCACACAGACCAACAGTGGTTTACAGAGGAGCTTTTTGCCAGATAGCAGCCCCTGTGGTGTATTCAAAGCCACAGCCAAGGGACCCTCTCTGCTCAGTGCCAGCCAGCAGCCCCAGGCACTGCATTTCCTATTTTCACCTTCAAGATGTGATTTAGCAAGACAGAACGTGTGGCACAAAGAGGATAATGAATGTCATCTCTTTTGGAGGAGAGGTGACAATCCCCATGGATCCCTTTCCTGCTAACAGCTCCAGTGCCACTGCAGCAGGCATGGCTGGCAAAGGAAAGAAAATAAACTTATGAAGCATGGGAGGAACTCTCAAGAATGAGAGTTTAAAGTGTTTAAAGCCAGCTTAATTAAAGCCTTATCTTGTGGCACTATAGACACATGTTCAGATTACAACAGCAGTGTCAGTGCAAGTCTAAGGCTGAGGAGGGAAATGCTGCAACAGTGCAGGGCTTTATGGATGGGCAGGAAGTTGTATTTTCCCTTGGGAGTCCAGGGAGTTAGCAGTGGGAACTACTGAGCACTGTCATTGCAGCAGCAGCCAGTCAGAAACCACTAGACCTTATGTGGGTTAGTCATGTCAAGTCACAAGATGTGACATTGACTGGTGACTCCAGAACAAACTGCAAATTGCTTATTTTTGTATGTTGAAAGCACAAATAGAAGTAATTAATTTCCCTTTTTCTTGGTAAAATAAACAGAGAAAACAAAACTGTTTTGACTGGATAAAATATTTTGGCAGGAAACAAGTTTTGTTACGGCATTTACATTTCTTCAAAACTCTTTTAATTCCTTGTTTAAATTATATTCAGACAATTTTCAAAATACAAAAAAACCCCTGGACATTTGAGGATGTAAACATAATTGTTTTGGCTACCCCAGTTTTTCTTTCCCCTGTTGGTTGTAACTCAAACTGTCCTATGATCTTGTTCCAAATTTGTAGGTCACTTTCCCCTTCCACAAAAGTTCATTTTCAGTGAAGTTTTATAGTATACTATTTAACATTTATTTATCTTAATATACTTTGGCTATGTTGCCCCTGAAGCATGCCCAGATCCAGTGTGACCAAGCAGCACTGTTATTCCCTTACTTTAGTCACTCTTTCCCAAATAGGAATTCAGATTGCTATACATGCCTTTCTGCATAATTTGTCTTTACCACAACCATCCACTCTGAAATTCTCAGGAACACCCGTCTTGCTTATTAATTTTAAAAGTTTGACACTTTGCCTACAAGTGTCCACAGTCCCAGGCCTTTTTTCTTCTCCATGAAGCATAGTAAATAAGGCTATTTCTAATGAAGTCTGTGAGCTGGCACTGATGACAAATTTGGATCTGTCTGCAAAATCTGTTTCAAAGGAAGGCCCTCAAAAGAAAAGTGATGGCAATTATTGTTACTATGAAATTCATGTGAATGCTTTCTTATTACATGAATTGAAGGTCAAACCCGTATTTAAGACCACGGGATGATGTTGATTCTGGACATTTTGAGTGGTGTTACATGTTACAGCTTTAAGGGTTTTGTCTAACAGCACTTTGTAGGGAGAGCTACAGGAAGAAAACTACAGGGAGGAAAAAAGAGAAGCAAATAGTTATTTTGCATTTGAATCCTGCCATCCAAAAGGAACTGGATTTTTGCCTTGAATGCATACATTATTGTAGGAAGTCTGCTCTGAGTTTAAAAGAATAAAATGTCTTATGAAAACTGAAGAATATGTGAAGTTTCTTGTCTACCACAATATGAAAGAGAAGGATGGAAAATTAATAGTTCATGTGTTTTCAGCCAGGGTCCTGATATAAATGGTTGATCTAGTGAAGGTAAAGTTGGTTGCAATGGGAGAATAATTGCAATTACGAGTAGAATACAGAGTTTTCACACAAGGCCAATTAGAGATGTCTCACAGCACCACAGCTGTTTTTAATTAGCCATGTATGTGGGAGAGAGAAAAAAAAATCTTCTATTTAGGTACATTGTCTGGCAGGAAAAATTCAGGAAGCATTAGCTACATGGCCTTTAAGCCAGATCAGTAGTTTTGATCCTTTCTCTCAGACAGCAGTAGGCTGTAATGAATTTCCTCTGGCCTGGGTTTTTACTTTGTGAAGGCATTATTGATTTTTTTTCTTGGTATCAGCTATTGGTAGCTTAATTTTCATCCCAGCACATCCATATCCTTTAGACATCCTCTGTGTTCCTGAAAAGATCATATTTGCTTCTGATGGATGATGTGCAGCATCTGGTTGAACCTGGAGGGTGGACGACCAGCTCAGAACACCCCAGACAAAAGATTCTTCTCTCTAATGAAAATGCCCATGGAAGAACCTGGGGAAATTTTGTATGGGCAATCACTCAGAGTTATTTTCCTTTCTCAATTCGTTGGTTCATGCTGCTTCTGCAACCTGCTCCCAGGAATATTCAGAGGGCAATTTCACTGCCTTGCATGCCTATGCTGTAATGCTGTCAAAAGACACAATCAGGGCCATGAATTAAAATTATAGAGTAATAAGGGTGTCAAAATAGCTTTGCCTGAAACGGTGGTCATTTAATGGTCTAGATGAAGATCTGTCCACAACCTTTCATCTTTCTTGACCAGCTTGAATTTATGTATGCATTCATTTTGAACAGCTACATGAATATACAGAAACGGATGTTAAGAGCATTTGAAGGCTTGTTATAGGATGATTCCCAAGAAGTGAAAAGGTGAATGCAATAAAATAATACCCCAACCATTCTACTTGCAAAGTATTTCATAAACACTAGCTTGTTCTCCAAACACTTCGGTCAATTAGAGAAACTTCATCCACAGTTTACAAAAGAGGGATTTGGAAAGCAATGAGCTGGAAATTTCAGTGAAGTTCCCACACACTTTCCTTGGCTCAGTACAAATTAATTTCCTTCCAAGCACCAAAATGTTTGGTGCTTCCTATAAAAACTACACTGTAGGCCTTTTGACCCCGTAAAACTGATGTCTCCTTTGCAAACCTGACTATTGTAACAATACTGACCTTTTATCAGCAGCTGCTTAAGAAATTATTCTTCACCAGTGGTGATGCTTGGTAGGCTCTCTGCAAAGAAGAAATCTGTCTCTGTCATCTTTGCCGTGTTGAAGATTCCCCCCGAATCTTTTTGCCAGATGCAGAAATAACCTCCACATGGGCAGAGGTTTTCTAGGTTGACTATCTCCATCCCTGCTTGCCCAGCAATTCTTGCCCAATTCCCACCACAGATCTTACTTTCCCTTGCATGCACTGGTGTCCTTCCACCTGTAACCATAAGCCTCTTGTCAAGTGAAAATGTATTTGATTCAAGTTACTGACATGGTTAGAGTTGGATTTATGTTGTGAGTCAGCTTTATCTGACCCCTAGAAATGTGTGGCGTTTGCAAATGAAGCCAACTGCATGTGGTAGGCCTATATGGGAAAGTAGACACCCAGATTAATTTTGCCAGATCTGTTCAGGACCGAGGCAAAGTTATGTGACTGCCTCTTTTGGTCTGGCCTGTGTGCGTATGGAAAATAGCTACTGTGGGTCTGGGAAAATATCTGGAACTTTCTAAGCACTCATGGAAAGTTCATTTCCCAGGGAAGTAAAATATATTCTGGCAGCTTCAGATTTTATGGATATTTTTTGGTTTTTGTTATCAATTTCCTGATAAAATTACTCCTTTCCAAGGCATACAGTACCTTTCTCATTACCATTACTAGGGTCTGCATCATTGCCCCAGGTGGCCTTTATTTAGGGCTTCACACATGTGCTTAAAGCAGCAGGGTGCTTTGAAAAGGACCTGAGCTTTTATACCTGAAACCAAAGCCAAGTCATTATGCCTGGCTCTTGTACTTCACACTGTCCTGCACTCTATGTATCCCCACCTATGGCCCCATCCCATTGCCTGTTGCATGCCCTTGACTGGGATGTTCCTCTTCAGCAACAGCCTGCATATCTCTGGGACTGACCTTTTGCAAAGGATCTCTGTTCTGGCAGGGGTTTCAAACAAAAGGCTTTCAGGGAGTCTGGCCTTCCTTCCACTGGAAAACCGTGTGCAGTTTTCCAACATTTCATAGCATTGCTGGGAATCTTGAGGAATGTTGAGGAATCATTCCATCTTACTTCTTGCTCCTTATACATGATCCGCAGTAGAAAACCCATGAAACTGCAACTCTTTTGAAAGTAGTGGCTCTGAAAATCAGGACCAAATACTTCCACAAGGGTAGCAAATTTTCTGTTTTGGAGGTTTTCAATGAGATTCTCTCTCAAAACAGTTTTAAGATTCTTTTACTACAAATCTCATGTTATGGTCGTATTTTGATGTTACTGTTTTTTAGTCTACAATCACTTTGTTAAAAGAGTCATGCTATATGTTGCAGAGCTCTCCTAATGTTACTGAGGAGTTCATGTTCTATTGAATAACCTTATTGTCTGAGTGACTGTGTTATTTCTCATGTGCCTCATTTTTCCTTTGATCCAGACACATACAGGCATGCCCTCCAAGGGGCCTTAGGAGATAACAGGGATATTTGAAGATACTTAAAGGATATATAAAAATAAATTGCATTTCCTTCCCAAATAGTTTCAGCTCCAAGGTAAATACTTTGTATCATTACCAGTTGGCTCACTATTTAAAAGACCACTTTGCCTTTGTATTTTGAAACGAACTGGATTTGATGGATCATTGGGCAATTAGCAACAGTTTATCTGAAGTACTGTCTGTACCCTCCTGCACCTAATCAGCTCTTTGCTCCCTCAACCCTGGCAGAATAAATAGGTGAATCCCTTGGAAAAAAAAAATAAAATGCAGATTGCTGAGTTTAATCGTGCTGACATTGAACAGGGGCCCAGGCTCCGATTTTACAGGTTATTGTGTGCCCTATCACTATTTGCATATCTTGCATGTTATGGAGGTCTGAAATTCACCTCAGGCTGTGACTTAACTGAAATCCCCTCACACATCATTGACACATCTCTTCACAGACCGGAGTTACTTTTGGAAATTACTTTTACTGCTCTCAGTGCCATGGAAATGTCACATAACTACCTTTAAAAATTTGAACTGTGATGCTTTTCTCTGCTTTGTGCTCAGCCCTCCCTCCTGTAACTGGATCCACTGGAACTTAATTAAGTTAGTTCTCTGTGTGAGTTATGAAACTACCTCAAAGTTAGTATTAGGCTCACAAATAGCAGCTGGAGTAGGTAATATTTACTGATGACTCCTTTCTGCCAGAGGGAAAGATGTGTTTACTACACCCTGGGAAGGCAGCTGAAGCCCCTCCAGGAGGTAATGTCACTCAGCACAGCTCACCAAACTTGGCTCTCCCTCCTCTCCCAAGCAATTCCTGTGGTTACCTGTGCAGGCTCTCTCACTCTGTGCTTGCTTTGATGCTAAGAGACAGTGATAATTGCAGCATTATGAAATACTCAAAAGATTGGCTTGGCTGAAGGACATAAATCCAGGAGGGGAAGTGCTGGGATGATGAATGAATTCACAGACCAAAGGATTCCCATGTTGACATGGTAGCAATAAAACTTCTTAACTCCAAGCCCTGCAATCTCAAGTGAAAGGAAACCCTGGCAGTCTTCCATGAATGATGTGTCCAGACCTTGTTGTTTTCCCTTTGCTTTGTGATCACTGCAGAGGATGGAGACTGGGACTAACCCTCTTCCACATGAGTGAAAACAAGAGCCTGCGTGGTGGCTAAACCAGTGAGATCACAGAAGGGCACAGGAGAAGCTTGGGGTTATTATTTCATCCAGCTGGCAGATGCCATAGAGATCACACGATACAATTATCTCAGCCTCCAGGAAAGAAGCAGACACTTTGACTCCCTGCTCTTGACTGTGTAGAAGTAACACTGGAGATAGTCTTCTCTAAGTTCTTTTTTTTTTTAATTCCTAAGAATTATGGTGTGAGTTCTGCATCCTGATGAAACTTCTGGACTAATTATTTCACACTGAGTTACTAAAGTCGATTGAAAACAGTGGGCAGATAAAAATACCTAGAGAAGAGAAGATGTTCTTAACTTGGGAGCTGCTTCCCAAAGTAGAGCAGCATGGTTGTGAAGTTTTCTGCTCACCTGCAAACCTCAGGTGAGGCTTGAAATTCTCTGAAACTTGCATGAGCTGCTGAGGAGAGACAAAGCAAGCACCAAAAAAAAAAAAAAAATCACAGAGAAGATTTTAAGTGATCAGGTTAAAAAAATTGACTGTGCATCACGTGGGTTTTCCAGCAGCTGTTAGCAGTGTAGCTGACTTCATAGAATCATAGAATGGTTTGGAAAGGACCCCAAAGATCATCCAGTTCCATCCCCTCTGCCATGGGCAGAGATACCTTCCACTAGACCAGGTTGCCAAGGGCCCCACCCAACCTGGCCTTGAACATTTCCAAGGATGGGGCATCCACAACTTCTCTTGGCAACGTTTTACAGTGCCTCACCACCCTCACAGTAAAGAATTTCTTACTAATATCTAATCTAAACTCACCCTTTTTCAGGGTAAAAAGCCACCACCCCTTGTCCTATCACTACATGTCCTTGTAAAAATTCCTTTTCCATCTCTCTTGTTGGCTCCCTTTAGCTACTTCTGGGCAGTGTGTAGAGAATTTAAATGCAAATACACCCCAAAATTCTTCCTGGAGTGTATTCTGAAGTCCTTATAAGGGGAAAAAGTTCAGCTTAGGTAATCCAGGAGTCTGTGCTGCCAGTTTTTATCACAGTTGCCCCTGGTGACTCTTTCAATTACAGGATTGCTGTTGCTAATCTAGCATTATATTTATCACCATTGTAGATATTGCACTAAATAATATAATGGTAGCCAACAAACTTCTTTCCCCAGAGAGTTTTGAACAAACAAACGTATTGACTAAAGCTGGGAAAAAAATCAGCATATATAAAGATTAAACCAAGGCAACAGTCCCAAGCATAGACCTTTCTCTCCCTTTCTATAGTGCAAACAAGCAATTCACATGTCTTCTGAGAAGACACAGGGTACGGTTAATAATGTATTTTGTGTATGAGATAACAATTTTTATTAAAGAACCATTCAAAGGAAGTGGCTGTGAGAACTTTTTCTATGCTGGTGTGCCTGATTTAGGAAGCTGTGGGTGGCAGAATGAGAGGCATCTTTTAGATTTCATTTAATTTGAGAAAAACCTTGGATGCTTTTTGTTCTGGTAGTAGTTCCCTTAAGTAGTAGTCAAAGTATGAACGTAGACCATTATTTTTGTCCCCTGTGGAAACACTGATCGATCTGTGTTGGAAAAGCAATGTTCAGGCTCTTGCAAACTATTCAGGAGCAGGGAGTAGTTGTTAGTTTTCCTATGAAGAAAGTATGGGATTTTTCACTTGAATCTGGAGCTGCAGAGGAAGGGCACTCAGAAGTTAAAAACATTTGAAACAGAGGAACAATAAAAGTTGGGGGCTGCCACACCTCACTTTGCCCAGTGCAGATCACTCACTATAGAGAGCACAGCTGAAAACCAGTGTGGCTGTCCAGAGCTGTGACTATGTAAGACATCATTGCCAGCCCTACCCTGTGGGGTTCACTTTGGGCTGAGTCACTGCTGAAATTACAGTGGCCTCTGGACTGCCAGAGGAAGCACCTCCCTCCCACAGCCCACACCGGCTCTGCAAAACAGAAAAAGACGTAAGGCTGGAGGGCCAGGAGTCAAGGGTGAGAATATTTCCATGAAATAAGAAAGAGTTATGAAACCACACAGATCAGGAGAGAAAGCAGAGAATAATACAAGGGAAGAAAAAATGAAATCAAGGTTTCCCCAGAGTTTAGTTCTCAAGTATCCATTTCTTGATTTTTTTTTTATTTTTAAATGTCATGTGAACTTCTTTACACAAGTTTGTATTACCTGAATGTTAACTGTATTGATTTGAATGTGCTTATATAAATCATGAAGACATCAGCAGGCTGGTGTCTGGAGGAGTCCACAAGAGAAGAAACACCTCAGCAGGCCCAGAGCAAACAATCTGAGAAGGGTGTAATCTTGACTGCCTGATCAGAGGTTCATGACAGGGGGTGTACGCCAAAGGCTGTTGGTTGCAAGACTGTGTGATGAATGTTTCTTTTGGCTTTCTCTGTGGAACTTGATGAAGAGATAGGTTGTAGCTCATGATCCAAGAGTTGATAATAGTGAAATTATCCAAGTCAACTGGCTGCGAACCAGAGGAGGGGAAAGGAAAAGATCCTGTGGTGATATAAAATCTTGTCTTGGTTTTGGCTGGGATAGAGTTAATTTTCTTCCTACTCGATGGTACAGTGTCGTGGCTTGGATTTAGGATAAGAGTAATGTTAATAATACACTGATTTTCAGATGTTGGTGAGTAGAATTTACTCTAAGTCAAGGACTCTTCATCTTCTCAGCTGACTCACACTGGCCAAGGAGATAATCCACACCATATAGAGTTGTGCTTGTTATATAAGAACAGAGAAAAACCAGTACAACACAGACAACAAATGCTGTTTCAGTGCAAATATGGAAACAAACAAATGTGGAAGTTTGCCTTTCATTTTCTGCTTCTGTGCAGGAAAGCTCCAGGGGAGCTATGCAAGAAATGTTTTTCTGATGGAGGTTTATTCAAGAGATTACATTGCCTGGGGTGGGATGAAAGAAATAAAATAAAATAAAGATATTTTAGACCATGGAGGACCAAAGTGAAATTGACTCCAGAGACAGAGGGAAGGCTTCTTGTGGACTTTGTCTTGAAAGACAGCCCTTTTGGGTTGGATGTATGAAGACATATGAGAGAAATGGGGTACCTGCTGTGGGTGAGAAGGCACAGCAGCAGCAAAGAGAGTTTCAGAAGAGCAGTGGGACTAACCAGTGGATGCTGCTTCCTTTTTTGTAAAATTCCTTCCTGAAGTATAATGAATTAGGCATAAGAGATATTTGGGAATCCAACCTTAGCAGAGACCTGAGATTTCCAGGTAGTACATTGCAGCAGAAACAAACCCTGTGAGGAACTGCCAACACAAGCGAGACATCCACTGAGGTTATGGAGCCAAAGTTTACCCTGGTGTGCACACTGTTCCAGCAGATGCAGGGGAAGTTACACAAAGGCTGTGATTTACCCTGGCATACGCAAAGTCCTCATTGTGCCTTATTCAGTAAACTTAAAATGTCTCAGGGGAGAGGAAAGAGAGGAAATTCCACGCTTTACTTTGCAGCTCAAGGAAATTACCAGAGCTTGCCCTGAAGAAACCTGCAGCAAAGGCTTGGCTGCACTGAAATTAGTGGCAAAACTCACATGATTTTTTGCTGCTTCACATCTGATGGTTTTTTCTTGGCAATTAACCTCTCTGACTTCTGTCACACCTTGAATCTTGCTCATGACTGCATGTCTATTTCCTCCAAGCTGGAAAGTGCTTTTTGTGGGACAAACATTCATTGGAACCACCTCCTTCCTTCTCTCTTACTTATTCTTCTTGCCTCCTGTTATTTCCTTTTTCCCAGAGAGAAATTATGGTTGCACATTGTGCTTTTCCCCTTTTGCTTATATGCATGTATTTTCCAGATGTCAATCCCTAGGCACACATGGTAGTTCTAGGTGGGATCTGAAACTCTAAGAAGGTGGTTCACCTCTTCCTGGAGTTGGGGTCTGACCTAAAAGAAGCCTTGAGACAGCTCTGGGAACCATTGTACAGTGGCTGTTGTCATGGAAGAATTTTCTGGAAGTTTTTGTAAAAGATGATTTAGAGCCATATTCAGATTTACTCCTTGGTTTCCAGCTCTACAGCTCTGTGGCCTTTGTGAGATGGGGTGGAGTGCAAAAGCTCATCCTAAGAGCCTGGCAATCTAAACCTCATCTGAAACAAATGCATTATTTTGAAAAGGCTTGTCATTTTACATCCAGTCACTGGTGCTGGCTCTTCCTTTGCAGACAACTGTCTCATCTTGTTAAGCATGCGTATGCACATTTAAGAGGTCACCTGCTAAGAACTGGCATAATTTGGTTTTGCATTGACCTGCAAGGTTACATGCTTTGTTGCTCCCATAGGCTGTATTTCCTGGGATTTGGGAGGAATTTTGCAATGAAATACTTATTGCAACTACAAACTTTCTGTTTTGCCTTACCATCCTCCTTTCCTGAGTGCCTGTCCTGCAGCTGCCTGGCAGGTGCTGCCCTTTGCCCTGCAGCAGTTTTCTCTCTGCTCTCACTCGAGGGGCGTGTGTGTCTCACTGCTCCTTTTCTCCCTTCCTTCTTCTGTTTTGCCAAGGGGGTCTGATGTGCCCCAAACTGCCCAGCTCTCCCCTATTCCAGCTGGCCTTTCAGGGTGGTTTTAAGGCTTACCAGGAGACAAGCAGAACTCAGGTATGATGGGGAGATGAGGCAGACTGGAGTACTAAGGCCTGCTGCTGTGTGATTGCCAGGCTGCCAAAAAGGCACTGGCCATTCTTTATCTCACTGTCTTCTCAGGAGAGGATATCAAACCCACTCCAACTCGAATCAGTAGATGTCTCTGGCTTTTATTACTTTATTTGAACTCATCACACTCAGCAATGATGGAAGTTACAGAGTGCCCAAGAACATCAGCTCGATCATGGGAAAATTGTTTCTGTGAGCCCTTCTGCCTCAATAGCTCTCAGTCATTCTCCATTATTTAAGGTATCCAGGGCCTTCCCAGAGACCCTTTTGGTTTTAAAGCAGCAGTAAGAACTTAATGCATGTGGATGATAGGTCTTAAAAGAACATGCTGGATGTATTAGAATAAATGCTTTCTCTCAGAGAAGGCATTCCTATGGTCTTCCTCTTGTATCCTACAACTAGACTGTCCTATTTATGTTTGCAGCAAAAGTGTAGGATGTTCAGGTACCAAGAATGCCTTTTCATTGGCTTTGTTAACCTTCCATGTCTTGTTTCTAGGAGTCATCTTTTTCCTACATTGTAAGCTCTGATGCTTGCTGGCATTACTAAATTCACCAAGGCCGGGTTCGCAGTTCATGGGTTTGCAGTTCTGCAGCTTGCAGAGCTTCCCAAAAGCAGTAGGCCCATACACAGCAGTACAAAGGGATCCTTCTTATTTCTCTTCCTTGCTCCAGTTCGCAAAAGTACACACCAGCAAGCCCAGTGCACATTGTCTGGTATTTCCTGATAAAAACCAGCTTAGGCTTATAACTGCAAATGGTCTTTACATGATGGTATAGCTGTGCTGTCCCCTTACATGATGGTACAATGATAATGTCTCCTACCATTAGACTTAGACTTTCAGAAGAGCTGACCTGTAAATAAGCTCTTTTTGGACAAAGTGTCCAGAGCTGAATGCTAAGTCTGCCACTGTTGTAAGCCCCAGAGCACCAAGTGTCTTTGGTGGCAGCAAGCTCAAGTTGAAATACTAAAATGCTGCTCTTAAAACCTCCAAACTTTCCGCATTATTTTATTATTATGCTAGTTTAAATTGTATGTTATGTGATGGCTGGCTAGGAATTATCTGAGTTGTGAGTATGAGTTTGTCAAAATGCATCAATTCATCTTTTGCTAGACAAGAAAGAAGTGACATAGCAGCTATCAAAAAAAACCTCACAAACCTGTCCTTGCAGAGTGTCCTTAAAAGAACCCTTTTCAAAATATAAAAATGTGGTTTGTATATGTGTGAAGAATTTCCTTTTCCTTTCCTCCTGGCAGAGGTGTTCATTATGTTTCAGTGTGTCCAGACTGATTCTGTGCTGGGCTCCTCTTGTACCCAAATACCTCTCTTGTCCCCAGTAACCAAGATTCAATTTGAGACTATTTTTATTGATGTACATGGACCAAATCCCATCACCCTACATGGGATGTTAATGCAATTACAGGGTTATACATGGCTTTTCTCTGGATTTGCATTCATGATGTAAAGGCTGAGCCTGACTTGGAAGATAATCCAGATTCATTTCTGATGGCAACCATCACGCTTGGCAAGAGTGAAATTACCTCCTTGTTGATGAGGGCAGATATCACCCACTAATCTTGACTGAACACATACCAACCCATGAAATGTGAGCCCTTCAGCTAATTTTATTGAAGAAAGAAGCAATGGAAAAAGTTGAATTTTTCTTTTCTTGTGAATCTGCTTCAGGAGAGGGCTACGCTGTGACTGAGAATGCCATGTCCGACTCCTGTGGGCAGGAGCAACTTCTCATAAGATGTTCTGCCAAACAAACTCTTATAATGCTTTTGTTCCTGTAGAGTGTTGTCTGAAAACAGACTTAATTTTCTGCAAACATGAATAAAATCATGAAAGGAAATGAATAGGATAATAAAATGCTCTTGAAAGTACCAGATTTCTAATGGAGAAGATAAAAGAGTCAATGTATATATGGGTGTGAAGAGATCATAAAGAGACCATTATTTCCTTTTTTATTCTTCTCTTTATATCTATTATGTTTCATGCTCTTTTCTCTGGAAAATATTTTGGATATGAAATTGAGGAGAAAAGCTTTTGTCTAGTTTCAGAACAACCAGCCAAACAGAGAAGCTTGTTTTTCTGCTTCTTTTTGTAACACGTCTCAAAATGAAAATGTAAGCAAATGAAAGTGAGAGGAGTTTAAACAAAAATTAATTTTTAAACATTTTCCTTCAGACCTACAAAGAGAGGGGAGGCTGCTTCTCTCTAAGGAAAATGCTGCTTTTATCCTCCTTTCAGTTTTTGAAGGGGAAAGTCTTTGTACCATGTACCACACAGGAGGGATTTATTGCCCACAGCTGAGCTCAACTGAGAAAATAATTTTGACCTGATACGTAGTAGTAATGTCTAGACAGAGAGCATTGAAGGGCTCCAGGGGAAACTCAGAGTAGGAACCAGTTATGACAAATTGAGCTTTTGAAGTGACAAATAGAAGCAAACATGTAAAAAGCTGAAGATTTCATAAAGTAAATGTGAGATTTGATGCTGACCTAAATGAAACTGGAAGACAGGACAAGCTAAATGAGAGTGTATTTGTTTCTGCTGCCTTCTTCTTCCAACAGGAGCCAGAGCAATTGCTGGTGGGGCCATGCTATGCAAGAAGAAAGGTGAAACCACCTTTTTCATTTGGGTTGGGTTTCTAAACAAAGCTAAAGCTTTCTTTTACCTGGTCCAGTTGGAAATCTGGATTGATCTCACAAGAATTTTCATTAGGATGACCTAGAGGTTAAGGAACTGCTTTGTGTGGGCAAGTACTGTAATTAACTGGGCTGAGCTCTGTAGGCAGCTGAAGGGAGCTGTATTTGTGAGATCCTGAATATGTAATTTTTGGGTGCATTTTGCCTTAGCAAAGCTAAATGCTTATTTGATGGCATTATGGGCTGTAGAGACACCAAGGTAAGTGTCACCTGCTTCTGCAGGAGTTGAACTGAAGAGTGATTTCAGATTATTTGTGCTTCTGAAATGTTAGAAGTGGAAACCTGATACTGGGATGAGAATTTTGATTGCAGAATAGAATTATCAAAGGGAAAGTCCTATAGCCAATTGTCATTTTCACCCCCACAAAATATCCTGAGTTCTTGATCTGTATCAAAGCATTCAACCTTTCTCTCTGCTAATCTATTACAGAGCCTGTGGCATTGAAATTGACTCCAGAGTCACAAACTAAGGAAAGTTACTTAAATATTGGAGTTTTCTTGGCTGGAGAACATAAAAAATGAGGAAAGACCAGGGGGTTGTTTATATTTAAATAAGCACATCAAATAGGAACTTTCTTTTCTTTCTTTCTCTAGACTCTGATGGTTTTGTTGGTTTTTATTTTACTAGAACATCTGAATGTTTACCAAGGCAAATAATAAGTCCTCAGAATCTTATTTAAAACGGCAACAAGAAGCATGCAATAGATGCTGTTCTTCTCTAATTTCTTTGAGACCACATTTTTCCTGCTGCTGTGTGGTATAAAAATTATTTAATTTTGAATGGCAGTAAATTATTGAAGTTCTTGAGTTCTGATGCATTCTCAAATATCAGCTTTAAGACTATGTGGATGTATTCTATGTGGTGGAATATCTTGCACCTAAGGTTTTTGGTCCCTTTACTTCGGAGGGAACTGGAGCAGCAAAGGGAGAGCATGCATCTGGAAGTGTTAGGTGATCCAGTAATAATCCAGTTAGGTTATCCCGTAATAATATCCTATTATGCTTGTCTGAAATTATTTGATCTCTCTTTTTTTGGCGGGGGTGGGGAGGTGGGGAGAGTGAAATAGATGTCAAGAAATGATCTTCCTTCATTTATTAGGCCAAATGACTCTGGAAGAGTTAGCCTAGTCCGAAACCTGGATTGACTGGCACTTAATGACTGCTTTGTTGCTCACAGTCAATGACCATAAGAGTTAATCATCACTTAAAGCATGGCAATAGTTTTAACAAAACCTCTTTCGTGCTCATACTCTCCCAAGCTGACTTTCAAGAGAATGACTCCATCATGTATCACAGGACAGGAAATGTCCATAAACATGGCAGAGGAGGAGATGATGTTTTTGCAGGCTTTCACATTTCTGGTATTATTAATTTTCTTTGGCTACAAAAAGGACATTTTAGGCTTAATCCATGAAAGTAGGTTCATAGAAAGCAGGAAATGGAGGTAATTTGTGGGGCATGAGAACTGCACAAGGGCAACGTCTGAGAATAAATCTAAAATGGAAATGTTTGCAATGTCTTGCTTAGGGCACAATCAACATAACCAGAACATGATATTGCCTGTTGCAAGAGTATGTAAATTACTTGGCAAGTGCAATGCACTGTATTGATGTATTGGTGTCCTTGGGTTGTAGCTAGAGTTCTGTATCAGAAGTGATGAGAGATAAGAAGGAATGACCTGAGAGGCTTCTAAAATAGCTTTTCTAAAAGTGTATTACTTTTGGACAGGTCTGGGTAACAATCCATGCCAGATGATCTGAACCAACCAGAATTACAGGGTTACAGGCATGATAAAACCACAATTTGCAAGCAAGGTATTAACTAACAAAATACGTGTGATAAGACTTGATAGCAGTAGCATTAATGTACTCCTTGTTTCCTTTTGAACCAAGTGGTAAATATTTATCATGTCTGAGCTGTATCACATCACTTTAGTGTATCACAGAGCATGCCCACACAGCCACATGATGCTGCGTAGGCAAAGCAATCCGTTGTCAGGAGGCAGTGCTCAGGAAAGTGTTCACTTCAAGTGTAATGAAAGGGAAATTGCTACTAAATGCAGTTGTGAGCTGCTATTACATCACTCTTCAGACTGTGTGCAAGGGGTTGCCAGCAAATACACTGTACTTCTGCTTTCCACCAGGACAAGAAAGCCATCTCCTTCTTTTTTTATTTCCTTTATCTTCCTTTATATGCAATATGGGGTTTTTTGGAGAGAAAAAAGATTTAATTTTTAAATTTTTTTCTGTTGCTGACTGTTAGTAGGAACACCAAGAATTCACACCGAAAACATTACAAGAAAGGGAAAAATTAAATCCTTTAAGTGCTAATAGTTCCTTCTTACATTTGTGAGGATGTATATACAATGTAAAATTACTGGTTTTAATTTTTGTCTTAGGCAGTAGTTTATGATCATTTGCCTTCTTTCCCATTATAAACACTAGATTCGTTTCTGGCAAATCTCTATTTCTGGCACATCTTTCCCTGTCTAGAAGGATATCTTGGAGACACACAGCGCTCTCCTGAAAAGCATGCAGTCCATATATGCAATAAATCCTTCATTAGCCCCTTTTATAACTTTGGTTATAGTGAATAATACCATATTTGCTCTGAAGTAAAAAGTTTAATTATCCTTCTGTTTTACAAGGAAAGCTTTGTAAACCTTTTGTAATTACAGGCTGCTAAATATTATCTAACATTGAAATTCATTCTACTTGAACATACAAAAATTATTTTCTCTTTATTGAAAAATTCCTGAATTATTTACTTAAGACTTGAATGCTTAAGTATGAGTGAAGCAAAGGAAAAAAAGATTTTTCACCCAGAGATTTTCCTTTTAAATGTGGGAATTGTATATAATTTTACACCAACATTAAAACAAGGCCTACATTAGTATAAAGCCAGGTTCAAGAACATAGAGTAGAATTCTGAGTGTGAAACCTTATAGTAGAGCCCTTGACAAATTCAGAAGAGCTGGAATTTTATCCTGAGGCTTCACCATCTCCTTCATGGTCATGACCATTTCAACTTTAAAACTCACAGAAGCTTGAACTTTTTATTCCCCCTTATTTTGAATGATGGAGCATAATTACCATCCCTGAGCTGCACATTCAATTTTTTTCTATTTTGCAAAAGTGCGAAGACTTCAAAGCAGAGAAGACTCATGGGCAGGGCTTTTTACCAGAGAACTGCTAAAGAAAATGCCAATTTTTGAAAGGCTGGTTTCTGAAAAGGCATTATAATACTTTAATATTTTGTTCTGCATTTTGTAGTTAAAGCTCTAATCCTCCTACAAATTCCCCAAAGCATTTTTCTTGCAGGGTGGAGGGGGTTCATTCTGGAATGCTTTGTAAAATACAGATGTGTATGAAGGAGTATTTAAACTTGCATGACCCAAGCAGGAATGGGAGTTAATTTGAAAACAGAGTGTAGCATTTCAAAGCATGGAATGAGGTAAGTTTCCAGCACTGAGCTTACTCATCAACCCTGTAAGTTGCTGTATAGATGATCTTTCCAGATCCAAAACCTTTCAATGAGTCCAGATCTAGTTAAAAACTCTTCTTAATGTGGATGCTGATCCTGCACATCTTTCACAAGTTGGTCATTAGCAATCTAGGCCATTATGAAGAATAAATCCAGGCCCATGGGTTTGGGTGTTAAAGGAGCTGATGGAACAGTATGAGCTGAACGTGGTTTCCGACTCCGTTTGTTTAGGTGGGAAGGTGGAACCGTGTCTGGCTCTTTGAAGGGACATGCAGTAAGCACTTCAGACATCTAATGCACATCCCCATGGAGCTGAGAGGACTTTACAAGTCCTTGTGCAGGTGGTGGAGAACAGCCTTCCCTGCTCAGGTTTCACAGACCCCTTTGGCCACCTTATGGGACACATTAATCTAGGAGCTGAGAGTGTTATGCAGCTTCCCACAGATGCCAACAAAGGGTGATATACACTACCTGCTTTCTTTTGATGCCTTTTCGTTCTTCTTAAGCAGTGCCTAAGTTGTTTGCTTGTTTTCTTTGCACAGTTGTTTATGCTGAGATTCAGCTGGGCACGCATTTCTCAACCCCTATAGTGTAGATTCAGAAGAATTTCTTTCTTGGGGAGTTGTTCAAACTTGGGCCAGTGTAAACAGGGTCTCCCTGGGCGACAGTAGTGGATTTAGTCTGGTTTTGTGTTTGTAGAGCAGATGTTTTCTTGGATGAATCGAGCAGAAGTTTTATTTCAAAAGATTCAGCAGCAGTTAAGCTGTGATAATACACTCCCTTCTTTGCTTTGTTATGAATACCTACTGGAAGAAAGGAAAGGGTTTCTTTCTTCTGAATCCCAAGTACACTAATCTCTGAAGTGACTGGTCAGGACAAAGTTGAAGTATCAGATAATGGTATCTGAAGTAGATTTTACTGAAATTGCTCAATATTGCATGTTGTTGAGGAAGATGGGGGAGGGTTGGTTTTGGTTTTGTACATGGCATCTGAAAAATCCTGCTTCCTAAAATTTTTCAGCTCTTCTGTGGCAAGGGGTGAGTTGTCTTTTGTTTTTTGTTTTTTTTTTTAGTACATACCTTGCAAATGTTATTGCTTATTAATTTATTGCAAAAAACCATTTAGGTTAGAAGGGATTTCAGGAGGTCTGTAGTTCAACCTCCTGCCCAAAGCAGGATTAGCAATGAGATCAGACCACATTGCCCAGGGCTTTATGCAGTCAGGTCCTGAAATCCTTCAAGGACTGAGACTGCACAACCCTTTGGCAACTGAGCCACTGCCTGACTGTCCCAATGGGGGTTTCCCCCCTTCTATCCCTGTTTCAGTTTGTGGCCATTGTCTCTCTGCTATGTACCTCCCTTCTTATCTCTTCTCAAAAGTGCAGGATGTCTACTGTCAGGTATCCAAAACCACCCCTTCTTGAGCCTAAACAAGCTCTGGTCCACCAATGTCTCCTCACAGACATGTGTGACAACTTCTGGCCCTCCTGGACTTGTCCTGTCTATGTGTTCCCACCCTGGGGCCGGAACGGGATGCCATACTCTAGATGCGGACTCATGAATGCCGAGTAAAAGGAAATTATTGGTGATCTGTTGCCCATGAAGCTGCTGGCCACCTTGGCTGTCAGGCAGGCTGTGGCTGGTGCCCAGGTCACTGTTCACCACCACTCTGAGGTCCTTATCAGCAGCACTGCTCCCCAGCCAGCACTGAAACCAGGGGTTTTTACTTATACTCTTCCTGGTGCAGAAGCAAGCCCTCAAGCTTTCTGAAGACCATCTCTTAATGAATCAAAAGCTCAGGGACCCTTTCTGAGCACAAGAAACCTGCGACCTAATAATTGTGATGAATTTCTTCCTCTGGTCTTTCCTCTCCTTGGGAACAGAAAGTTGGTGATGATGCTTCTGTTCAACACACGCAGCCCGGTAATGATCTCTGTGTGAGATGGATATGCACAACAGGTTTCTATGCTCCACTGTGTTTCTTGTATCCTGTTAGGCAAAGCAAAGCAAAGCATTGCTTCTATTTCTAAAGTCATCATTAGTTGTTAAAGCCACTGTTACTTTTCAGAAATACCATGGTGCTATTAATAAGGCAACAAGTATGGCAAAAAATGCCCTTTAATTAGTTACTCAGAGATGAACTCTTAATTCTGTAACTGCTGTCTGTGCTTTATTTTGAAGGAGGAGGAAGGCTGCCTGAAAAGGAATAAAGAAGAATGAATGTCTGAATTCTGAGCTCAGTTATGCCAGCTAGTATGCAGGGCAGCTTGGATCCAAATCTGTTTTAGGAAGGACTTTAAGATTTAGCTTGTTAAATCTGTACAAAATGAATTACTGCAACAAAGGAAGAAAGCGAGCCTTGTGGTGGTAGGACAAAAAGGGTTTTATTCCTGTTTCTTCACAGAATTTCCTTGGTGATCGTGACATTTTTAGGCTGTGAGACTTGGTCAATCTTGAATGCCTGTGGGTGGGCACCAGACATGCACATGCAGGGATGCTTCCAGTAAGCAACCTGATTTTGAGAGTTTGATCATCAAGCCTTCTAGATTGACGTGCTCTGCTTGGCCTCCCAATTTATCCGATGTGCTGTGGTCTGTCTGGATGTCCCCAGGTAAGCAGCTGCTGCTTGCACAACACATGTGTGCTTCATGCATTCTTGTGGGAAAGAAGGACAGATTCAATGCGTGGCTCTGCCTTAAATCCAGGCAAACAGGATTTGGGCCTCCTGTCCTGTTTGCTGTTTTCCAAATTCTTTTTTCTTTTTCAGAATCAGTGGACACAGCTGATATTTTGGATTATCCGAGTCCTGAGTGAGAGACTCAACTGAGTGTCAGCAATCTGAGAGAAAAATAAAATATGACACTTTATATTCTCAAAGAGTTCAGCCTCAAATCTACTAGTTTTTTTAATGTCCCTTGGCATCTGAGGAAATTGAGCATGATTTGAAGAGGAAAACATTTATAGGGAAGGTCTGATCACATGAAAAGGAGCAAGCATTATGGAAAGCATTATGTATTTTTAATAGTTTTATACTGACAATGGTGGGAAGTAAGCTGGAAGAAATGGCAACTTTATATGTTTCATGTATTATGATGTTTATTTCCCTCAGTCATGTGCTGGGGTCTCTTGTCTGGTAGTGGCAACCACGTGCAGGGGTAGTTACTCAGGCTCAGTCTTTCATGCTGGACAATGTCATTGCTCCTGTAGGCAAAGAGTGGTTGCTTTTTCTGGGAAAATTAAGCCAACTCATTTGAGTACCAAATATGGCTTTGTAAAACTACTGTGGGACCAATAACTTTTGGGCTTACACTGGAAGAAACTGCTTATCAGTTTTGGAGGTTGTGATATAGCATTGAGAGGGATGTTAAGAACCATTACTCTAGGGCCAGCCAGTTTTGCCCTCTTGGGTGTTATGGCATCACCAACCCTTGGAACTAAAAGGAGGATAAAAAATGCACTGTTGGAGAAAAATGAGCTCTACTGTTTTAAAACACACTGTTCTTGAGTTGTACTGTGGTAAAATTCTTTGCAGGCCTTCTATCCATCTGATTTTTAAAGGAAGATAAATCCTGCTAGCAGTTGTCAGAGAAGATAAAAGATAAATTGGTGTGTGATTTTCAGCACTTAGCCTTACTAATACTTCTCTGCTGTAAGTGTTATGTGTGGCTGTTACATACTGGCACTTCTCAGGAGAAGATAGCAATGTAAACACGTATTTTAACAAGTCTCTGCTGCAGCACCATTGATTGTAGCCAGCTATTGTTCTCCTGAATCCTGCCTAAGATGGGGAGTGAGAAGTTTCCTGGGATTTTAGGCCCAGACCTTTTTGACCGGAAGCCAGGGAACAATTAAGAGGCATTGAATCTCTTCCCCTCCACACATACACTTTTAAAATTGAAAGCTGTGGAGAAGAGGAAGTCAAAAGAGTTTCCCTTGTTTTACTCAGGTGCTGTGCTATATATAACATATTTATGTTCTGAACTGCTTTGTAGATAAGGCTTTTTCTGGCATGGGGTGGTATCAAACCACTCTAAAGGGAGAAGTTGCTCAACTTCTCACTCAGAAGAAGGTGACATTTGTGAGCTGTGGCAAGGCAGGAACAAAAGCTTGCTGCTGCCCCACCTGCCAGGACAGGCTTGTGTCCGTCCATCACCTATTGGAAAGCACAGGACTGGCAGCTCCCCACAAGCAGATGGCTGATATTTGTGCTGTTTTGCCTTTGTGCTCTTTGCTTCCTTTCAGGATTGGAGGATACAAGGCCCTAGTATTGATTTTTCTGTGCAGCTAAAAAGACATGAAAGCTGCTGTGCTTTTGAGGGCTTAGACTGTCAGTTTTCTTATTCCCTGTAGGTCTTCCCAAGGTCTCTCATCTCTTTTTCATCTCTGCAGATGCCTTTGTCTTCACTATATCCTTCCTGGTGGCTCTTTTTAGGGAGGAATAGAAAGCTGAAATTCTGGTCCCATAGAAACATTTTGCTGTAAAGCTCCACTACTGTGCCTAATTCTGCAAGGGCTTCATTGGCATCTGTGTTTAATTGTGGTGACACATAGTTGTACATGGAAGCGATCAGAGTTCCCTGGTGATTTGCACCAATGAATCTGTGCTTGTGGAGCTACATCACTCCAAAATTTTCAGAAAAATCTTCAAGTCCATGGGGAGTATCTTCAGGGATGAGTGAGAAGGTGTCCCCCATTGTCTTTGGTCCTCACAAAGATTGGTACCCCTCTATTCCCATCCAGCCCTCCAAGCTGAATTATTAGAAACTTCTTGGAGCAACAAACAAATCTTGCTTCACATTTGGGACCCTGTCAACAGACAATATCCTTATAATATTAATAGTGCCTTTAATTGCAGATCTTTTTGTTCATTGCACAAGCAGCATTATGAGGTTTTGATCACAAATGTTAGGAGAAAGCAATTTAAAAGCAAAAAAATCCCCAAAACTGATCCTCACAAAACCATTACCTGTTTTATTTTTTAATAAACAGATAATGCACTGGCAATACACTTTGGCAAATGAGTTTCCAGAAGGAAATACGAGTCAAACAAAATTGCACATAATAGTGGTATTTAGCTAACTGTGCATACCTCTCATTTAATCTGAACTTATTTTTAGTAGCTCTAGCTGCAGTAGTTACCACAAAATGACATAGGACTGGGATTTAGGTCCAGACCTTTTTGACAAGGAGGATAGGATCCCCATAACTTAGGAAGTTCACCAAAGATAGGGGAAAAAAATAGTGCTAGTTAGCAGCTACAAGTAACCATTTTAGGCAGTTTTTGTCGCCTCATCTTGAATTAGAGTAATAGGAAATAAGAAAACCGAGAAACCCAAGTGGTCAGAGTGGAAAAACAAGCCTTAATATTTGGCAAGCAACAACTGAAGAGAAGCAGCTTGATCAACAGGCTAGCCCACAGATACATATTTTACCATATGTTTAAGATAAGATTGTATTATCCTATCTCTTTGCCTTATATAATTAAATCATTGGATGTTACCGATGGCACTGTTAGGTCTGACATAAAAGAAGAGTTTGGCACCAAGATGGTGCTCCCACCACAAAGAACCCCTTGTTCATGCAGAGGTTCCCATCTGCAGAGTATGTGAAAATGTCTTTGATAATTAGGCCCTGAATTAAAGTAAGGTTTTGAACCCTCATTGGTAAATTCCCTACTAAACTTCTTCAGAAACCTTTTTCTTTTGTATTTAGATTCTTAAGGTTTCTTCTTTTGTTAATTTTTTATTCCAGTCAGATGACATGCATTTTCCATCAGAAGTCAGTATTTCATAATTTGTTGCTTACTCATTGCATTGAATCTTTAATTTATTTAGGTTAAATTGTTTTAAACTACTCCCATTAAAACCTAGTTCTCCTCCAGGAGGGCTCCTTGAATTCTCTTAATGTCCACTTGTTTCCTGGGATCACTGATTGTGTGTACAGCTGCCAACTTCTAATACAATTAATCTCTATTTGCAGAAGTCTCACTGAAGCAGCAGAAGAGATAGTCTTGGACTGAGAGCTGTGTTGGGATCATATAGTGGTGATAAGGGTAAATCTTTGCTGGGAAGGCCTATAGAAAACATGCATTGTATTTACAGTAATCCTGTGATAGGATATTGCAGCAATTCCTGCTGCACAGCCTTTGCTTTCAGCAGAAATTGTACTTTTGACATTGACAGTGAAGACCCTCCCTCTCTCACAAGATGAGTTGGGTTGCTGCCCCATGTTGCATTGTTTGTTGGCTCTGAGCCATGGGATATGACAGCACTGTGTGCTGAAAACTGGAGGCTTCTGTAGTTTGTTTTGTTTTGTTTTTTTGTGGTTTTTTTTTTTGTTTGTTTGTTTGGTTTTTTGGGGTTTTTTGTTTGTTTTTGGTTTTTGTTTTGGTTTGGGGTTTTTTTGGTTTTTTTGTGGTTTTTTTTTTTTTGGTTTTTGGTTTTTTGGTTGGTTGGTTGGTTTTTTGTTTTTGTTTTGTGTTTTTTTTGTTTGGTTGGTTTAGTGGTTTTTTTCTTTTCCTTGGTTTTTTTTTTTTTTTTTCTTGTTTTTTTTTTTTCTGGTTTAATTTGGAGCCCACTGCACTTGAAAATTAAGTTGGTGTCCAGGGGATTAGCACTGGAATACAATAAGCTTTTACCTGCATGGTATGGAAACAAGAACAGGCACTGGCTTTGCATCCCATCTTCTCTCAAATAAACAACATATCATTAATGCTGAACCTGACAGGTTTTTATACTTGAAGCATCTATGCAGTCAAGTCCAGAGTCTTTTTAACATGGGTAGAAGTTGTTTTTCCAGCAATTTACACTACAACCACTGTATGACTTTTGCTTCATTCTTCATGTTTATCTGAGGCTTCACAGTGGGTTCTGTTGAGAGTCCTTAGTTGACGTTACAGAAAAAACTATGTGTCCTATGCAAGCACAAAAATTTTGTAGATTTTTTAATTAACCTCATTATATTGAAAGTGACAAGAGTTGTCCATCAGATCTTGCCTTTATAAGGAGAAGGTGCTCTGCTACCTTTTGTGACCTTTTTCAGTGTGTGTTAAGTGTTCATGAACCCAAACCACATGAATGTTTAAGGTCTCTGGCCTCTGTAAAGTGACAAATAACAATAAGGACTTTAGGGAAAATATTTCTCATATGTCTGCTGGGAAGGGGAAAAAACCCCATAAGACCAACACAGTAATTGACTTAGAATGCTATAAAGGGAAATATCTTTTCTCATAGAGATAAAAAGCCTCGATTCACACATGAGCTGCACCAAGTAGAACTGATGAATATAGCACAATAGTCCTAACAGATTCACTACAAGCCCTGTCCTGAATAACAAAAAAAAGAAACAAAGAGAAAGGGGGCAGGGAAATGGTTACCTTCTTGCTCTTGGGAAGAGTTAAGAAATAGAGTGCTAAGCAATATAGGGAAAAAAGAAAAAATAGTCACATATTATTCATGCTTCACTTGTGTTTGGTACATTCACACAGGCATATTAGGCATGAAAAGAACTCTGAAATGTAAATAGAGACATTCATTGTGTGGTTTTACTTTATTTTTTAAGGAGGAAGGGAATAGAACAAATGGACTCCCCATTCTGCTCTTTCTCAGAAGAAATCTCTTCTGAAGCCATTCTGATGAAAGCATAATTAACCTTGTTTTCATTAATGGGTCTTTCCTTTGTGGCTCAGATGACAAAAAATGAGAGAGATCATGGGCCACCCTTGGCGATCAAGGAAACATCATAAAAATTGAGGTTGAGGTTGTTGTGCACAAACCGAACTATCAAAGGTATGACGGGCTTGAATTTAATTCCTGTAATTATACTAATGATGCAGAACATAGCCAGGCCAAAATAACTCAGGCAATTACTTAGCATATTGCTCTAGTTTCTGCAGTGGCAGTTATTGTTTACATCTCTAATTATGCTGTGTAGACACATCAAATCACTCACACTTGTTTTGACTTGAAGTATTTGAAGCAGCAAACACCAATGAGCTGTATCTTATGGATGCTGCTGTGTGAATGAATGCAGTTCAGCAATACTCGTTCGTCAGGCTCAGGGTCCAATCCTGCATGTCTGTCATACTCAGAATTCCTGCTGCTGTGACTCCCTTATGTATTTCTTTCATTGAGAACTTCTCCTTGCCTTAAGCAGATGTTGAAGGGCTCCGTATTCACATAGCTGAGCACTTTGTGTGCCCTTAATTTTAAGAGCATGAATAGCCAAATGCAGGTCAGCAGGACTGCTCAAACATTTTATAGGAGAGTTACCACTGGTTAAGATACAGTTTCCATCTAAAATAAGGTCAATTTCTTCTCCTGGGCTAGTGTAGCAAGAGCAAAGGAAGAACTCATTTCAATTACTGACAACAGCAGCAAAAAATACCTTGTTTGAAGTTGTTATCCATTGCCTTCCATTTTTCTTCACAGGAATGAGGGGGAAAATGGAAGAACATTAGAACAGTTCATCCTTAAAAAAAATGGAAAAGGATTTGTTAGTATGTGCAAATGGCTCTGTTGGACTTTTACACCTCTAGCGGTCATACACAATGTGATTGGTTTCTTTCCCCTGCAAAACAGTATGTTCTCTAAGAGTTGTATACAAGTTCACATGCCAAATGCTACAAATACTTCAAACTTTAGGATGACCTCTTTCTGCAGTCCTAAGCAATCTGCGTTCTCTGCTCTGTGTCTCAGTCTCCCCTTCTGCAGGCACAGAATAATAATGTTCATCTATTTTAACACTTTAGGGCTTCCTATTTCAAAATGCAATACAAATTTGTAGTGTTAATCCATTCAAAGGATCATTACAAACCATACTGAAGGCCAGCATTGTGGACATTTCTATTGCCCAGATGGCTGATTGCACTAGGCTAAGAGTCTGGAAACACAAAAAAAAATTTGTCTTGCATATTTTATGTCAATGGCTTTCTTAGCAGCCTGCAGGTATATTTACTTTATTTTGTTCTGCTAGAAACGTAGTGAAGATATACTTCCTATATTGTCTATGGGGAAAAGGCTCATAAAGGGTAAATTGTCCCACTAGAAATATTCTCCTATTAGATTAAGTTAGTTTACCCTTTGGCAGGAATATACCTAGCTTTCAACTGCAGTTACAGCTCCTTGAGCATTTATAATACAGTTTTCAATGGAAGGAATTTCAGGCTCTTCTATTAAATCCAATTCAATGTCAACTCTGAGGGAGAAGAAGGGGTCTTTCAAGCATTTTTCTACCCAGAAAGCATGTCACAGATTCTAAAAATAGGCTGTGCATACATTAATGCCTATATTATGATGTAGGCGAAACTGGAAATATGTTGAGGACTTTTTAAACTCCTGTTGGCTCCGGGAGGGCTCAGTACTTCACAGAATCCGCCTGAGGGAGAGGGAAGGAGAACAAAGTGAGAATACACAGTCCCAGCAGTGCTCTGGCTATGCATGCAAACCTTTTGCAGTCACAACTCCCCACAGGAGCATGAAAGGATGTTTCAGTCTGTGTCTACAGATTCTCAGAGGCTCCCCCTCAACAGAGGTGTTCAGAAGGAATGGATCTTGTCATGTGAACTAGAGGCTAAAACAGGAGAGGTTGCTTTGACTTTGGCTTGTACATAAAAAAACCCCAACCCTTTTAGCAGAATAGTCCATATTGGGAGAGAAGAGGAAAAAAACCCCTATGGCCACCCCATATTGTTTGCAGGTATTAAAGAGAAGAGGGCTGCTTTTTAAAGGCCATTATTTCCTTCCACTGCTTGAGTAAGTGTATAAATTTCAATCCCTCTTGCTTTACAAATTATTTTGTTGAGATTTGATGAAGAGTATTTGTTGAGTATTGATGAAGATTTTTATTACTCCAACACTGCACTGGCAATAGAGCCAAATGAGCTAACTGAGCTCCTTTCCAAAGACTCTGGTCTCCTATGTTTCCAAGTCTGATAGCTGAGGATAGAAATGTTACCCTATTCTTCACTGGAGTGTCCAGACCATCCATGTTTTCCTGACAGAAAGATTTTAAAAAGGCACCAGACAAGAGCTGACAGATGACTCCAGATAAGGGAGTTGTGGTGGCCTTTTGACTTAAGTAACTTCAGGTATTGAATAGTAAGGAGCAATTATTAATGGAGCCAGGCACCTTGGATACAGTTTTTGCTTCCTCGTGCAAAGGAAGCCTTGCACAGCCAAAGTGCCTCTTAGGCCACGGTGGGCATTGTCACCCTCCTGCCCCTCCTGGACTCTTTCCAGGGTGATGCACCAAAGTTATTTAGACTGAGTTTTTAGATCAGCTTTTTCCAGCCCTTGAGTTTTGGTGGCACTATCAGCTAAGGGAAATACTCCCTTGTCTGCCCCTGTCTAGTTATTCCTGCTCTGTACCTCAGTAATGTGGTTTTAAGCCTGATCAACTGGCAGGGGTAAACACTGTGGTGCAGAAAATATAAATCTTGACAGTGCTGCCAAAGCCAGGCTGCCTGCAGTCCACAGTCTGCCTCCATCGTTGAGTTCCAACTCAGCTCTTCCATGAGAAGCCTCACCTTTAGGTGTCCCTGTCCCTGAGACACTCCCCTTGATTTCAGATGGAAATGCGTGTTGGCTGGTTAGTGGCTGCTACTACTACAAACAATCTGTTTTCTTTAAAGAGGTTAATGATCTGAACTGAAGTAGTGAAACCTGGCAGTTTCACTGGTCAGGTCATATTTACTAAAGATACAGCTCATTTACTCCTTATTGTGAAAATTTTCTTTATCCCTTGTTTGCAGTGGTTGACACTCCTTATTACTTAATATAAAGCCTACTGCCAAAAATTAGGACTTCAATTATGAAAATAGTAGAAAAGCTCCTTCCTCCCCTGAGAAGTATATAGTTCATGGATGTGGACAAAAAGAGGGTGAATCATCATACCTCTGTGCTAAGGGTGCTGAAGCCACAATGGTAAAAGGAGTCCTAAAATGACTTTGAAACAATGACAGGGAGAGATCTTCCTAGATATTTAGATGAAGTTCCTCCTGAATGTAGATGCAGTCTGGGAGACAGTAATTGTTGGAGGCTATAACTGGTCAGGGCAGAAGAAAGTGCTGCAGTGGACTGTAGGCTGTAGGACATGTGAAGAAAAACTTAGATAGTATGGAAATAGGCTCTACTTTTATATGACAGAAGGCAAGTATCCCTATAATTTCCACTACACTGATGAAGAAACCTGAAAAAGCAGGGCTGACATGTCACAGCACAAGGTTAGGGCTAGAAGCTCATTTGACTTAATTTGTATTTCTAGCCATAGTTCATATCACAAATATAAGAGCCAAGATTTACCTGCCCTTGAGTTTCTTAAGCACCATGATTTGGCCCTGGCCTGTTTTCAAATTCAGGCAGTTTTGCTGCATCACTTTGATTGTGTTTGCATTGGTTTGGCCAGAGCAACCTTTACAGGGCCTGAGTCCTTTCAGCAAGGTTACTAACAGTGTGTGGTAGGTACCCTGCAAGTATTTGAAATGAATGAAATCCGTTACAAGTTTGTGAAAGTAAAATGCAAGACCATAAAATTGATAGGTTAAAATCAATCTAATAAATGGCCAAGCAAATGCATTCATTCCCATAACATTTTATGACTCCAATGAAGCAGTAAGATCACAAAAATGCAAGTGTATAAAACATAGGCTGTTGGCATCTTTATTCTCTAAAGTGCAATTGCCAGTAATGGCTTTTGTTTCAAAACTTAAATATGGAAAATAGTAAAACTGCATGTCACACAAGAAGGAATAAAATGTATTTTAATAAAGCACATCTTTCTACTTTAAATAAAGTCAAATACATTTTCCTATTTTCTGCTGAAGAGCAGCAGTGGCACAGTGCCTCTGCCCATGCTGCATACATGTAAAAAACCTGTCAAATGTAAAGGCCCAGCCTCTCAGTATTTTTAAAAGTGTGTGAGAGATACAAGTTTTACTCTGACAATAAAAAGAGCTAATAATAAAAGATACTTTCATCTGGGAGATGTCTGTGTCCTTTGGGACTATCTGGCCTTCCTGAACATCCACATTGCATTCCATGAAGCAGATAAGCTTGTGAATTCCACTATCCTTCTCAGCACAGCACTAAAGTAAACTTTTCTGTGTGTAAGCATTTTCCAGGATAACTTTTCTGGAGCCACACAGTAATAGATATTTATTACTAACCTCACTTTCATGAATAACCATTGTGCCCATATTTAATGTCTGGTCAACATTACACTGCTGTAATAGGGGCTCTCCTGACCCAGGGGGAGAGAGGACATATATTTATGCATGTCCTGCCACATGAGCTGAGAATGAGATTAGATTGAGGTGGGCTACCAACTTGGCCCCAGACAACAAGTGCCAGAAGTGCTCAGTGGCAGGATTAAAGCTGTGCACAGTTCTACTTTTCACTCCAAAAAGGGGATCTTGTACTTCTGGACTTACTGGATTATGGTTTTTCTGAAACAGGGTCGTACTCATGGGGGAATAACAAACTGACCCTGCATGTTCAGCTTTAGGAAAAGGAGTGCTTCTACCTTTCACACACGTAAAATTCAGCAGGATCTAGCATCAGGATGACAGTTTCAAGCCCTTTAGGTATAGAATTTTCAGCTTAGGCTCATTTCCCATGAGCATGCAGTGACAGGCACACAGGGGTTTGTGTGATTTGAATATTTCAAGTAAGTTGGAAGCATGGCACCAGTCAGTCAGACTTAAAGAGGAAAACAGAACCAAATACTTAATGCTTAAACCTACAGGATGGCATATACCAACTTGAGCCCAGATTGAGAACCCCCAGCCAAGACCTTGTGGAGTCCAGCTGAAGCCAGAGCTCCTACTTGGTGCTGAGAACCTCAGAAGTTTATTTATTGACACACAGGTTGTGGGAAGGCCAACAACAGCAAAAATCATTCTATTGCAAAAGCAGAAAATACCAGTCAGAATGAGCAGAAATCAAGTGCTTTCGTTGCTTAAACAGAAGCAGTGCAAGGCTGACATCTTTAAAAAAAGGGGGTTACTCTTGTGGTTCTCTTCCTGGAAGTTTCACTTCCTTAGGGTGTGTGGTTATTTCAGGTTAACACAGCAAGTGCCAGAAGAGAAGGCATTTTATTTGCTTGGGGTTTTTTTATATTGAAGAATAGGCAAAACCACCATGTGCTGGAACAAGAGGAGGCATTACAAAAACCTACCCTGAACAAAAGGAGCCATGTGGATATCTTTCTACAGTGCCAAGGTTCACAGTAATTCCTTTCCTGTGAAGCCACACTGAACTCTGAACAGCTAATATGTGGTACTTGGGACATGTCTAGCCCAATAGTGGTGTGAAAACTCATTTTGTGGTGACCCAAGGTGATCCCCTGCCATATGCTTTGCTCTGTGAAAGGCTACACACCTCTTTATGGGAAGCAAGTTCCTTCAGGTTGTTTGCTTTTTCTGGTTTTGTATCACAGCTCTGGGCCTGGCACTGTTCTCTGTGAAGTTGGTTTAGCAGGAATAGGATCTGCTCTGTCATCTTGGGTATCGCCCACCTGTTCTCAAAACCACAGATTTCCCTAAAGAAAAGCCTGCAGGTGCTAGAGAGCAAGGCTGTAGCAAACCATCACATGCCTTTCTGTTTGGAGAGATGAGGCTCAGTTGTTTGTTTGCATTCTTCATATGTGACTGTGCTTCAGAGAGAGCTAAACTCAGTTTTATTATATAGAAGCAAAAGAGAGAAAATATACAATTGGGACATCATTGCAGTTGTTGGGCTTGCTTTAACATAGAGGCATGTGGAACCCAAATGATGTAGGCAGCTACTTGCAATGTTATCTATTGAAAAGAGTATGGTTTAGTTATTTAATTATGCATTTTACAAAAAACTATCATCTTTGACCTTTGTGCCACCCCATCATGTTTATTTGTGCCACCCCAAGATGATCCAGCCATGATGCTCTCCAAGCACTGCTTTTTGGCTGATCCTTGTAACTAACAGTGGTCTTGCCTGTGGGCTCTGCTGGTTTTTTTGAGAGGTTAAACAGCACCTAAATTTTTACCATGTGAATTCCTGGCCTCCTGAGCCACAGATGTCACTCTGGCAGAAACTGGCTTAAATTTTATAATACACAGTGTGAGTGTATCGACCTCTGACCTCCCCAAATTCTACAAACAGGAAGGGTCTCTCCTGCCCCGGGCCAGGCCATGACCCAGGGAAGTCACTCTCTGCTTCCCTTGGCCCTGCCGAGCCCTTCTGCCTCAGAAAGCCTGATGCCGGAGGCCACTGCCTTCCAGCAGAATCCCGTTTTGGATGATGCATCCTACATCACTGCGCTGTCATTTGCTTCACCTTCAGTACTGTATATCTTAACCCCGCAGCTCCAAGGCATTTGCAGGCATCCAGGCATCTCCCACACACCTCCTTGTTCTGCAGTGCAGCTCCGGTTTTGCCAGACGCCCGCTGCCGACTGCTGGCCCCCGCCAGCTCCCCCCGTGCCCCGCTCTGGGCGCTCGGGCACCGCACGGCACGGGGTCCCGGTGGGAAGGAGGGGCTGTACTTGCAGCACGGACCTCCCCATCTCCCTCCCGTAAGCCATGCTGCTGGAGGCTCCTGCAGGGATGCCGTCCCGCCAGACTATTATTAAAAGGCCGAAGGAGTCCCAGGCACCAGCTGTGTACTCCCTCCTGTTTTTCCTCTCTGTGCTGGCCCTCCTTCCCGCCGGAGGTGCAGGCTCGGTTGCCGGGGGCTCCATCGAGGTTTCCCTGGGCACAGCGGGGGCGTCGGTCCGCCCTGTGCGCTGCTGGCGGCTGACAGCCCGGCAGTCTCCCTCCTCCTCCCTCAGCTGGCCGGGACGGAGGCTTAAAGGAAAAAAAAAAAAAAAAAAAAAAAAAAAAAAACCAAAAAAAAAAAAAAAAAAACCAAACCGAGAAAAACCTTCTGGGGTCACTGGGAGGAGAAAAAAAAATCCTCGTCATGTCTGCGGTGTCTACGAAACCGTCCCGAGAAGGAAGGGGAGGATCCCGCCCCGCGGGGACCGCAGGGTTCGGCGGAGGGGGTGGGCGCTGGCTGCGGGGCCAGGGCCGCGGTGTCCCCCCGCCTTCGGACGGGAGGGGCTCTGCCTTCCTGCCGAGCCGAGAAGAAGGGGCCGAGCCACCCTGCTCCCCGCCCCGGAGGGGGTCAGAGCCGTCCTGCTCGGCGCCGGGGGCTCGGCGGGGCAGGGTGCCCGGGCCGTCCCCTGGCTGCGGCCGCCGTCTATGAGGCACTAGCCAGCCTCCCTCCAGCGCCGGGAGGCGACACAGCCCCGGCGGGCAGGGCCAGGCCGGGGGGGCCGTGCGGCGGGTGGCACCCCTCCTTCCCTCTTCCTCCTCCTCCTCTTCTTCCTCCTCCTCCTCCTCTTAAGTTGGCCACGGCGGCGCGGGGCGGTGCGCTTCGCCCTGCGCCGGCGGCGGGGGATGTGCGGGCGGCGGCGGGATGGCTTCGGCCGTGTTTGAGGGCACCTCGCTGGTGAACATGTACGTGCGGGGCTGCTGGGTGAACGGCATCCGGCGGCTCATCATCAGCCGGCGGGGCGACGAGGAGGAGTTCTACGAGATCCGCACCGAGTGGTCGGACCGCAACATCCTCTACCTGCACCGCAGCTACTCCGACCTCGGCCGCCTCTTCAAGCGGCTCCTCGACTCCTTCCCCGAGGACCGGCCCGAGCTGTCCCGCTCCCCCTTGCTCCAAGGTTTGAGCAGCCTCCGCGGCCCTGGCGCTCTCTGCTCGGGCGGGTTTCGGTGGCCGGGGAGGACGGGCGGGCGAGCGGTCCCTCTCGGCGGAGAGAAGGGGGTGAGGAGCTGGAGCTGCTGAGAACCGGACGGGGCGGGGGGGCAGAAAAACTGCGGGGGCGTTTTGCGGTCGGAAACTCCTCCCGGGATGTTGATTTCTTGTGTCTTTCTTTTTCTTTTTTTTTTTTTTTTTTTTTTTTTTTTTTCTTTAACTATACTTTTTGGGCCGAGGGCTCCCCGCACGAGTATCGCTGCTGCTGTCTCCAGCTGCGCGGCTCCAGGCTAGGCTGGGCTGGGGGAAGAGAGGGATCCCCCTTGACGCTGCCCCTCTCCGGTGCCTCCGGGCTCCCCGAGGAACGGCTGGGGGGTGGTTGGCAGGAAAAAGGGTGTAGCTGAGAAATCTCCATGTGTTGGTATGTTGTTTGTCACAAGGAGAGGGCATTAGAAAAGGGCTGCGGCACTTGCCAGGGGACAGAGTAACTCTGGGAGCTGGCATAATTCCTCGCATAACTTCTGCGAAACGGGAATTGCAGCAGCGGTTAGTAGAGACGTCTGTTCTCTTCCAGTTTCTGAAGTGGATTAACCAAACTCAAGGGATGTCCGTGCTCAGGCCTTGCTGTGCAGAAGCAGGATGTACCCAAGCTGTCTTGCTGGTTGGGTTTAGTTTGTTTAATGTTAGGGGTATTTTTTAGATAGAGTTACGTGTTCTGCTGTGACGTTTTTCAAGTATGTAGAGTGGTGAGAAGAATCCAGTCATCTGAAAAAAGGGTGTATGCCTAGTACTTCCAGTCTCCCCACTTGTTTGAGTTACAGAGTAAATTATTTGCTTGAACAGGAATGGGGGGAAACCGATATTCCGTGCACGACTTTCTCTGTGAGAGGATGGGAAAGTTTTCCCCAGCTCTCACTTAGCCTCTCATCTTGCTGGTGGGACCCCCTTGCAGATGGTCTGCCTTTTGCTGTTCTCGGAACTCGGTCTCCACCACTCATACAGGTGTAAACCCACCGGCCCTCATTCCTGGGCAGTCCCTGTGTGACAGCCAGCTCTGCGCCCTGCCAGTGGCGATCTCTCCCGGGCTGCCTCCGCAAGGATGTTTTCTGACAGGTGTTTAGAGTGAGACAGGCCTTTTTCCATGGCCCTGCCAGATCCCTAACCTCTGGTGGTGGGCTAGGTTTCGGTTTTTTTTATGTGCCTCACATTAAAACTCTCGTACCTTTCCCTCTCCAAGCTTCCTGGTGTCGCGGGAGCCGCAGCCCTGGCCCCCTCCCCGTGTCCGCTGGCACCGGGCTTGCTTTCCTGTTCCCGCTGCCGGGAGGTGGCAGCTCGGCCCCGCCGGCCCCGGAGCTGCGCGGCTCCGGCGGGCCCCGAGTGCCCTCTGCAGACGGCGGGGATGGGCGCAAGGCAGCCGGGGATGGGCGCAAGGCAGCCGGGGATGGGCGCAAGGCAGCCGGGGCCCCGCAGCCCCTGCTCGCTCCGGGGTGCGAGTGGGAGATGTCGGCAGGGCTGGGTGCCGGAGAGGACTGTCTCCTCCCGCTTGGGTGCAGGCTGGGAATGGGGCTGTTCCTGCGGATGTCAGACCCCCGCTCTGAGCCCTGGTGTGCCGGCACAAGCAATGCCTCATGCATTGCTGTTGCTGACCAGGGATCTGAAGTACTGCAGAAGCTTGTTACCCACCACGTGTGTCCTACCCGGGTGTGATTTTTACTAGTGCTAGTGGCAGTAAATTCTCAGTAACACGGCCTTCAAGTGGCACCTGGGCCACGGCTTTTGAGGGTGCTGGGTAGGTTTGGAGCAAGCCTGCCTGTGGCCTGCAGGGCACAGCACCTGCCAGAGTCACTATGACTAAAAATTGACGTCCCAGGGTGCCGGTAGTCCTTCCTGTTGGCTTTATGGGGCACTGAAGAGTAGCTTGGCAGCTGGGCTGGGGTGTGTGCTGTGTCTAGCTGCAAATGGACTCAATCCTTGGCCTCCTGCCCCTCACAGTGCTCTTCCCCGTTAGTTACTGCTGCTTAGCCTAAAGCCCTTCCCATTCCTCAGCACCCGTCTCAAGCAAGCATGGTTCCTCTTCTGTCTAAAGGCCTGCCAGAGCTTTTGCAAAGTATTCAACTCTTTTCACTTCTCTCCAAAGCATTATTTGTGCAGTTTGAGCCAGATGGGATTATAGTCCCTTGCACTGGCTTTACTTGACAGTCCCAGCTAGATACACTATTCATGCATGAACAACTGGGAAAGATTAACTATCCTCAGCCTGTGTTGCTCAATCTCTGCCTAAAACCTAGAGCCAGCAACCTTGACTTACCTTTATCTCAGGAACAGGTGCACTGACTTCAGTAGAATGGGGAATGAGCAAAGCATCAACTCAGGATTTGAAAAATCGAAACCTGATATAAGTAGATTATGATCTGTTTAGCTTGTTGAGGGGGTGGGGGTTAACTTTGCAACAGAGACAGAATAAAAATCAGGAGTAGTTTCTAAGCAATTACAGCGTGCGTCACAATTTCAGCAATATTCTGTTTAAAATTATGCTGCTCCTGCTCTAAAGAAAATTACTTTGCAGAGTATGCTTCTCTGCCCAAAGAACACTTCATCATACCAACATTTTAAATTGGCTGGCCACAGCCTCTGATAACTTGACAAAGTTGAAACATAAAAACCTCATTTGACTAAGTGACAGTGATGCAGAGCTTTGTATGTAAGAAGGGATTGCACGGGGCATGTCCAGTCTTTACAAAATTCATGGTTTCTTAATGCCCTGTTTAAAAGCAGATGTCCTGCTGTCTACAGTGAAGCTCGATGTACTTAACCCAACAAAAACACCTGACAAAAGCCCATTCTTTTGTGTGTTAGCATTTAGTCATATATATTTGTGTGTATTTATGTATTTATACAAATGTATTTGCATATGTATGTGAGTTTGTGTTTGTGTGTGTTTGTCTTGGGCTTCCTGCAAGAAGGTGAATATCAGCTGTGCCTTTTATCTGGAGGAAGTGATAAAGTGTTGCAACCCAGATTTGCATTGCATTGAAGGATTCCAAAGTCGCTACAGATTTGCCTAAGGAGCATTAAAGGACTAGCATTATCCTACAGCTCTGTCAAGCTGCAGTGTTATATTTAAGGGACACGACTGAGAGTGGAAGCTTGAGCTATTTGATATTATTAACTTTTTGAATGAAGGTTGTGGTTCTTTTAAAAACGTCAGCAATTTTGGAAAGAGTTGGTTGTTACCTTTATTGCTGGCTTCAGCAGGCAGTTCCTGCTGTGCAGGAGTGTGCTCTTTTTCTTGCTCAGCACGAGGAAACCATCCTCTCCATTCCTTTCTTGACCCCTCATCCTCACGGACTAACTTCCACAATGCTCTCCCCTTCCTTGTTTGTTGGAGCTGCTGAGTGCTGTCAGATTGCAGAGGAGAGGATGGGACGTGCAGCTGTCTGCAGTGGCTGTTCATCTTACCCTTTCTTTGATATGAGGGGAGGGGAGGTCCCAGGGGGGAGTAGGGCATTCCCACAGTCTGGTCTTGTCTTTGGTAACTAATAAGAGCACGTGGCAGAGTGCACTCTCTGCCTCTGGAGCGTACAATGATGCTAAAGGCCAAGGACGTTCAGCAGCACAAGGCACCTCACTAGGAGGCTGGTAAACAAGGTTAGATATGTGCATACCTGCAGAGTGACTAAGTATGATTCACTGTGTTGTTACCAGTGACTTGCTAGTGTTTTATGTGTCTTTGAAATCTGCCTGTCCCTTGCTGTAGGCAAATGTACAAAAGAGGATCACAGGAAAACACAGGTTCATTTGCTCCTGAAAGGAACACAGCCTGATGTTACTAAGCTGTCTGTTTCTCTATGCAAAATCTACTTTTGAATTTAATCAGTTTTCTTGAGAAAGGCAGAGCTATGGACTTCAAAGCTGACTTAAAACTGATGGAAATAGAAGTAGTTGCAATAGACACCAAATTGAGGTATAAATCCGGAAAAGGACTCTTCCTTCCCCACCCCACCCCCCTCCTAATTTCTCTAAATACTACTTGTGAGGAGGTCTCATCTAAGATTTATTCTAGAACTTGAGCCAGCTTCAATGCATTCAGCAGTCACACACCTCCCTTTCCTCTGACTTCAGTGCGGCAGAATCAACCCCTTAAGGAATCCAAAAGAGCACATTAGCAGCCTTTCAAAATGGGGATTTGTTTTGCCTTTGGAATGGCAGGGTGGTTTCTGGCAATCTTCCTCTGCACTTTTTTGTTGCCTTTGTTATCAGAGCAGAGGCTCAGATGCTCTTCCAATGTAACTGTTCGTATTGTATATACGTGTAGTGCCTGGTCCTGCTCTGATACTCTGAGTTGCCAAATCAGAAACTCTCTGACAGATTTATTTTATTACTAGATGGGCCTCTCTTCCCAAAGTTCTCATTTTCCCCCTTTCCATGCCTCATCTGACTAATTCTGCTTTGTCATGGTCTTTTTTCCCCTTGCTCTTCTTTCTGTTATTTCCTCTCAGCTTCTCCAAGTTGCTTTCCCTGAGCTGCTTTCTGTTCCTTTTCTTTGCCTCCAGGTTTCCCTCACTGGTGTGCTGCCATCCGTGATTATTTATCACTGCAGAACTTCTGTGTTCCCTCCAACCTTGCGGGTGCTCAACCTGAAGTTGAAACTAGAAGTTTTCTAGTAGTGGTGGAGATTTCCTGTAGAAACCTTGCACCTTTATTTTGCCCCATAGTGCAGAAGCAGTCACTTCACCTGAGCGGTCCCTCACAGGCACCAGGCTGAACTCCAGCTCCGAGCCTTGTGCCTGCCCCGGGGGTGGCATCCTCCTGCAGGAAGCAGGTGATCAGCTGTTCTCCATGTCCGAGTGGCTGTGCAGTGGGAAGCTCCTCCAGGGCTACCACTGGAAGGATGTGCACGGCACAGAAGGCAGCTCCCAAAGAGCCAGCCCAGGAACGCTGTTTGCTTGCAAATGCCTCATTCATAACTTAGCTTTCTGTATGCTGCATCAGAGCATTGTTGTTCTTGTTGTTGTTTACAAGACCATCTGGGTGTGTGATTTATGAGAAGAGGGAGCTCTACAGGAGCAGCATAGTGGTTTCCACAGACAGCAGCTGTTTCTCGGTGCTGTGACAATACAGATAAATACACTGCATCTATTGTGCTCTTTTCATTGTTGACATTGTCAACAGTTCATTAGTGGAGCTTGCTCAGAGCTTCTGTCTGGCAGACAAAAGATGTAGCTCTTGGTTATCAGACTCCAGCAGAACTGTATAACCAAAATTAAGTTTGTGGCTTCTGGGTTTGTTTTTTTATCAGCTGAATTTCATGGTTCATTTGTAGTGAGGGAGATAAATGAAGCTGACTGTGTTGTTATAAAGCTAGACACAAGTTGCCTTTTTGTGGTGAACCAAGGCAGTGTGTCAGGGAAGTTTTTGGTGGAAAGGAATGGAAGCGAGGTGTGTTTTTCATGACAGCTCTCACCTGATAAGAAATCAGCACTAAAAAAGGTTATAGGAGCTTGCATTTTTCATCAGGTTTTGACTGCTTTGTTCACTCCTGTCTCATGCTTCTTTGACATCTTTTTCTTTCTTGTGGCTCATCAGGCATCAAGACAGGCGACTCTGTGGGAAAACCTGTCTGCAGTGTTCTGCCACCAAAACATGCCTTCTCCATTCCAGAGATCCTGGGAGATCCCATAACTAATAATAAAATGTATGGAAAACCCATCACCTTGAGGATCTGGGTTTCTCAACTTTTAATTTGCCTCCTTTCTTTGCATGGGTATTTGAGTGTGCCAGGGTCCTCAGGTCATGGTCACTTTTGCTCTGGGGGATTTTATCTGGACAGTTCTTTGGACAGGACTTTTCCCCATCCTGCATCTGCTTCAAATGAACTGCAAAAGAGAAAGGTGTAGACTGGGTTTCAAAAGCTCTCTCTCTTTCTGCATCAGACAGATTTATCTCAGTATCTTCATTATGTTTGCTACTACCCAGTGGAACTTCTGAGAATACGGAGTGACTCACGTGCATTTTGTGTACTGATACCTCTTTAAAAATGTTTGGTCCTCATCATCAAGTTTAAGAATGGCAACACAATGTGATAAATGTCAAAAGTCCACCTCCCTACACTCACCCCTCTTTTCAGCTCTGCTGTGTCCTTTTGGTTGCTCCCTCAGTGATGCCACCAAGAGGGATCTTGTCAGTGATGTTGCATCAATAGCAAATCCTTTGTAAAGGCTGTAGTGACTCCTGTCACATGAGATGGATGAACTTCCTCACAAGGGGAATGGGCAAGTGTGCCTGCCCCAAGAGAGAGGGGTTGTAGAATTAGGCAAGAGGCATCAAAGAGGAGTTGCTAGAGCTTTCAAACTTAAGTCAGACCAGTGCTGTAGCTAGCCCTAGGATCCTGTCTCTGGTGATGAGAACCAGATGCTGCAGAAGAAAGCATAAATAACAGGCAGAGAACAGAAAAGTGACAGTTCTGGTCTCTAGTAATTGAAGATCTGACATCCCTGATTGCCTGTAATTATCTGCCCTTCTCTGGATCTTATCAAGTCTTTGGACTTAAGGGATCACTGTGGTGTTATTTCTGCAGTTACTGAAGAAAATTTGTGCGAAACAAGCTTTCCCCTCTGCTGGGTTTTTTTGTGTGTTTTTTTTTTTTTTTTTTTTTTTTTTTTTCATTTCCTGCCTTTATATACTCCTGAGTATTCCTTTGCCCTTCGAACAATCTTTTATCCTCCTCTCCTTTATCAGAGAGGAGGCAGCTGTTAGTGGGAGCTGGTTTGGCCTTTTCAGAATCCAGTCTGAGGTGGCTAATGCCATAGTTCCCAGGTGGCAAGGCTGAGGGAACACGTGTTTGCAGTGAGGAGGGATCCTACCTGGGCAGCTGCTAGGAGGAGCGAGGTATGGTGGCCATGAAGCAGGGGAAAATGACAGCTGAAATGGTATTGAGAAGACCCAGTCCAGCAGAGGGAAGAAGTAGGAAGCAGAGCAAAGGAGCAAAACAGCAGAAAAAATGGGGCTGAGCTGCCTGTCATTTTTCAGCCCTGATCCATGGGCCAGCTGAGTAGCTTCAGTTTCTGCATGTTTCTCTGGAATATCTGTCTGTGGATCTGTTTAGAAGTCAACTGGATATGGTCCCTAGCAGACTGAGCTGACTTCAGACCTGGCTCTTCTTTGGATGAATCAAATTAGACTCTTTTATTTAACATTATTCTCTAATGACTAGGACCTTCCTTCAATTGCTCCATCTACATCCTGGATTGTGTGTGTGCACAAGGCTTAGAACATATCTGAGAGAAAGGAGGAATGAGGGAAAAGGATAAAAAAGTTTTAGCACTTCAGTGGTAATGAAGACTGTAACTTCATTTACAAAAAGGGAAAAGGGACACATCTCCTGTTGAAGTCTGGTCAAGAGAGACAGCAAACTAGCAGTCTCCCATGCAAGGCAACTTATATGTCTTCCCTAAAGATCTGAAATCTGCTTGGGATCTTGTGCAAAGAGAGAGGGATGGACTCATGATTTAAATCTATAAGCCTCAAATCTTTCTTGCAGTGTAGATTAGCAGAACACAGTAGGATTTCTCTCTGGATTTATTTGTTACTCCTTTTTTTTCCCCTTTGATACCTACTCCACAGACTTCCTGTAGGGAATCGAGAGAGAATTAGATGGGAGGGGCTCAATACAACTTTAATCTTCATGTGCATACTGAAACACACAACATTTAAGACTACTGGCATTCCATCTTGCATGTATCTTCAGAAATTACACCTTGGCTTCTGCTCTTGCTCAGCTTCCTGTATGTATAGAACTGATTTAGAGAAAATAGGGTATCTCTTGGACATTCTTTGTTCCTGCCCTGACCACATACATGAAGTGTAGTCCTTCAGATTGGAGAGACAGGGTTTGCCCACAGTTTGGTAGCATGCACACATAGTGACTTGTACATAGCAACACAACTCCAGAAAAACAGGCTTCTGTGTGTCATCACTGACATGACATTACAGATACATACTTGACTTGGGCATGAACTTACTCTTCCTTGGAAGGCACTAGAGGACTTTTGAGACAATGCTTATTGTGTATGCTGACTGCTCTGTGATTTCATTATGAGCCATGGAGCTCATGCTGCAATTCCTGTCCTGCTTCCTGTGGGAGAAACACGGGGGTGCATTATCTGCGGTTTTCACAATGTCATTAGTTGCAGATTTGGTGGCTCACACAGCAGTAACAGGACAGCCCTACCAAGGCTTGTGTGTTTACATCAGGAATTGGCTCTCCGTTCGTTCTCCTCTGCTGCTGAGCTCGTTTCCTGCCTGTGTGCAGCTCTGGGCCCCTCTCCCACGCCGTGAGCCAGCGTGCCAGGTACACAGCTGCTGGCGTGCTCTCCCAGCCTCCTGCAGCTGCCCCGGCACCAGGGACCCCAGGCAGGGAGAAAGCTGCAGGCTCCTGGTGCTGCTTGTGCCATACTTTTCCAGACACATGCTGCTCTGCGCAGAGTTGCAACTATGCTGGGTCACAGACTGAAAGCTTTTCAGTCTTAGGGACTCTGCCTGGGGCTCTTGGTCTGGAAAGGGGCAGAGAAAATGTCAAAAGGATTGAATGAAGTCACTGACTATGTAATAGAAATGAAGCAATCTCCCAGGCACAGGTGAGTGCCACGCTGGGTTAGGCAGTGTCACCCCTGCTGTCACCCAGCCTGTTGGCTCTCCTGTGTGTGGGGTGAAGGAATCTCAGAAGTTTGTGGTATTTGGCAGCAGGGTTTGTGGCAAAAAAAAAGGAGCCAGTGGGACCCCAGTTTACCTCAAACCCTATAAACATAGGTCTTTATAGCATTTAGATCACTTGAAATAATAGCCAATTGTCCAAGTACAGTACAGGCAACAAGACAGAGAGCAAAGTTTTCCTGGGAGGAGTTTGTGCATGTTTTCCATTAGCAGTCCAGACAAAGGCCAGAGCTGAGAAAAAGACATGAGAACAGCCTTTCACCATGACCTCACTAACAAATTTCCCAGCTCTGAGTTCAGCTCTGTTGCATGACTGAACAAGTGAAGAAGGCACAACTGTTTCCAGGATACTGGTTGCTTTACTGAGATCTTATTTTTATTTTATAACAAACAGAGTAAGGGTTCTTGGGTAGTAAAAGCCCCAGATGGAAATATAGGCTAGACATGTATTTATGGCCCATGGGCAGAGACAACAGCCTCAGGACATGTTGTAGCTGCTGTATGGGTGCTACATATCTGGCCAGGGGGTGCCACATGCTCCAGATGCATCCACGTTTCGGTTCATTTGTATCAGGATTAATGAATGGTGGGGATTCAGGGCTCTGTCTGCAGTGTCAGCTGGCATGTCCATGTGTCTGTTTGTTCAGGCATTTCCAGCATCTGGAGAACCTACATCAGTCTCTGGCTTTTTTTCTCTTTCTTTCTGCCTCAACAAATCTTCCATACAGGAGAAAGAAGACAGGCAAAAGAGAAATCCCCACAAAGTGAAGAATAGGCCTGGAAACTTGGGTGCAGTTCTGTGACCCTTCTTTACACAAATTCTCATTCCTGCTCAAACTTGATATAGTGCCTGGGTGAGAAAGGAGCTTGGATGGGGCATCCTCGCCTTCAGTCTCTTGCTTCTTCTGTCAAGTCTGGGGTTTCCTGAGGTAAAGCCTTTGACAGGAGTGGTTTGAGGTATTCCCTGCTGCTCACCTAATTGTGCTGGCAAAGCAGAAGCAGCTCTGTGTTGTGGTGTGGGAGAGGAAATGAGGTGCAGGGGAGGGTGGGACCTTAAGCCAGTGTTGACACCAGAGGCTTTACCTTGTGAAACCCCAGAGTTCCTCATGTACGTAGGTGCTGTGGTTGATGACAGCAGCCTGCTAGAGAGTGCTGAAAGGGATGGAAAGGAAGGACCAGGACCTCCAGTCCTCCTGGATGCTTGGGCAGGCAGTGCCTCACTCTAGTTAGCGTGGCTGTGGGGTTGGGAGCAGTCTCAGGTTGTGGCATCATGGTCTATGACTAACTGAAAACCACAAGAGCATCTGTTAACTTTTAAAAACAGAGACTTGTAGAATTAAGATAAATGAGGGCCTTACAAACTTCATGACAATTGCAGAAGTAATTACAGGTTTAAATAAGTCAAGTGGTTTCTGTTTGTTTGGGTTGCAGATGTACGAAAAAAAAGGCTTTATCCTGGCCAAATTGAACTCCCTGTATGGGGAATTCATTTAAGGTCAGCAGCCTTACGCCCCAAAGCTGCACATCTGCAATCATTAAGCTCATATATAGGAAGCTGTCCAGGCAGATGTAACACTCTCCTTCCTACACTGTCTGCTTTTTGGTTTTGATATTACTGAAAGCTTCAGTAAGAAACAGTTTTTATGGTGTCAGATGTTACAAGTCTTCTGTGCCAGTTTCCAAGCTGGAGTGTGGGTTTGCATGGCTGGTGTCTTTCCAAGAGGTAGAAGGAGATAATATACCAGGGCTGGAAATTCCTGTGAATGCAAGAAGCTGTAAAACCTCCCACGGGGTGATCTGTGACAGTGCAACAGGCTGACAGCCTTGTCTGACTTCTTGGTGAAGCATAAAAAGGCCGTGTGGAGCTGCAGATGCTTTCCCTGATTACTAATGAGAGAAATCCTGACCGCTTGGCTGGTTTTCCTCATGGGATGAATGCTCAGGGTTGTTGCCGAGGTGGTTTTGGTTTTTTTTTTTCTCCCCCTCCCAGTCTGAATATCTTCATTTGTTTGAAAGTATCCCTCTTCCTGGTAAAATACTAGTTCCAACAGTGCATGCTTATCTGGGAAAGGGTCCCAGATCGAGGGCAGATTTCAGTGGGAGCAGTTGAATGCTGAATCCCTGGTGGATCAGCAATGAGGAGGGAGCCACAGCTGGGCAGTCTTTGCTCTGACTGTATCAGTGTTTATGCAGAGTGGATCAAGACCAGCAGGAGGAGTGGAGGCACCCCATGGTAGCTGGCACCAGGGTGGCTGGCTCTGTTTTCTCTGATGTGGACTGCAGTGGGGCCAGCAGCTTGTTTCTAACATCATGGATGGGTGTCTGAGCTGTGGGGCCATTGTCAGCTTTTTCTTTCTTTTAGGGAAGATGAAAGCCCTTTCACTGAAAAAATTGAGTTTGATCCAAATGTGGGATGGGAACATATTTGTGGAGGAGCAGAGCAGATCCACCCAGGCCTGCACCCCGTAGTTAGGAAGACGAAGGGTGTTGGTCTTCAATTCAGGTCTGTAATGCCAAGCACAGCACAGCTAGTATGCAGCCTGTGGACCCATGCAGATGAGTTTATTCACATTTACAGCCTCTCAGAGAATTTCCAAGCAGAGCTACCTGACTGTAGTGTACACCAGCCAAAGCAGGACACACACCAGCTCCCTTATATGCCTGCTGGGATGCATTGCTCTGCTGTCAGGAGAGGGGGTGAGTTGTACTGGGGTGAGGCGATAGCCGTGCTGAAAACCAGGCCAAGTGAGGGACTGTTGAGCAAGAGAAAGTCTCAGACAAGGAGGGGACTTTTGTGGGACAGCTGTCAAGTAAACCCGGTTGCTTTGGAGACAATCTCTGTTTTATTTAGAGCTGTAACTGGAGGAGAGCTGACAGCTTCCAAGTCACACTTTTGTCTGGAAAGTTTCTGTGGGATTGTATCTCATTGGTAGCAAACAACAAGGACTGGTGCAGACTGAAACCGTTTGTGGATGCCGTTCCCACACTCTGCATGTTTGATGGCTCTGCATTTGTCTTTTGAATAGGAAGATGGAGATACACTTGCTTTTAACACAATTGTAGTATATTAAAGTGCTTTCTCACAGACTGCTTTGCAGATTTTTCATTTTGAGGTTTTCGATTTATTGTGTGTTTTCCTGTGTCAGATTTTGTTCGGTTTTTCATTTGTTTGTTTATTGTGGGTCGTTATATTTAATAATTTCTCTTAGGTATTTCATTTTCATGGGTGTATCCTGCTCCTTGAAAAAGATGCACAAATGCAGAAGGTAAATGATGATTTGGTTAAAAAAAAGTAGGCTGCAAATATCAACAATAAAAGGCCTACTAGAGGGATGTCAGATTTTGGGATTTACTTCTCCTCATATGCCCTGTACAAGCATCTAACCTGTGCTGTATTTCCTTCAGTCAGCTAGAGGAGGGGAAAGTTACAGATATCCTGCAGGTTAAACATACAAAATACAGTATCAGTGTTTAAGATGAGCAAATACTGAGCAAATCAATATTGCATTGCAATGCATCACTCTGGATATTGGGCAGTAAAATTTCTGTCTTCATCCCTTCTGCAGCACTGTGACAATTCAGTGACTGAATAGATGAAAAAAAATCCCTAACAGTTATCTTGCACTTGAAAAACATGATACTGACAAATTTTCCTTAGACCACTCACTGGGGCCTACAGTCAGAGAAATACAAAACTGCTCTCAAAGCCTTTTGTTTAGCTTGTGTTTATTTTTTCCCCTCTTTTCTGTAGGATGTGTCTTTTGGTTTTCTTGGGTTTTTCTTTTGCTTTTTATTTACAGGGAAAAAAGAAGAAAGAATAATGGTTCTTGGAAGCAGAAAGTGGGCTATTTAACTATCACTGCTGGGAATGCTGTGTAGTGAAACTGTGGGTGAGGGAGTAGGTGGTTCTACTTCTGCTTGTCTTGCAATTCCTACATATGGTCATAAACAGCTGAGTTTGTGTCAGGCTTGCAACTCTGCTTGTAAACTACACCCGCCTCAGTTTGGGGTGCACACTTTATCATCAGTTGGTTTAAAAGACATTTCTGGAAGGCATATTTGAGGTTGTTCCACATCTTCCTGAGGGGCTGCTAAAGTGTGTGTAAGTGTGCTTTTGTTTATGCTTATGATCTGTTTACTTTGTTTCTAGGGCTCATCACAATAAAAGAAGCCCATGATATAGAAGCCAGACTTAATGAAGTGGAAAAGCTTCTGAAGACTATTATAAACATGCCCTGGAAGGTGAGTAAGCCAAGTTCCAATTTAGCCCAGCTTGACTCCTCCTCCATGGTGACATGCACTCTCATGCAGATTAGAATGTGATGGGCTTTGCCAAACTCTGAAAGAAGCAGCAATTTAGTAACTTGGAGAAATGCTGAGTGCCAGAACTGTGTAATTATGCCTCCAAGCTGTCACTTGTAATAAGTCTTTCTGTCATACTGTGAAGGGGTGGAAATGGAGAAGGGGGACAAAGCAAACTACTGGTTAAAAATGGATGTCTGTTTTTATTTCTCTCTTTTTAAGTATTCAAGGTCTGAAGTTGTCCTCACGTTCTTTGAGAGATCTCCTTTGGACCAAGTTCTAAAAAATGACAATGTCCATAAAATTCAGCCAAGCTTCCAAAGTCCAGTTAAAATATCAGGTAAGAATTGTTAACTTCCTGCAGTTGACACAAGACTTGAAGAATGAAAATTACTTCATTTGCTGTTCCCATTATTTCTCTATCAACAATTCAAAATGTAGTTCTCAATAATGCTTTGTGATACAGAACATATAATTTTCCTTGATATACTGTGCAATGTGCATTCAGGCAATAAAGTGGCAGATGAAATGGGAGGCTGACAAATGCAAAGCAGTGAATGTGAGGAAAATGCAGTCCTTACTGCATACGATCACCTATGACAGTGTTGGTACCATTTAGAAAGGAGATTTTCAGGCTATTGATACAGTATGGTGAAAATGTAAGCTTGGTGCCAAGCAATGGGCAATATCAGCAGTGAGAATATTAGATATTATTAGGAAAGGAGTGGGAAACACAGGAGAGGAGCATAACCCCATCTTGAATACAATATGCACAATTTTGGTTTTTTCATCTCAGGATACAACAGAATTTAAAATTATACAAATAAAGGGTGAGGATTCAAGTTGTTGAACAGCTCCTCTATGTAAGGGGTTAATTAAAAGAGGGAACTTCACTTGTGAGAAGAGATGACAGGCTGGCAAGATGGAAGCCTACAAACTGTGAATAGAAGGAGGTCAATTACCCTGGACTACGTATGAAACAAGAGCTATAGGTTATCCAGTATCATTGACAGACAACAGGCTTTAAACAAACAACAGAAAGGTTATAATATTGTTTTGTTTCCATACAAAGCATGGTTAAGGAGTGGAACTCACTGTCATAGGATATGGTGAAACTGAAAGCAGAAGTGACTTCAAAAGGGAATTAGACAAGGAAGTGGAGAAAAAGTACATTGAAACCTGTCACAGGTGGAGACATAGGAAGTTCCTAAACCACAGATTGCTAGTGGGTAAAGTGGGGAGCCTATCCTCGCCTATTCTTTCAGCCTTCCCCTCTTCATCTGCTAGTGACCGTTGTCAAAAAGTCTGTGAGCTTCTGGTGTGCCTGGTTTTGTATTTCCATACTGAAACACTTTTGTTTGAGCCTAATGGCAACTTCTGGTTTTGTGTCACCAGAAGAGCTTGTTTACAGTTAATTGAAGTGAAATGCTACATAGTCCTCCAAAGTTTATGGTGTCTGACAAGGAACTGGTATCAATTTTCTTTGGTACTAACAAAACTGTCTCAGCTGAATAATAGCATGTTTTAATTCTAAATTATTGTTGGTGGTGATGAGTCATGCCTAATTAACTGGAGGAAGATTCTCCTACCTATGCAGATATCCAAAAGCATAATGTGATAATTAATTTTATCATTCAAGCGATTGCTGCCATTAATGCTAAGAACATAGGTGGAAATTAGATGTTAATTGATATTTGCCTCATCTGGATGTTGCACAGTGGAAATGGTTCAGTGTCTGGCAGTGCTGTCAGTAGATGGCAGTAAATGATAATGAGTAAAGCAGTTCATGCAGCAGTGAAATGCTGTAACTCTTAGGTCAAATCAAGGACACTAGGAAAATAGTGACGTTCCTGTTAGTCCTAGTGTAGCTTTCTACCTGGCTCACAGTCTTGGAAAAGCAGGCAAAAATGTTTTGTATTCTCTGAGAAAACAAACTGTCCCTGGCATGGTCTTGCTCAGAGTGGTAGGTGATGGAGAAGAGAGAAAGGGTCACCAACTAAGATGAAAGCTGAATTTGAATTTATGGTGTAAATCTTATTTTACAATCATACAATGCTGGCTCAAGATGAGTCATTTGAAGTATGATGCTGCTGGGGTTCAGTGTTTTAAAACCCCCAAATGTATTCTGCTAAAATGAGTTGCAGTAAAATACGGAATGAAAGTCAAAGATGACTCTCAAGAAAAATATGGAAGTGAGTTTTGGCTTTACGTTAATGCAGGAGCACGTAGTTAAAAAAAAAAATTACCTCCTCTCTCATCTCCTGTTCATTGCTTGAACTGTATATATAGCTGAAATTTGTTGGTGTGTTTTCTGCCTACCATATTTTCTGCCACAGACTAATACTTTTTGTTGTGCTGATAATGCAAGGCTGTAACACAGGGTCATGGTGTCTTGAGGCAGATCAAGAGTTATCCTATTTAAGCCAGTGCTGATTATTTTTGAAATGTGCATTTATTTTGTGCTGTCCTAGCTTCATCTAAAACTGTGTGACCGAAAGAAATCCTTATTACTTGCCTAGTTTGACTTTCCATAGAGCACAGATGTGGATTAACTTCTCATCCACATCAAATACTGTTTAGTTATCACTTCTCCCCATGGTAGCAAGTCAGTGGAATTAGTTGTAAATTTTAGATATTCTGTATTGGAGGCTTCTAACACAGTTAGAAACAAATAAGCAGTATCAAGGGCAGTGTAAAACGTGGTATTTCTTTACATGACTTAGAGTTGGTGGTTGAATTAACTTTTATGGTCACTTTTTATTTCCCTTTTTATGTCTTTTTTATTTTATTTTTACTTAAGCCTAGGACTATCTAAGAAAAATATAATTATGATTTGCTAGTGGTAGTTGCTTCAGATGCTCTGTGTCATGAATTGGTTAGGTGAATAAAATTGTTTGAACACTGTCAGTTTGCAGATATAAGAAGCTGTGAAACCAACTCTTCATTCCTGTTTTCCTGTGCAGATTTTCAATGTCATGCACATCTCAGTTCATAGCCATATCAATTACATGTGATACACAGTTGTTTCCCAGCTATTTTTTTAACCTTGTTTTCTTTTTTCTCCCAACAGAAATAATGCGATCGAATGGATTCTGTTTAGCCAACACTGAAACAATAGTCATTGACCACAGTATACCTAATGGAAAAGAGAAGCACCTGGATGTAGATTCAGCAGAACATTTGTAAGTGGAATTTGAGCAAGAGCAATGCTGTCACCTTCACTGTAGCTTTCCCACCCCCCTAGGAAAATGTTATTGTCTGCCTAAGGGCAAGACTGGTACACCTGTCATCCTGAAGGGTTAAAGGTTACTGGGCCTGATTGCAAACACTTCACAGCAATTTCCTGTTAAAGTGGGTAAGATGGAGGAATTATTGACTCCAAAGTGATCAATCCTCTGTGTATGAAAAGAGAACTGAGGTTGCCATAGGGGTGCTGCGAATGGAGAACAGAATTCTTTCTTTCTGTCATGACAGTGATGAGAGCTGGTTTGAGCCCAAACTTGGAAACTCAAACAGCCTAACAAATGGCCTATCCTGCTACAGAGGGCAGTAGACTGTTTGGGAAGCAAAACACTGTCCTCAGAGGGGAACACATCCCTGAAAGTAATTGAACAAAGGTCAACAGCTGCTAGGCTGGGACTTGGTGTAGCATGTGTATATCCTTAGGGAAAAGGCAAGTTAGACTGGTTTCATTGGAAAGTTCTGCTTCCTAATTCATGTAGGTATTCTGGGGTCAGAAACCTGTAACCATGAGGGCTTCTATGGCCATAAACTAAAGCCCAAGCTGTTCCATCTCAACACAAGCAAGAACGTTTTTGCGTTGAGGGCAGCAGAGCACTGGAACAAGCTGCCCAGGGAGGACATGGAGTCTCCCTTTCTGGAGGCATTCCAAACCCTCCTGGACATGTTCCTGTGTCACCTGCTCTGGGTGACCCTGCCTTCTCAGAGGGTTGGAGTGAATGATCTCCAGAGGTCCATTCCAACCCCAACCATTCTCTGATTCCATGATTCAGGTCTTATGTCAGTGACTGTATTCACAGATGGGTATTGATGGAAATATGCTCCTACAGATTTCTGCCATACCAGGTGATTGCTATTTCAATGAGTTTCAGGTAGTGAGCCATTTAAACATTTTTGATGAGAAATGTTGATCTACTTTTTCATTAGACCAATCGAACGAAGGAAAGAGAATGCTAGAAGGCTTACAGAGGCTTTATCTTTGAATGCAGTGATCTGTCTTGTCATATTTGAAATGCCAGTCTGTAACAAGGTTTGGAGCTTGGCAACACTTTGTCAGGGGCTGGAGAGTGTGTCTGGCTCCAGTGTAATTTCTTGAAGTCTTTTTATTAACTTATCACTTAGTGTTTTAAACCTTGACCTTGCTAACAGCATTTAAGCTTATAAGCTTGTAATAATGAAGCTGAAATGGCACACTAGAGGTAATTCTGTAAGGCAAATACCTGGAAATTAAAATTGTTATAGTTCACAGTAGATCACTCTTTGTACTGAGAGTGACAACTTATAGGAGAAAACTACCAAAGAAAGCCTTTTCCTGCCTTACTTTGATTGTTTAAAAAAAAAAATTAAAAAAAATAATTATAAAAATAATTTAAAGCTAGCTTTAAAAATGTGCTCCAGCCAAGCAAAGCTTACCAACCTGGGATCAGAAGCTACAATCATCTAACTGTCATCCCATTGAAGTCAGAGACTGTTAAGGTCAGAAAATACTAATGTGATAAAAACTGAATGGTAGGCATAGTTTCCCATAAACTGTGGTGGAAGAAATGAATCTCGGGTAACAGCCTGACTTTTTGCAGCCTGACTTAGTTTAACTTTCCAAAGGATGTGAAGTCAAGAGTCAAGAAGTTAATAAATTTCAAATGTGTGTTTTATATGGTGCCCTAAATTTTCCCATCCTGCAGCTGTATTTTATAGCCAAGACATAATAGCCAGGAGATAATGGAACTAGTTGCAGCACAGCTGTTTTGTAAAAATTGAACCTTTTTCAAAAGCAGAGATTTTCTTTCTATACTATTGGTTTAAATGTATGTTATTAGCCCAGAAAGGAAACTTTAAAATCTTTCAAATCCTATTCTGTTCCCTTTCAGTCTCAGTAAAATTGGATTTATGGTGTGTTCTACCCTGAAATCAGAGTTAAATCCTTGTGGACTTGATATCCTCAGATGGGAATTTTTTTGCCTTTCAGCTGCATTAAACTCTTTATGACTTCTGGGTTTTGGCTGCTGATGGACTTGAATGAGACATTTTGCAGAGCAAACCTGCATTTTTTGGGAAGAAGTGCTTGAAGCTTCATCAGGAAGTGCTCACTCCCTATAGTGGTTAGCTGGGTCACCTGCAGTGCTACCTGCTCATCAGCTTCTTGTTGCAAGTACAGCACTTTTCCAAGTTGCAGTGGCTTACTCTGTTGTTCTGAAGTAGGTCTTTTCTGCTTCCTTCATTTTCTCTCTGATCATAGTTGGCAGTATACCATACTGTTGCAAACTGTGGTGAGGCCAGTGTGCTCAGTATCCATGTGGTGTAGTCCATTTGTGTGTGGTTCTTGGAGGGTAGTCTGAAGGCCTTTTGAAAGAAAAAGGTGGTAAATAAATGCAGTTGAACTTATGCTTTGGTTTTGTTACAGAGGTACCTTTCTCTCCGAAGACTGCACTTCTGTCTTCTAGGCCAGCAGCAGAGTCTGTGGTGTTGGATAAGCTGCCTTTTTGGCAAATTCACTCCAGTACCTGAAGGAGGCCTGCAAGAGAGATGTAGAGGGAATTTTCATGGGGGCATGTGATAGGATAAGGGGGGTGGCCTTAAGATGAAGAAGAGTAGGTTTAGCTAAGCTATTAGGAAGAAAATCTTTATGTAAGGGTTGTGAGATACTGGTAAAAGTTCCCCAGATTGTGGATTCCCAATCCCTGGAGGTATTCAGAACCAGGCTGGATGGGGCTCTGAGTAAACTGACCTAGTGGATGGTGTCCCTGCCCGTGGCAGGGGGGTTGGAACTCGATGATCTTTAAGGTCCTTCCCAAACTAAATCATTCTATGATTTTATGGCATGTACATCTTTTAAATATTTCCAGTGGTGGTGACTCAACCACTTCCCTGGGCAGCTTATCCCAATGCTTGATAACCCTTTCAGTCAAGAAATTTTTCCTAGTATCTAATCTAAACTTTCCCCAGTAGAACTTGAGGCCCTTCTTGTGCTGTCACTTGTTAGCTGGAGAAGAGAGATGTAGTGGGAATTTGAGATGTAGAGGGAAAAAGTAGGTCAACATTTCTCATCAAAAATGTTTAAATGGTTCACTACCTGAAGCTCATTGAAATATCAATCACCTGGTATGACAGAAATCTGTAGGAGCATATTTCCATCAATACCCATCAGTTTTTTACCTAGCAAGCCTGTCCGAACCATAAGCTTCTATGTTGTTGCCTCTTCTTCCTGGTGAATCTGACTAGCAAAATCTAATGCATTAACAGAGGTTAAAATGATAAAGAATTTTGTCTTACAACACAGGAAGTAGGCTCTTGCAAAAGACAGTGTGTCTGTCAAGGTACTTGGAGGAAAAAAAAATTAAGGGCAGCAGTTTGGGCATTTAGGAATCTAAAGGTCCAAAGTAGAGTTGCAGAATTTATTTTGAGAGAAAGACCTGTTGGTAACAGCACAGAAGCATTCTGACTGTTGGTGTCATACACAGCTGCTGACTGTGGTAAACAATCCTGGTTTATTGAGTTTGGTTTTGTGTGAGCACTCTAGAGCGGTGCTTTGCAGACTGCTGTGCACACACTTCCTTTTTGGTGGCAAGGAAAGCTTTCTGCTTAACCACAGCATCTGACTTCCACTGCACCTCACATTCTGCTTGTAGTGACCTATCAGTGGGGTTGGAAAACCACGAAATCTGTGGAGCTTTTCAGATGTAATAACGTAGCTTTATGCTGTTAAGAGAAAGAGCAGAATCTGAATAGCCTTCTTGACTCCTCTTCTGCTTCCTTCACTGTATCTGCCCCACTAGTATTTCATAATCTGTTGTTTCTGGATCACTTGCAGTCCATAAGACAGCACAACGTGATCTGTGAAGTGTTTGCAGCAAACCAAGTCAACTCCCTTGTGCAGACGTTCCCACACACGCAGGCAAGTAAACAGCCTGGAGGGACTAGAGGAATGAGGGTAATAAACATTCAAAGTTCAGTCTCATTGCTGTTTCATTTAAAGTGAAGAGCAAAGCAACAGCACCACAGGAGAAAATCCATGAGTTCCTGCTCAAAAAAGAATGTTCTCTATTTTGGCTCGCATAATTTAAAAAAAGAGATGAGAGGGACCAGGAGGAGAAAAGACAGAATTGTGGCCATCCATTGCAGGGTGTATAGACCAGGCTATACAATAACCCATGATACCTCTAAATAAAGTTTTGGGAAGAGATTGGAGAGGGAGACTTTTCTGGTTTTTTACCCTACCACTCTTCTTCAGGTCCTCTGAAAGACTCTTAGGTCATCCTCTACGGTGAGGTTAGAGGGATGTCTGCTGTTGTTTCACTTATCTAGAGTCTAACTAGTTCATGTGTAGATGAGATGCAGTTTTAAATACTAATTATTTTAGGCTCATCTGTTTATCTGCCATTCAGAGAGCTGCAGTAGGCCAGCTAGGCTGATAAAGGTGTTAGAGACAAATGCTAAAAGTGAGAGCCAAGTTAAAATTTCTTATTCTGTCTTGTGGAATTTTTCAGTTTCTATTTTTCTTTCTCGTTCTGTCATAGTGAATGAAATTTCTTTCAAAATATTAAAGAGAGAGTTTGAGAAAAAGAAACTTTACAATTCTTTAAACCCCTTTTAGAACTGAGGTGAAATTTAGTCCTTGGCCTGCAGTGACTGCCTTTAACTGCTAGGCTATCCAGGAAGAAGATAATGTTTCTACCGCAGAAATTCAAGCCTTCTTGGAATGGAATGTGTGTAACTGAGAAAAGTGTAGGTTTTAACAGCTTGATGCCTTCTGGTTGAGAGTAGGTATGAAACAGTAGGTAATTCTTACAAAAGTTCAGGTTATGAAACAGGTGTTGGGAAGTGGGGAGGAAAATACCAAAACAAGTGAAACTAAATCTGAGAATCTTTTTATATTTGGAGATTCTTTGTCAAACTCTAAATCTTGTACCATGGGAAGGACAGCTAGACACTGGAGGAAGGACACAGTAATCATTTTTTTTCCTACTTATCTTAGACACTTGGCCTCTTACAAAAGCCAAACCCAGAGAAGGTGCCTGTGAAGTGAAAGGCTGAGAGTCCAAGTTCAGATGGGAAAAAAAGGCAGTTTCCTTTTCACTTTTATGTGAGAACTGAGGCATCTTGTGTTGACACATGCTATGGGAACAAAACAGAAGGATGTGGACTTCAGCTGCATGATTCACTCTTCCAAGACTCACTTGCTGCTTCCTTCCTTCCTTCCTCACTGGTAGCTTTGAAAGTCAAGGGTGACAAGATTACTTGCTTGCCTGCACTATGGTTCTCATTGGCCCGTGGTTTAGTCATAATCACATGAGTATGGGAGAAGGAGGTGTGGATGGAATCAGCTCCAAGTGCTTCTCCCACTGCCTTAGTACTTTTTTTCCAATTCCTTTGATTTTCTAAATGACTTAATGCCTTTTGGTGTTTTTTTTTTTCATCTCTCCTTAGGTTTGAAAGTGTTAGTGACTTTACCTCAGAGCTGGAAGACAGTGATGATCCAACAGCTTATGTCACCAATTTGACATACTACCACCTCGTCCCATTTGAGACTGACATTCTGGACTGAGGCTGCTCAGGGGTGCAGTCAGCCAGCATCCAGCCAACCTCTTCGTCCATAGGCTCTGCTATCTCTGGCATTGCATCTCTGTGAATAAGGCTGTGCAGACAAGACCAACAGCAGGGAAGCTGCAGCAAGAGCACCACAAAGCTGGTTTTATAAGTGTGGTCCTCTGTTGTGTGTTATGGGGACAGCTTGTAAGGAGGTGTCTGCTTTGCTGCTGACAACAAACTCCCTTTCCGTGAAAGCAAGGCAGCAGAGGCTTCCTGGGGATCAAGTCTCTGCTATGTCTGTGGGAATTGCCACCCTGACACAGCTGTCAGAAACTTTTGCTGTAGCAGGCACAAGTCACCCGTGCTCCTTGTGGTGCAGGTTCCCCTTTTAGGATACCACCAGAAACTTCCTCAGATGGCGTGACCACACTTTTTATGCTTTGTAAGCAGGAAGACAAACAAACCAGCTGAACTTTGTCAGTTCCCTCTGCAGCTGCTTAATGGAGGTCTCGTGGGTCGCTTTTTGCTCGGCTACCGGATGATTGGTGCCTTACACGAGATGTCAGAAATACCACTGAGTGCCTCCAGGAAACAGAACACATCAGCTGACAGCTTTACTTCTTTCAATCGTGGGCTTTTGTATAATCACTGAAAGGGTGGCTGCTCCTTCCTGGAACAGCAAATCAGACAGCAACCAGCATTGCAATGATGCATGATGTTTGGTGCCCGGATGATTTCAGGGGTCTGGAAAGCCGATGGGAAAGCTGAGCTGCTCCACTAAGAAGGGTCCAGGCTATGGCAGGCACTTTGATAATATTTTTTCCTTTTCATGTGGACCAGCATATGTGAATGGTGCTTACAGATGTTTACATCAGAGAGATAATTCCCTATGCATATTTCTTCCCAGAGGAGGGGAAGGAAAACACTGAGATTTATGTTGTGTTTGGACTGAGAAAGAATGATAAGCTGCAGTGTGCCTACAGCAGTAGGAAAAGCAGCCTCTCCACTGCCACCCTGTCCCAAGGAGTTTGTGCAGCTTTCTGAGATCTGCCTGGAGGGGTCAGGTGCTGACCTCCTTGTTGTGTAATGCCATGGATTTCAGCAGAGATAGGACAGTGGGAACAAGAGTGGGATTGGACCCTGCAGTCTCTTGACTATTGAGTAGTGCAATGTTAAAGTCTCCTTGGGGTCTCTTCCTTGCAGAGCACCCCGAATTCCCGGCTCTCACTGTGAGTGCTCAGCACTCATCAACATGACCTTTCATTGAGCTTTTGGCCATCTGTTTGCAAATATTAATTTGAAGGGACTGAAATGGAAAGAAATGCATTTTTGGACACATTTCTTGGAAAAGAGGCTTGCTTGGTCCTGAAGAAGCTGATACAACTCCCTTCTGCAGACTTTTCATTTCTATCTATAGAATAACAGTCAAACAGAATTTGCTAATGTAAATAATAAATTATTGAGAATCTTAATTCTTTTACACAGTATGTTTTTAAAATATATTTTAATGAAATAAAATATAACTCACCTTCAGTACACTTCTGCAGCCTCAAACAGTGCCTTCTTTTTTTTTTTGTCTTGTTTTGAGTACACTTTCCCATGTTAAATCGTTTTTCTTTTCCCCATAATTTTTGAAACATGATGAGTAATAGCAATTTCTGTGCTCCACATGTTACTCATACTGTAGACATGGTGTGTATCCACACAAAACCTCTGCCTAGCTGTTGGTCTTGGGTCTAGGTGTATGTGGTTTAATGCCACTCAGCTTAGTGGAGGATTTCTGTACTTTCACTATCATCAGTGAAATCAAATTTGGCCATTGTTGTTTTTGAAGATGAAGCAGATTCTTACAAAGTAAACTTCTGCAGTAGAAGGGAATATGTTATCACTCAAAGACTTTCTGAACAGCCCCTTGTATTAGAATTGGGAAGATTTTTTATTTTGTTTTACTCTCATTAGTTTTAATTCTTCTGCTAGTGTTCTTAGTTAATCGTGGTGAAGTAGAAATAGCATCTGGTAGACATGTGTGTTGGACTGGATATTGGAATATTTTATTTCAATTACTGACCTTGCTGTCAGCCTACCTCATTGCTTTGGGTAATTCTGCTTCATCTCCTTATCACTGAGTTTTCCTTGACTGATATTTTGGAAAGCAGCGTCATTGGCTTTTGATGCAATGTTGTCCCCTAAGTCATTTGAATTTTCCTATGAATTATTGACCACATGGTAGCTACTTACCTTTTAAAGCACTTTAAATTGCATGAATTAAAAAATGAATGGGTAAGTATTGCTAATTTTTAAAATGTACAGCCACATTCCTCAAATGAAATGAAAGCCAGCTAAGCCATGTGCATTTCCAGTTTGTCGAGCTGAATATCAGGGCCCTGTGAGGGTCAGTGGAGCAGGGGCTCCCATGGGGCTGTCAGGGCAGAGCTGGGCAGCTGGGGCCTGTCCCACCACCTGCCAGGAGCAGGATGCCAGGCACCAGTGTGGCATCAAGCACCTCCCTGAGGATGAGGGTGGGCCAGGGGCAGTGTATCTCTGCTCTGGGGAACTGGAGAGCAGCCCAGCTGTTAGTGTTGCTGGAGCAGGGGCTGATGGGCTGGGGAGACTGATATGGGATCCTGGGCCATGAATAAGTGGCAGAAACCCAAGGGTCAGTAGGGACAGCCAGAGCTGTGGGTGCCCCTGGGGCCCAGATGCTGTATGGTCAGGATTTTTGTTGTGCATGTTTTGGAAGTACATTTATTTTTGCCAGGTACCCTGGTATTCTGGGGACATGAAATGGTGCAGAATTCAATTCTTGCTGTGTTATTGTATAAAAGAAAGAACAAACCAACCAACCAACAAAGAAAACCCGAACACCAGCCTTTCATAATTTAAGGAAAATGTAGCTGAAATAAAATTCCATGGTTTAGATTTCTTAACTGAACCTCTCCCTCCTACAGTGCACTCACTGTAGCTGGTAAAATCCCCCATACCCAGATCTGCAGAACCCTGTGAGAAGTGTCTCAGGGGATGCAAAGTGCTGCCATCCAGATGGGTGCTGTGTGTGGTCCTCCAGAAATGTAAAAAATTTAGCATCATTATTCGTTAGTTAACCTATTGATGATTCTAAAGGAGGTGAGTGGCACAAGAATTTTATCCCCAAAAGCCTCTCCACACAATGCCAAGACACTTCTTATATAAGGCTTGTCCTTGAAAAGCTGGTCTGTGTTTTCTCTGCAACTTTGGCTTCTGCCCTTGGCACACATCGTGGGGATCATGTGTACCAGTCCTTGCCATGAGCTGCCTGAGCAGAACAGAACAGAGCTGAAGTGTGCTGGTATCTAGGGAAGGAGCAGGAGGTATGTGTCTCTTGGCAGGAGCAGCGATGACAGAATCATTTGGTTTTTATTTCTAGAGTCGTGAAATATGCTGACATTAGAGTGATGCCAAATCTTAGGAGAGTTAGGGAAGACAAAGTGTATCCCACCAGCCTATGTTTTGTCCACCAGTCTTTTTTTTTTTCTCTTTTTTTTTTTTTTTTGTTACATCAACTACTTTTTAAAAACTCAGTCTTGGATTCCAAGTCCATTCCTCACAGCAGCAATAATCTGTAGCTCAGTATCAAACTCTAAAATAAAAAAAAGGGGGGGAAAAAGTACTTTTTCTAATTGCTTCCTGTAATATGCATTCCTGCTCCAGTCAGCTGTCTCTGAACTCCCTTCCCCACATATACACAAATTATTCAGGCTATTTTACTGATCAGCTTTCATCAATGTAATTGGTTTGTTGTGGAAATATTCACACCCTGAAGTGCAGTTCTCAAGTTTTATAGCACACAGACCGATCCCATTATCAGTGCTGTCAGATAATTTCTTCTTGCTCTAAACTCATTCTCATTCTAATTAAATCTGTTAGTAATACATACATTGGGGGATTTAGGTAAGGGTAAAATACCAAGGTAATAAACATAATATGTCTAGATCTAAGAAAGGGAGAATTCCTATTTACCTAAAAGCAGCAGTGAAGATTGGTGAGATGCATTTACAATTGAGTTGTATGAATCCAGACTTTCCTGGGCTTTCTCAAATCCTGTTATTCTGCCTCTGTTTCTTACAATTAATGCATATAAACCCCACCATGCTCTTTGGAGAGAAAGAACAGCTTGAACTTTGGTATCACAGAAGGGAAGATGGAACACCAAGATTTGGCTGGGACAGAATTTTGCAGTGCTTAGTTTTTGTCCTAGCAGGACATCTAGCATGCAGATGCCTTGCACTGCAGGATAGGAGTTGCTGCAGAGGTTTGGGTTGTCATTCTTCACAGACTGCTATTAAGGGAACCTGCTCAGGTAAGGATTTAGAGAAAAGCTCCTTATTTTCTGAAGATGCCTTGTCTAAATTTTTGGAGTAGTAAAGTTAATTTTCTGTTGTCCTGTGAGGCTATCTACATGACTGAACTAAAGAACTGGCTGGTAGGAAATAACTTCTCAGCTACACAATTGTCCACTTCTGCCAGAAAGTACTGGATTAGAGCCCAGCCGTGGCCTGGGCTCTGGAAATGCCTTTAACCATCCTTATTTTAGTCCTCAAATTCTTCTAAACAAATTTCAGAAACTTTTAGATAGAAATGACAGCTGATATACTGGTGAGAAGAAAAGCCAGATGTGAACAGGGAACTTGATTAAAAGCATCCCAGCACCAGCTCTGTGTATGTATTTTCCAGTGAACTTCAAAAACTGGGAGATTCTTCACTAAAATGTTTTACAGCATCTATTGGCCTTGCATGTCCCTCTGGTACAGCTGTTTCTGACACAACCTGGCAAAAATCAGTTGCATCGTGTGTTTGTAAGGTCTGTGAGGTACTGAGCTTCCTTTGGATCCCCTGGCAATTCAAGGGGGGTTCTCAATTCCTTGCAGGCACCGGTCCTCTCTAAAAACCTCTGTGCAGTCACATTAAAATTCCTCCAGCATTCTGGGAGTTCCAAGCAGATTTGATCATTTCCATTAGTAAGTTAGCTCCGTTTAGCATTGCTGTTCAGTTTGGAAACCATCTGCAAGTAATCTTGTTTAGCTGTATCACCTTGTACTGGGCAGGCTGGAAATAGAAATAATTGCATGTACCAGAAGCCAACTTTGTTATGTAAAATGGAAAAAAACCACCATCAGCAACACCACCAGAGAAACAACCATTGCCCATTATTTTCCCTTGTAGCCATTAAAATTAAGTTGAACAGATTCCATGACTTTTGAATGAACATGGGCTCGTTTCAGAAGAGAAATGTCCCAAATATTGCCAAGTTTCCCTTTGTGTTATGGGAGCTGGCTTCGGTGGTTGAGCACAGTGGTAGCACATTGTGCATCCAGCCATCTCCAAGTGACCTTCAGACAGGAAAACAAGCAGTGGGTGTATGTCACAGGGAGGGCAGGAGGCACAGGGGTGGCTTGGAAGGAGAGGGAATGAGAAATAAATGAAGGATTGTAATGCAAACAGAGGAGATCTCCCGGGATAATTTCAGTCTTGAAGCTGAAATTATTCATCTTTGTCAGAGAGCTTTGGTCTGGCAGTGTCTGGGTGCTGAATCATATTGGTCCTCACCTGGTATCCTGCAAGGAATGTTACCCTGGCTGGTCTTGCTGAAAGAAGATGTCTATGTCTGATCAGGTGCCTTTGTACAAAGTGGATATGTTGAATTTTCAGGAAACAGGCATTTTGCAACAACAAAATTGATTGTGGTTGCCACTTTAAAACACTGCATAACTCGTGTAAATGGTTTAGGGATTCAGCTTCTGTTTCAGTTTTTCCCACATGCACCTTACTCTGCATGCATCATGCCCATATGTGTAGGATTAAAAGTGCAGATGACTGCAGGTGATGGCCATGAGGGCCCTCACAAGCTTGGATTGCCCTGACCATCCACCTCACCTGGGACCTCACCCATACCCTCCAACCAGGGGCTCTTCTTCAGCTCCATCCAGGAGCTATAGCATTTTTGAGGTGGAGTATAAGAGTGGCTGCATCTAGTCCTGCTCCTGAGTTGTTGTGGGGATTCCCTGGGCTGCCTTCTGACATGAGATGTGTCATGCCTGATGCTCACTTGGGGGACTGATGACCACCCTGCTTTGTTCACAGTGAGTTCCCCTGTTTTGCTTATTATGATAAGCCTCATCTTGTCAAGAATTTCCTGATATTAGCATTTTTCCTGTTTTATAGAAATACTTTCCAGAAATGTCTATGGAGACTATATGCCTGAGGATATATTCTTTCTATTACACGTGATTTAAGAGTACAGTTAGCTTGTTCTGGAAAGTATAGCTGCTTGATGACTCAGCTGCTAGAAAACACTGATATGACCTTGGTATTTATGATAAATTAATGTTGCCCTGGGCTTTAGAATAAAATAACAACATTCAATAACTATTATTCACATGTAGCTTCCAAAAATAAGCAAGTTGATGGCTGGGGGATTTCCTTGTGCTTCTTCCCTCATTCCAACCATTTTGGGAAAACCATAGGCAGTTCACTTGAAATGACTTGTTGGCACCTTCTCTCCATAGAGTTAGTAAATATCTAAATAAGCTAAAATTACAATAATCACAAATTTGAACCCATGTTGGTCATATAATGTGGTTCCAGGTGGTAAATGTGATCATTGCCAGAGGAAGAGTGGAGGTGTTCCCTGGCAGGAGACCCACAGAGGTCAGGGGTTTGATAGGTGTGACATTACCATGGAGCCTGCACAATCTCTGGTGCTGGCCATGTTGAATGTGCAAGCAATAAGTTTCCCAGAAAGAACAGTTTTTATCTCATTTCTACTTAATATCATAACATCCTTGGGTTTAGTTGTGGATGGGTTAAGAGGGCTGGCAGTCCCATTCCTCAAGGTGAGAGGACAACAGGGACATTTACCCAGTCTGCACTGGAATGTGCAGAACTGCAGCTTCTGAGCTGTGAGAAGACTTGTAGTTCAATTTGTCTCCTTCGTGCTTAACAACCTGAGCAATGATGAAGGTGGCAGGCCAGCTGTGGAGGATGGGTGATTAGATGCATGACTGAGGGGAGAAAAGGCTGGCTGCTAATGGGTGTAAGCAGATACCAGCACAACAGGAGCAGGAGTGCCAGTCGAGGGATAGAGTAACAGGTACTGTAGCAAGATATTGTGAGCCTACACGGCTTTGGCTTAAGACATCTGAGGCATTTACGTGGAAAACAGACATTATTTTCCATAGGGCTACAGTGCCAGACAGGATTTTTATGAAGCATGCAACAGGGCAGAGAATTGTACATCTCAGTGAGTCAGAGGAGAGGTGCAGAGCAGTTACATGGACATGATAAATAGAAAACATGGAATTACCACTTTAGGCAGCTCTGAGACTGCAGATCCAGACTTAGGGTTTCAGCCTGATCAGGAAGTATCAGGCACTGCAGTGCCTAGTAGAAGAATAGGGTTTCTTCACCAATAGAGTGGTTCAGGTTAATGAAGGAAGCAGGATGCCATTAGAATTTAATGTGCAAGTTTATTAGGCATCTAAATGGTGATTCATTAATAGCTGCAAAGGAAGATGAGTATCTTTCATTTTGCATGCAGTTAGATGCTCTCACTTGGAAGCCTCCCCTAACACACTTAATTAGCTTGAAGAGGGAAATTGTGCTCCCTGAGTACAGCCCTGCTGTCGTTCCGGTCGCTGAAGCAGCCTCCAACCCAACACACATCCCATGGGACTGCTGTGCTAAAAATAGCTCCCCTGCTTCCAGCTGCAGCAGAGGGCATGGCTGCAGATCAGACACACAGACACCTACAGCACTCCTGGCTGTCGAGTTCTTGGTGAAAGCAGATGTGTGTGGCACACATCTGGAAGAGGTGTTACAATTAAAGCCTGTAGTGAGCTGTCTAGGGCAGAGGAGTGATTTCCCCGGGTGGGAAAAGCAGCTTCCCACCTGGCTGTTGCCACACTTCAAGAAGTGGTGAAATTGGATTTCTGCTTAGATGAGGACTGGAGATGACTCTGGTCTGCACAGTCCTGTGTGGTATTTGTACACCAAGCTATTCCCAAGTAACTCACCTCTAAATTAGTGTCAACACAAGGTCTGTAGCAGGATCTGCTACTCACCCAATGTGAATGCATTACCTTTCATGCCTCAGCCTGCAGATTCAAGGTAAGGATTTTGTACCTCTCTCTTTAGATCCAGCACAACCATTTAAACCTTTTGAATGGCAAGGATCTGGGAGAAAGGATATGAGATGCAATGGAAAATACTGATTCCTTAGTCCCTCCACCTTTGACTATGGCCTGTGTCCCAAGTTTATGTAGTCTGAAGCATTTACATGGAAAAAACCGTTTCTGGGAACCTTTTAGACCAGGACTTCAAGTCCTTATTCAATTTCATATTCAGGGCTGAGGAGTGTCTTGTGATCCATTGTAATTATTATTATCAATAACCTTTCCCATACTCTGGGTGGATGCTGTATAAAATTCCCTGTTCAGAAGCCAAGTCAGGACACTCAAATGTGGGATGAACATTAAAAGCTGAAAGTGAAACAATTACTATGTTTGTTTTCATTTTACCCTGTTAATATCAGTGCTGTGTAATCTATGACAATGGCACTGGAATCTGATTTAAGATAAATATTTTAGGCAACTAAGCTAAACATTGGTAGGCATGACAACTTTTCTATAGAGCCAAAAGTTGTAGAGGGTTAGGTTATATTAATAGGAAATGATATGGATGTGAGAGAGAAAAGGTGGAACTTTTAGATATAGTCTTCCTTAGATTTTCTATGTTCCTAAAATCATTACCAATGTAATTGTTTTAAAACAAAGCAAGCCACAAATATTGTTTCAACCTCCAGGCCTGATTTTCCATGTATTTCTATACATGGCATGATGGCAAGGCTTTTCTTAGGGCAATTTTTACCCTGAAAAGTTTCATTATAAGAAGACATATTCTCATTTTTCTTTTCTTGCCCTCTGGTGTTTGTACCACTGTTTTTCTCCCTGCTCCTCTCCTGTCACTTTACCACCAAGAAGGCTGCAACAAAAGAGAGGAAGGCAAGAAGGGGGAAAAACTTAATTTAAAATGCAGAGCACCAAAAAACTGCATTTGTTTTTATAAATAGAATCTGAAGAATTTATCTTTTAATATCATGGTGGGTTTTATGCCAATAAAGCCTGGTGTTTCAAAAACCTGACTTTCTGAGGTGTTCTTCCTGCTTCTGCTCCCCTTGCTGCTTACTTGTAGCTTGCTGAGACATGACTATAGAGCTTAGATTGACTTTTTTTTAAACTTTTTGTACCTCTTTATGTATTTCAACACAGAGTTATCAATACTGCATTAGCATTCTTTTTGAAGGCTATTTAGTAATTAGCATTGTAGAAGAGAATTTTCTAAATCATAGTCAGTGGAAGACTATATGCCATCTCCTTTGTAGATTGGCATAGTAAAATTTTTGCCAAAATACAGATTTTTAAAAAGAAAGATGTACTAGCTGAGGCTACAAGCTGGCTGCATTGACACAATATAATGTATTACATTCGTGAGTAAATTTAGGTGCTTCAGCATGAAAAGCTGTTTTTGTCAAGTTTGAGTGTATCTTGACAAGGCTTAGGGATATCTGATGCCCAACCACATGCTAATTTTTTTATACATGTTAAACACAGAGGAGGACCATTATCTTTTCTGTAGATTTTCTACAGAAAATCTCATTTTGCTCCTGCTCTGTAAATGAAATCTTTCTTGCCTTGCTAAAGTTAATGGCAACCTTCCAAGTTTTCCTAGCTCTAGTCAGGGCTGTTGCTGTTGACATTTGGGAGGAAGGAAGGAAGGAGCATTCTTTTGTTCTCAGGAGAAAAGTTTAATCCCCTTTAAGAGCAAGAGGAACTGACAGGGAGCAGTTGAACAACCAGATCAAGGTCACGCACAGGGGTTGTGTGTGGTGTACACAGCAGCTGAGCCTCCTCTGCTAACACCAGAATAAACTGGAGCTCCCCTTTTTCCTCCCCTCCACATCTTTCCAAACCCATTCCTCAGGTTTGGTCATCATGGGTTTGAAGTTTATAATGATAATAAAACACAAATATGAGAATCAGATAGGAAAAGGGCTTGGTTGTCCTTCCAGCCTGTCTGCCAAGCAGTAACAGGGCTGAGGCTTCTGCATGGGGGCCAGGGAGCCAGGAGTGAAGGTGAAGCCAAGTGGGTAGGACAGTGCCCTCACAGTGGGTCCCAGGCAGAGGGAGCAGAGTGGGCTGGGTGATGGTGACCAGGGGCAGCCAGGAGTCCAGCTGGACACATGAGTGTTGTGATAAGGAGGTGCAGGGTTGGAAAGTTAAATTATTGAGTCAGATTTGGGTTTGTGACAGGTAAGGGTGGGCTCAGGGCCATCACCAGCATAGCTTGAGCAGGGACCAAGATCAAGGGCTTGAGCTTAATACACTGGAAGGTGCTGAGAGCCCCAGCAAGGCTTCTCCCAGCTCTGCTCCCAGCAGTCAGGTCACACACTTGCACCATCTCAGAGCCAGCCTTGATCAGTGTCCCTTGGAGGGGGAGGAGAGGCTGCAGGGCCTAACACCAAGAACAAAACTTCCACCAGAAGGTTGGTAGAGCCAGCTGTTAGCCATGTGGATAAGGCTGCTGCAGAGATAATTACTTGAGTCTGCTTACTGTAGAAGAAGCTGGGGAGATTCCCTATGCTATTCTTTTTAGCAGTGATTCAGCAAATGCTCAGCCTAAAATTTGAATTAATTCTGGAACAGGTTGAGGTACAAATAAACAACATGAAAATTAGCAGATTGCCAGGGCTGGTACTAATCACCCAAGTGTTCTGGAGGAACTCAAGGCTAGACTGAAGAATGATCTCCTGAATTTGAGAGATGGATAGCAAAATAGTAGGTGAAATTCAATGCATGTAAATGTACCTCCTAGGTAAAATTAATCCTATCTTCACATATAATATTCTGAGCTAACTGTTTGTTATTCTTATGTAAGAGTGAAACTGTGGGTTTGTAATAGTTCCATGAAACCATCAGCTAGTACTCAGTAGCAATGGAATAAAAGATTAAATACTATTACTTTGTGGAAAGAGAACAGGGATAAAAAAGTCTGACTCCAAGGGTCGCCCTCCCCACACAGTTCTGGTCCTCTCATCTCAAATACATCACAGAGGGAGGAAGTCTGAAGAAAGGTAATTCATTTCAGCAAAGGTATGAGATGATCTCTTTCAAGAAACAGTTAAGTAGGCTGAAATTTACATTTTCCCTTTCCAAGGATGGGTGGATGGTGTGATAGAGATCTACAAAATCGTGAGTGACACGGAAGAGGGGAATAGAGATTGACTTCTTGTTATGTCTTCTTGCATGAGAACCATGGCCCATCAAGTGACACTAGCAGCAGGCAGGGTCAATGCAAACAGGAGGTAGCTGTTCCTGTGGAGTGAATGAGGTTTATTGTACTGCCTGTCAAAGGATGGTTTGGAAAGGAGACTGATAAAGTGTTTGGTAGAGAGATGCTTTGAATCTTACAGTCTAGATAAACCACAACAGGCTCAGGGAGTCCCTAAAGGCTGGGGAGAGTATTAGTGTGAAAGTGCCTTCCAAGTGGAGATTGTTTTTTACCTCATTTACAGACACTGTCGAAGGCAGAAAACTGAGCTAGGTGGACCAAGGTCTGCTCAGATATAACTATACTTTTTCTGTGATTTTACTCATGTCTTTATTTTTTTTTTTTGGAGACAAAAGTCTAAGTTACTATTTTGAATTCGAAGTGCATCTGTCCTAAGTGCGATGCAAGGTTGTCATGTACTGCCATGAAAATTCACTGTTTTGTCCTTTGATCTGCCAGATCTTCAGAAAAGCTTTGACACCGTGCAAGTCTTCACAGAGTACAACAGCAATGCTAAAGGTGAAACAGAGCACTTTGTCTAATGCCTGCTGTCCAGTGAGGAAGGTCACCAATCCAATGGCAAGCCCTCCAGCATGAGGATACTGTGGTTTTATCCTGTCTCACATCTATGAAGACAGGATGCTGCCTTCCTCTTCATGTGCACCCTTCTTAAAATATTTGTTCCTTCCCATCCTTCTGCTTTTGCCTTTTGAGGGAATTTGCCATGAGTGGTTTCCATGGTTACGAGGATAGGGCTGCTCTTGGAGTGGGAAATCTGCAGAGAGCAAACAGAAAAACCATTGCATCTGGGGCAGGGTAAATGTGCTTTGTATCCGTAATGGTCATTCTGCCCCAGTTAGAAGCGATATGTAATTGGAAAAAGAGGTTTTATTCTTAACCCCCTTGTCTTACTGTGAAATGTAGCGCTCTCCTTTACCATTAAGTCTTCTTAGGTCTCTGAAAGCACTCTGATTTCTGTGGCCCCTTGAGCATTAAAGGGCAGGAAGCAGTCTGTGTTGCAAAATACACTACTAAACCAAGTTGTGCAATTTTCTTGTGTAAGAAAGAAAATGGTTTTTCTTTCTTAGTTAGTTGTACACTTCCATTTTGTTCTTTCCTCCAAATAAAATGGAGGAAAAGACAGGAGCAATGGTTCTCTCCTTGCCTTTGCACTCTTTGGTAGCATTGTCAAATACCTGTGTCTCTGAGCAGCTCTGCAGAGCACTTGGTTGAACCCAGGAATAATGCTGGGCACATCTACAGGAATTCAGGGCGTGCACAAAAATCTTCTTATGAAGTAGCTGCATTGAAACAAAGTTCGTTATAAACCTGAAGCCAGCCTTGTCCCATGACTGTCTCTGAAGAACTCACTGTCTCTGCTACAAAATTTGAGGAAGCCTTCACCACAAATGCAGAGGGTGAATTAGCATGTCTTTCTGAATAGCTCAGTACAGAGCCTCTGCACATACTTGTAGCCTGGTGGGAGGAGCTAGGAGGTAACTGAGCCACCCTTTACAAAAACTTCTTATTCTGGAGTGGTAATTGCCAATCAGGTAACTTTGGTTAGGGCTCTCCTGCAAGTCCTGACTGTAGGGGAGAGAAAAAGCAATAAAGAAAGCAAAATCCTACATTAGAAATTAAACTAGGTGGCTTCTCTTGCTCTCTTCTTCCACAGATTTTTAACTGCAGTTCTTTGCTGCTTTAACACAGAATCGCTTATCTGAGCAAGCATCAACACAATTTTCAAGGTGAGTGCAGTTGCATCTTGTAGATGCTGATAGAAACACTCAGGGGACTAACTGATGTTCCAGGCAAGACTATCAAAGGATTTATTCTAATTTGTTTTATTTTCATTAGTTGTTACGAATCTTTCAGTTAACTACAGTAAAAAGTGAGCCTTTTGGCTAAATACACACAAAAATCCACCCCACTTTTAAAATCTAATTTTCTTATAAAGCCCAAGTTGCAGGTGTCTTTTTGTTTGCAACTTCTACAGTATATTTCTGCAGTACTTGAGAAAAATAAAATGAGTTTGTGATAGAAGAAGTAGCTAACCATTTAGGGGAGCTTACCAAGCAGCAGAACATTGCAAATGGCAATAAATATTCAAATCCCAAAGCAAGATATTTCCAGGCTTCCATATTCCAATAAAATGATTAAAATGAGTGCCTTGCTATTTATAGAGGGTGGCAGCTTAACACCATAAGATATTCATATTTAATAGCATGCTCTTGTACTGCTGCCAGTGCTGAAGAGTTGAGGGACTGCTTGCCATGATGGATGGGTTTCAGCCAGGCAGAGCCTGCTGCTGATGCTTGGCCACCACAACAGCCACCTGCCAGCCAACAAGGTTCTTCTGACAGGGCAGCAGCCCCCTGATGGGGAGAATTTGTGACTGATATTGATTGGTGTTCCTAATCACCTGACAGATCTGTTTATTGTGTCACTTCGTAATGCTGCTGGCAGTCATAGGGCACAACTGTAGCCACACCAAATTTGGAGAGAATTTTGAGATATGCAGTAGTAATTGTCTGTGTGCCTCTGTCAACTAGCATTTACCTGGCTCTGCGGTGTTCTATCCCTTTTACTTCACAAAAACAACCTTTTGCAGCTTTGCCTTCTTCTTTGATAGTCATGCAGCAACTCTGGAAAAAATGTGGGGCTCTTCTAGTTCCACAAAAATGAAGCTGGACCTTCAGGAATTGGTGGTGGAGAGTACAAAAAAACCCCCAAACCAGCAAGCCAGAAACACTTCTGCAAAGCACAGTTTATTGTAGCTGGTTCTTTTTCACCACAGTACTCTGTGAGAAGAAGTTCTGCCAGCTGTGTGTTAAATGAGATGAGTAACATCTGTCACATGCTCATTAAACATAGCATGTATGATACCCTCTGCTGAAGCTAGTGCTAATTAGGATCTGTAATGAGAGTTAGTCTCCTTTTAATTGATATGAGCAGGGTAGATTTTCAGTAATATCTAAGTGAGTGAGGAGCTAACATCTGCCTTTCCAAAAGCAGCTTGGAGAAGCATTTCACTGGACTGAAATGTCATGAAAACAGCAGTAGCAGTGGCTAATTCTTTAAACAGGGCCACAGGCCTGGCTGCACTGGAGCTGTAGAATAGCTTAAGTCTTAATTCTGCTGTAGGGAGTTTGGTTATCAGTGGGGTGATGTGTGGAATTCTGTTCACCTTCCTTCCTTTCATCTGGCTTGCTTTCTCCCCTGAAACACAGGTCTTGGACAAAAGCCAAGGTCTTGATCCAGCTCTTAGTGCAGAAAGTGGAAAGATGCCCATTTATGTGAGAAAAGCTTCAGATGACCCATGACAAAAGATTTAATGGAGCCTTTTTTAGTAGTTAGGTTTGCTCTGATTTCCTTGTCTATGTAATAACTTTACCTTCTAATGTGTGCAGTTCAGAGTTTGACACCAATGCCCTTTTGCATGGGAAAGGAAAGAGGTATTTTTAAAATAAATATAAATATGTGGAGATCAAGATTTCTGTACAACCCATAAAAACAGTTTTTAGGAGAAGTAGTAGAGACAGGCCTTCTAAAGGCAGGTCAACCATAGGCTCAAGGAGCAGTTATTAAATAATGAGAAAAAATTGCTCCATTAGAGTCCCTGAGGGTCTGTACCATCCATGTGGCAACATGTGGCCAAGGATGCAGCTCAACAGTGGGAGGTATGAAGGCCTGACTTTGCCAGACAGAAACTTGCCCCCACTCCCCTGCCAAAACACATCCCAGAACTCCATTTCTAATGCACAGCCTCCCCGTCGTGGGAGCTGGGGAGAATGCATGTGTTTTGGAAGTTGGGGATCCCCACGAGGTGTGACTTAGACCACTTAACTGGGAGCCAGTGAAGAGAAGACAAGCTCTAAGTCATAGCTGAGAGGCAAGATTGCATTTCTTGGGAGAAGCTGGCTTCAGCAGGAAGAAAGATCCCAGCTCCTGCTGAACCCCTGTAAGGAGACATTCTGTTTGCCTTACCCTGCTGCAAGCTTCTCCCAGGATCCTGCTGCTGCTGCTGTGGATCAGGCTGCCTCCTCTGCAAGCCACTGCTCCAGGCAGCAGCACCCTGTCCCTGTGCAGGATGGCTGGAACCTGCTCCTGCAGCTCCCATGAGTGCTCAGCACCTCTCCTTCAGTAAGGGGAACACAGCCCACGGGCCCCACCTCAAAGTGCTCTGCTGGGAAGAACTGGTCATCCCAGGATTCACACAGATGGATACACTTTGTGTGGGCTATGGGCCACTGCTGGGCAATGAAGGTAAATAACCTTTTGCAATAGGTTAAAGGGTCAAAAGGCTTTGAGCTGAAACCAGGTGCTGAAGCAGAGCTGAGCATGTCTGGTGCTGCCCTGATTGGAAAAATCGCAAAGGCATTTCCCCCCTCTGACTTCAGCTTTATCATTTAAGTTACTGCATTTGGTGAGGCTTCAGAAGCAGCAAGCGAATCCACAGAGGAAGAGCTGGGGTTCAAATGTGTCAAAAATCAGATCTGCAGAGCTATTCCCATCTGGCTTTTATTGAGTATTGTGGAACATGTGGCTATTGTGTAAGGGATAGTAATTCAATTACTAGTAGAGATACTCCAGCCTGTTTTGAGGAAAATAATGAGCTTTTGGTGCTGTAATAAGGATAACTAATTCCCAGTTTAAGGCAGGCTTAAACTAGCCTGGCTAAACAGATCTAGCCTTTCCATTTAGAAATAAATGCCAGCAAAAGCCCTGATGTGTTATGTTTCAAATGAAAAGGCTGTATCTCTGTTCAAAGGAATCACAGCTACAGTCTTGATTTGATCTAGTAGCATTAGCTGAGTATATGTTCTCTAGAAAATAGGTCACAGCAAGAAAGGCAGTTAAATTTAAAGGAAAGAAATATGAGTGGAAGTGATTGGGGAGATAAAGGTGTTCAGTAGAGGAATGGCACTAAGTGACAAACAGCCCTTTTTCAGTTGGGCATAAATATTAATGCATTCCACATTCATGCTAGACAGAACCTTTTATTAAAACCTCCTAAATAAGAAAATTGCAATCTGCATTTCTTAGGTTGGAGGCTTTGAGCCTACTGTGGCTGGTTTGTAGGAAAATTGTGTAGCTGCTCCTGTAAATGGTCACTCTTTCATCACATGTGAAGGTGAGGAATTCCAAATCTGATTTGACACATGGCTTTTCAGGGCAGTAGTTTATTAAATAAATATAAAATAAACACTAACATATCTTCCTTGGTGCAGGTATCCATTTTTTCAGTGTTTGTATTCCCCACTCTAGCTTGCTGTCCAGTTTTGTTTCTGTGCCCATGCTGTGAGAGTAGCCAGGCCTCTTGCTTGAATGTTCCCCTTTCCTAGCTAATGCATTACCTCAGCTGTTTAAGAAATAGAGTTTTGAACATTTTAGGTGATGTACTCAACATTATGATTACATGTTGTTCTTGTTTGCAGTTATACCATCATGATTACGATATGGCAGCCTGGAAAAAAGTCCACCATGTCATTCTTAGTGGTGCAGTGCTGTTACTAGGGAAGTTTTGTTTAGGATTGTCCTTTTCTAGTGTGATTGAAGGAATTAAATGCTTCATAAAGTCAGATATAAATATTTGAGTTAAATATATGTATGCATACATGTATATTTGTGTGTGTGTGTATATATATATGTGTATAATTGAATATTCAGCAACGTTTCCGTATGCTGAAGAAGCTTTACACTTTAAATAAAGATTTTGAAAACTTAAATGCAATTTCTGGGCCAGGACTAAAATCAGCTCATTTCATTTACTCTGTCCCTGTTTGTTTCTTGGTTTCTTCTCACTTTCATTAACTTAACATGTTTTTTCAAACATGAGGCGTATTGAGGCATGGGCCTGATGGAATTTCTCAAAGGTATTGCTTTTGCTGGGGTTGTTTGTGCTCTTACATGAAGTGATAGCAGTGTGCACTAGGGCACTTCATGCAGGAGCTAGCCTGGAATTTAATGGGAAAATTTACAGAAAAATTGTAACCTTTGATCAAGAAATAAGCCTGTTTCTGTAGTTTTCTGTTGGCTGATGGCTCCTTATTAGTTTAGATTGGTAACATTGTTATTATGAAAGGAATTGGTCTTTGTGATAGCTTCAGGAGGCTGTGAATGTAGTGGGAGTTGTAGGAGGAAAAGCAATCATCTCATTGATTCAAGTAATCAACAAAATCATCCTTTTCATTCCAGCTGTTTCAGTGATAAATGTGACATTACTCTCTCCATGATCTACCAGAAACAGGTATTTTTGTGAGCATTATTCAGTCAGAGGCTTTGCAGTAGGTCATACTTCTATGTTGATTACTGGTGCACTCCAAATTCTGGTGTGGCCATGCAATAGCTGATTTGGGATGGCAGGTTATAGTCATGAGGAAATGTTTGCAGAAAATGCCTGTTTACTCTGACCAGGACTAGAACTTTGGTGCTGTAAGTAATTTGAATAACAGTGAACATCAGTGTCAAACTGAGTGATGAAAAGGGGTTTACAACCTCCAATAAGCAAGACGGCCTCAGGATGATGCAAAAGGAAGCAAAAAAAGGAGGCACGTTCTGGGAAGTCTGCTTCCAGCTCTCCAGGCAGAGAAGTCAGTGGGAATCTCTGTCTACTGGCATCTGTGACCAATTGCTTGTCCCCAAAGCAGTTGTTCTGAAGGTGGGCATAGGAATGGTGATCTTTGACCACCATCAGTGATGGTATTCTGGTTTGCATCCAGCAGACAAGCACTTCATAGGGAAGGCATAGGAGTGCTACAAGAAAATACCATCTTCTTTCCCCAGAAATGCAAAGAAATCCCCGTAGATCCCAGAGACAGGCCACCCTCCTAGAGTCATTGGACCAAGCCAGAACAGTTTCTTTATAAATAGTTTTCTCTCTTAATCTTGCCAGCAATTTTAATTCATGCAGGCAAAAGAGTTGGCATAGATATTTCTCATTTATTACACTGATTCTCAAAAGCAAAACCAAGTAAGTCCCTCTCTCTGTGGTTCGGGGTTTTTGTTGTTGTGGGGTTTATTTTGGTTTTCTTGGTAGCCTGTCTGTTCAATAATTTAATGACTCATTAAGCCTCTTGGAGGAAGAAACCATCATATTGTACTAAAGCTAATACAAGTCAATCCTTCCTCTTGGCCAGGACATCATAAAAACTGCGAAATACTGATGTATCATTTGGAATATGGGTTTCCAAAGAACAACTCTGACATTTTCTATATCCTCAGAATGACTCTTCTGTGCTAAGCAACATGCTACAAACACTGAAACTGTCATTTCCTGACACCCTCTTCTGAATGTTCTAAATACTTTCTCAGCTGTCCTTTCCATTTAGCTGTTCTTGTTTGCTGTTCCCTACTGAGTGGCAGGTTAACAATAGAAGAAAGTATAGATAAATTGTCATAGGCTATTGTCCAGAGAGTGTTTTTGAACAAAGCTCTGCTCAGAATTAAAATCTTCATTTATCACGTCCACAGCTACAGAGACTGTGTCCAGAAGGGCTGGTGCTATAGTCTCTGAGGCCACTTGGATCTTTTGGAAACAGGCAAAGTTGGAAATCACCTTTCAATCAATAGATACCTTCTCTTATTATGAGGAAGCTGGATTCTTGATGGATATGTTAAACTGCCAGTTTTGGGTGTCTCACAAAGCAGTGGAGAGGACCAAAGCTAGATACTTCAAAACCCTGGTTGTTTTGAAGTGGGGTAATCTTCACAGAGAAAGTTAAATGCCTGTGGTATCTTCTTATTTTTCAAAAATAAGATACATTTATTCTGTGTGGGTTGTGTTTCACTGCTTTGCTGCCTTAGAAAAGATTTCATTGATGTATTTAACAAGGTATAGCTCTCATTCAAAGATCAGTGCATAGAGACAGAGCTGAGCCATACATTCATACTTACTGGGGCAGTCTTTTGCCATTTCAAGCATGTTTCTAGATTTTGAGGAAGAAAAGTCTTGAACCTTTCAACTTCTAACTTTTAGCTTCTAACTTTTTATGGCTATAAACAAATAAGCATACACCTAGGGTCTGAGTATGATGAAAAGGTTATTAATGTTTTAGGGGGGGAAAAAGGGTATTTGTAAAGAAAAGGCTCCTAAAATGAGCTTGAGCTTCACCTATAGTTTCATTAGAATGTGGTTGACACGGAACAAAAATAAGGATATAGTAGTGCTGTAGAGGTGACTTTTCTGGTTGGCAGCAGTCTGGGCAGAATTGTAATTGCTTGAGATTGAAGTAGCTTTATTTGAACTAACTGCTAGCTGTTATAGAAAATCAGGTTGGAAACCCCACTCTCCTTCTTGTGTCGTTAACCATTAATCATTAACCTTGTATTTTTCTGTTCAGAATGGCTGTGTTTGGAGAACCATCAGCCACCACCAGCGTAAGGAGCTCATCGGGATCCAGGTGTGAATGGGAAGATAGACTGAGGGGTGGGGAGAGGTCCCTGAGACCTTGTAGCATGCTCTTGCTGCATGGCACAGATCAGACCTGCAGGTCTGAAAGGAAAGCCCTCAAGGTGGGTTTTGCTAACAGAGCCCAGTGCCCTGGCCAGAGGATTCAGGGGTAGTTTTCTTGAGGTGTCCTGGTCCCTCAGTTCTGGTTTGGGAATAAACATTTTTAACAACAGCCACAGCAGCTGTTGCAGCATCTCTTTCCAATACACCAAGCTGAACAGGAGGTATCCCCTCATACTGAAGAGGCTTGATCTTGTGGGTTTCTTGGGCCAAAAGAAACACATACATGCCGTCTGCTGTCTACATGTTCAACTGTCCAGTCAGAGCATGATGACCTGTCCAGGCCTATTTAGAGAGAGGACAAGCCCATCAGCCCAGCTGTGTGTCTTACACGGCTCCAGATTGAGGGCTGGTGGCAATTTAGCAGCTTGTGTGCCTGGACATGTCCAGCACTACATGATTGCCTGGCAGAGTACATCCTCTGGATTTAATTTTCAGTGAAACCAGAGCAACAGATTAAGTAACAAAGATAGTTGGGTAAATAAGGTTTCTATTTACACAGATTTCCTTTCCACCCCCCCCCCCCAAGTTGTTTCCCCACACACTGAACCTTGGCGTTTTCATGGAGTTGCTCTGCTTGGACTTGTCTGTCCCTAGATCTGGCTGCATGAGGCTGCCTGTGTTTCAGACCACAGCTTGTTCCCTTCATCTTCCTCATCAACATCATTTGGTCTCTGATCACTGAAGTCAGTCAGCCACTGATTTGCACCAGTTGTGGTTTTGATGCAGTGCTGCATGAGGTTAAGTAGGTAATACCAAGGGAGGCTTGTTGCTGCTGCACATTCCATTCAGGGATTTACTTTTTTATGGAAACTGTTTTAAAATTCTCTCACACAGCACTAGAAAGTGTCTTTTCTTCCAGAGGTATGATGAAAAGTTAAGTAGGTCATCTTTTATCTTGAAGATATAAAGCTTGAAAATGAAATCTTCTGAAGTGGTATCCACTTGGTAAGTCTAGCAAGGGGTATTTTTGTCCTTGCTTGATGATGCTGTCAAATAGAGATAATGCTTCTGCAATTTGGGATTACTCTGTGGCACTGGGTCACTGTTGGCTCTTGGTTTGAAGTAGGCTTTTTGTGATGTGAGCTTTCAGTGGCAAAGTGAAAATACTGTGAAACTACAGTTGGTCTTCAGTGACTTTGGGAACAGCTGAACCTGTGTGTTCACCTCCTGCTCAGTGTTTGCTTCACCTTTCCTTGTAAAAGGAGTAAAGGCAGAGCAAATTGGAAAGTGAGTTGAAAAGTAAGCCTCTCATTTGACTAGCAATAGCCTGAGCTACTGGCTGCTGAGCAATCTCCCCTGAATCCTTTAAATCCCAATGGTCATTTCTCTGTGTTATGTGCTACCTAGATCTGCATGCCTGGGAGATGTGCTCTTCAAAACCAGCTATTTAAGGAGAAAGATATAAGCTTATTGAAAAGTTCATTTTTGCTTACTGATTAATCTTGTGCTGAGTGATCTTCAGGAGCACAGCAGAAGGCACAAAGCATTCCTCTTCTGAAAAACAACTTGTTTATACGTTTATCCTGACATTCTAATTTAGGTCAGAGAAGGCTGGGCAGTACTTGCTTTTTCAGAATCCGTCTCTTGTAAATATGACATTGTTCATAATCTTTCAAGCAACATACACACACATATATATATACACATATATATGCAAAAGTGTCTGCATGCATACACTTTGTCTTTAGAAATAAATACCTCATCTTTCTGCCACTACCTATTTCTAGGGGCCTTCCACACATCCCAGGGTATGGCATTTACCAGCTTTTGTCCCTGCCATGACAGAGCTGCAGCTCAGAGCTGTGTGCCCTGCCCAGGATGGGGAAGAAACATTTCAGCTATTACTAATTCTCTTTCACAGCATTAACTCACAGAGGCTTGAAGCTGGTTTTAATTGTGGGTGGGCAGATGAGGGATTGTTGGACACCAGGGCTCCCATAAGACCTGGTGGGTGTGTTGTGTTCCCCTTGCATGTACGGTGGTCACAGCCCAACACAAGGACAATTTCTGTCTGCATTTTTGCTAGGGCTGTGCCTGCCTCTGTGTAGCACTTCCTCTTCATTTGTGGTACCTCTGGCTTTCTGGCTGACCATCTGTTTCCAGGAGCTGCACCTCCAGCTGTACAGACATCTCTGTCTTTCACCTCTACATCCTGCCATATGCCGAGGTTTGTGTTGCAGTAACCAGAGCATGCTCTCCTAGAGTGAAAGATAACTCCTGACAGCTTGCAAAATCCCTGCAGACATCTCTTCAACCAGACTGCTTGCTCATTTTAGTTTAAGCAAACACAGAAGACCACAAATAGAAGGGAACTGGCTGTCCAGGTTAGAAGTGACAGATTCAACCCCACCTCCAGCTTCCACCGTGTTGTGTTTTTGTCTCTTCCCCCTGCTTGGCACTGTTGCCTCTGCTTCAAATCATGAACTCACAGGATCTTCTTTGCAGACAGCCACGTTTAGGACATCATCATGAAGGGTGTGGTCTCTCCCCAGCTTTGTTTCTGGCCTGCAGCTTGAGCAGGAAGATCACTTGGCTCTTGTGCCTCAGTTTCTCTTATGAGAAATGGAAATGGTGATACTTCTCTGAAGTAGTTCACGAGTCTATGGGCAAGAAACACTGCAGACAAATCAAATCTTACTGGTGGTCACTAAGATCTGGTAGACAAGAGTGATGAGGCATCAGTAGGAGCCGCTGGTATAATGCAGATATTTCTAATTCCACTGGGTGGCAGCTGAGACTGAGCTTAGGTGAGGAATAATGCTTTCTCTGGGTTGAATGTAGTGACTTTTTTCTAGAAGAGAGCAGATCCAGAGCCAAGCCTACTGCAAGGTCCTGATGGCAACCACCTAAGATGGCAATTTTCTTTTTGTTTACATTATTTGAACCCCCATACTTAATACGGACAATAAAACAAGAACTTTTGAACCAAAAACTCCATCAAACCTGCTGGGTTTGGATTGCCAGTCATTTACAATACTTTTAAAGGCTTATAAACAAAAGTTATATCAGCAGAAGTCCACCCATTTTTCGTTTGATGTGTTTCCTAGTGCAATCTTGGTTTGAAAAGCAGGCCATGAGAAGTCATGTCTCAAAACTGCATTTGTTGAGAAGGCAGATAACCAAACAAACACCTTCTATTGTGCAGAGTGGATCATATTGCCTACAGCCACCTTCTCCCAACTGTGTCAGGCCCTGGCAGAAACCAACCATTGTATAAAGAGCCACTGGGTCTGAAATGGCATTTTGGCAGTCCTGGAGTGCTGCTAACAGGGTGCTATAGTGGGCACTAGCCTGAAGGCACAATTCAAAGCACTGTGCTGTGAGGGAAGGCAGTATATCCTGTGCCATCTGGCATTATCTACATCCTCCACCACTGCTGCCCTCAGTGTGAAACAATCTTTCAGTGGCATCTCCCACTGTCCATCTCTATGCTGGTCCCCTAGGAAGTAGCTCTCTGGTGCCTTTTTCTTTCTTGGTGCTTTGTATTGTTTAGACCTAACAAATGGATACCAAGCAATGCAGGATACTGCACCATTTAGTAGCTGGGTCTTGTTTTTCTGTTCAAGAGGTAAAGAAAAGCCTCCTGTGAATGATGACAGTCTTATGAATCAGGCCACAATGCTGTTCAGACCTGGTTAAATGCTGTGTTGGTGCTTCAGGAAGAACTGCTCTCTGTGTCTCCAAAATAAAATAAGTCTTATTATCCTCGCTTGGTGCCTTTCCTCCTGTTTCTTGAGCACCTTGTCCTTACAAAGAATCCTTCCACAAGCTCTAGGATTTCTTTGCATTTGGGTTTTTGAAAGAAAAATAACCCTTCCTCTCTTTCTCCCTTTCTCTCTCTCTTTGTGCTGCCTCAAAGTGAATCACGCCATGGACTTTGGCATAGAGCTTCTCATTTTTTATTGTAGGCTTACCTGCAAGTGCCTCACTTAAAGATTTTTGTATTCTTTCTTCTGTTCTTACCTCTCAAGTTCATTCAGGGAATTCTGTTAGTGTGGGTGCAGTGGGTAGAAAGGGGCTGTAGCAGTGCTCTAGGAAGGCTCCCTGTTTCAGAAGAGCTGGCACAGCTGTGCAAGGCTGGCAAAGGCAGCCTTCACTGGAATTGCCTTCAGGGTGGGCAGAAGGCATGACAGGAACAGCAAGGCTGTGTTTCACCTGCCCCTGGAGTATTACTTATTTATTCTCCTGCCATAAAAGAGCCATTCTCAGTCTAGTCTTAAAATCAGAGAGATCTGACAGCTGTGTCCTTCTTTGCCCAGCAGATTTGGGCTGCAGAGGGGAAGCAGGCTGCTCTCACCATGGGTGCAGGAAGTTTCTGCAAAGCTGTATAAGGCTGGCCTGGGTGTCAGAGTGTTTGCTTACCAACATGGGAGGGTTTGGATGTGAGAGGGCATGGCATGTGTAATTAGAGAGTGAGAGAGCATGGTGGCTCATTCTTGGGGATTGAGTGTTAATAAGGTTTGGCAGGAGTCACAGATGAAAGAAGAAATGGTTGCAAAGCTAAAACAAGGCTGGCTTCAACCCTGAGACGTCTTGCATGTTTCTGTTGAAGATGAGCCAATGAGCATGCAAAATGAGGGGCCCCTTGTTTGTGTCAGAATTGATTTTTGAAAGGCATTGGATGGCTGCTATGGATGAACATGGGACCATCCATCAGGCCTTCAGCAGTGCAGCCAGACAGTGTAGAGATGTGCAGTGCAGTGCAGGAGCAGGTGCCCTGAGAAAGGAGGGGGTTTAGCTTTAGCATCCCTTTCTTTACTGCCTTACATCAGGTGAGTAAGAAGCAATGCAGGCTCCAGCAGTGCAGGCTGACACTGTGTAGGAGACAATGAGGGTGGTTTTACACTTAAACTTTATAGACCACTTATTGCTGCCAAGTGGCACACTAAAAGCTAAAGAACAACAAAAGCAGGGTTGTTGGATTTGAATCTGTTGCACTCATGAAATTGTTGTGCCAAGCAGTACTAATACAGTGGAAAACAAACAGTGAAAATGAATTCTCTGCCTGGACTGCACTGATTGTCCAAAGGGAACCCCAGAAAAAGAAATTAATCCAGGAAAAACTGAGGTTAACTTCAACTCTGTAAAGAAACCTCGCTGAAACAAAATAATTCCACATAGCTTGGCATATAACTGTGACACCTGGTGCACTCCAAAAATAGTGAAGGACTTTAAAAACTTTTGTCCATCAAATGGAAAATATCCCCCACTGGTGATGAAATTGAGAAAGAACCTACCACATGTTCACTGAGCTGAAATACAACAGAAGTGCAGTATGCAAACTCCCTCCAAGAAGCTGTCAAACCCAGCCCAGTGCCCCATGAGGTACATAAAAAACCTAAACCTTTATAGGGGGGAGCAGAGCAGGTTGCAGTGGACCACAGGAGGCTTCACCTTGCACAGCAGTGCTGGCCTAGGGCAGGTGCAATTTAAGTTTGATAGAAAAAGTGTGAGCAGAGCTATTCACCTCTTGAGAAGCTATTCTGTTTTCTTGTGAACATCAGCCTCTCCTGAGACTGCAGACTCTGCCCTGCTTGGTGCAGCACCATGCCCTCACTCAGCCTACTTCAACTCCCTCCTGCTTGCTTTCTCCCTCTGCTAGCTAAGAACAGAGCAGTGAAGGAAAGCAGCTCAAATAGCTCTTTGGCTCCCTGCCCTGACCCTGGCAAGCAGCTGTGCAGGATCAGGAGCCTGGGGTGTGCCAGCAGCGAGCTCTGATCTGCCACCCTGGCGGTGCAAGCTTGCCTGTCCCATGCACCCCAGCCTGACCTGAGGGCACCCTCCTCCCCAAACTGGTTTGCCAGTGAGTTCCAGGCTGCTTCCTGCTGATGATGGTCTGATTAAGCAATAGATAGAGGGATAAGCAAAAGGTTTTGGTACCACGTGTTTTTGCGCTGGCAGAGCCATCAGCTGAGAGCATAGGGACTGTCTTCCCTGGTGCTCCTCTCCCATCCTAGAAATCCTAGAGGAAATATTTTTTTCTTTAATGTTATTTAATTTTATTAAAATCAATTCTATTGTTTTATTTAACTGGGTTTTATATCTAATTAATCTGAAGTTGGTGGTTAGAAGTAAAACTAGTTTTACTAGTGGGATGATCACCCTACCTGGAGCACTAGCATTTAGCTGAACTACTTCTTTTGTTTCAACTTGTTTTCAGCAATATCAGCTCCAAGCTTCTGGAAACATGAACCTATTCCCTTGTGTATCATAAGAGCAGCCACAGCACACAGACAAGGTATAATTAGTGTCTGGGACAACCACAGGAGAGAAATATGTACATGAAACCCAACACTTGGTAAATGCTCTGGACTTAATACTGGGGGTCTTGGAGGAGCTGTGGGATGATGGACTGCATATCTGTGTGTCAAATTCTTCACTGCTGTCATTCCACTCTGATTCCTCAACACATTTTCTGCATGTTGAGCTGTTTCAAAAACAGGGTCAAGTACTGCCTGCCTTAGCCTTTTGTTTACCACAGTAACAGATGGATCATTCACTTGTGCATTGCTCAACATTTGAAACCAAAACCCATGTAATTGGAGCAGGGGACTTTGGGCTGATCTGTACAAATAGTTGAACTGACTTAACTGTAATCAGCTATGGAAAATATCACTTGGAAATAGAGTGTTGTGGCTGATAGCAATTGTGTCTTAGCTTGGTAGTTTATGAACCCAAACCAAAGTTTTAAATTGACAGGACATCTTGCCAACCAAAAGGTAAATTGCTCTAAGTCATAACTGATATAAATTACTCCAACTATGTCCCCAAAGAGTTTCTGAGGGATTAACTGAATCAGTTTAATAACTGATTGTAGTTAAACTGGTAGGAACTCTTTTGTGTAAACCAGCCCTTGGGGCTGGGAGGTTTCACAGTGAATCAGGTGAAGAATTGCACAGCAGCACCTAAGGAGAAACATCAACGACTCTTTGGAGCTTCACAGATAGATCTGCTTTACAAGGAGGTCAATGTGTGCCAGCAGAGCATAATTTCTTTTGCTTTTGTTGGAAAGACACAAAGATCTTCTTAAAACCAAATAAAGAATGCTGATAACCAAGTGACACAAACTGCTAGTACAGTGTAGTTAAATTATGTTGCTTCCAGTTTCCTAAAAACATATCACTGTGGCACCTAATTTTTAGCAGACTCTGGTAGAGCAATTATTGCTTATCTGCCATCTGGAAAGATGCTTCTGGATCTAGTTATCCTGTCAAGTGTATAAATTCTGCATTGTGTGCACCAGCTCCTTCTGACAGAAATTTGTTTCTGTGAGCATGTCTAATCTCTATCAGGCTTGCTCTGGGCATGGATCAGTATTAATGATTTTCAGATCCTAGCTTAAGAAATAGCAGCCAGGGTATGCATTATACTACTCCACTGTGCCCTGGCTGAGGTTGTGCAGGTTGTGCCACACACATACTGTGGTGTGGTGTAGTTTCCTTGGAAAGATAACAGGATTTCAAAGAAAGCCTTGAGTCAGTGATGTGGAAGAGAAAAATGTCCTCAGTGCTCCTGCTGTGTATGGGCAGAAAAAGTCAGAAAATATTTTAGGGTAGTGGCAGTGAGAGCACAGACCACACAATTTGTAGCATCTTTGGAGGGTATAGCTCAGATAGGATTCCCTTAGGCATCCAGATGGATAGGGTTCAAAACTTCATCTTCAGTATTGATGGTAATGGGAACAGCTGGTCACTGCCATGTTCAGGTGTAAACAAAGTGTGGTTTAATGGGCACAAAATAATCTGTTGGTGAAGAGCAACCCAACCTTCCCCACCAGATGCAAGCTCCTAGGGCAGGCTCCAGCTGAGCCTGGCCTGTGTACCAGACCCAGGCTCTCTCTGACCCTGCACCCAGCCCTGTGCTTGGGGGGTCCGAAATGTGGCTCCACGGGCCTGACTTCCACACCTCAGGCTTGGGCTCTACAGCGCTCTCTGTGCACCTGAAGCTGAGTTTGCCATCACCTCAGCTAGCACAAAATGCCATAATCTCTTTTAGATTGTGAAACACAGATCATACACTGATCAGTGCTGTCACTTTTGACAGTCCTCTTGGCAGAGAGCTTTGTGATGGATTCGACATAAAGATTAATTTCTGTTGAGTCAGGGAAGGAGTAAGTGAGAATCTAGACATCTCACACTCATTCTGTCTCTGGTGAAAGGGTTTAGAGGCTTCTGGCCAATTTTGGTTTCATTGCTTTGGTGGTTGGTTGGGGGTTTTTTACAGTTAAACTATTTCAATGAACAAGATTAACTTCACTACAGTAAGTAAAAGACAGCATGCCTATATTAACAGTCTGTCAGGCTGGACCTTCTTCCTAAATTAATGTATGACAGGATGGGTGCCAGTTTTTGAGGAGTCAGTAATAGAGGGTGGGAAGCAGTGTGATGTACTCCCAGTTCACCCTCAGTAAATTCACTGAGCTGTGTACACATTGCACAGACAGAGACTGTTTGTTCAAGGAAGGCATCAGGCTCTACTGACTCTCACCACAGAACCAAGCTCATTAGGAGCTTGCAAGCCTCAAAAGATAGTCCTTTATCTTCTTCTTCCTTTAACTATGAAACACACAAGAAATACAAAACAATCCCTGCCTACAGAATACTGTCAGCATCTGGTGTTTTTAGGGGAAATGCCCTGGGTTTTTCTCCTGTACCACTGGTGGTACTGCAAAGTTAATAATCTGAACTAGTGTGTTCATCATTGCATGTAACAAAGAATTTTAATGACATCCTATTTATATCATAAAAGGCTCTGTGCATGTGTCACCCTTGTGTTTTGATGTAGCTGTCTCTCAAATATCTTCTGATAGACATCTCTGCCAGTCATTGCGAGGCAGCAGTAGGAGTAGAATATGCTAGGACATTTAACACAGTACTGAGTATGTTTATTTGACTTGTATTCCTGGCTGTGTAGTACTCCAAACTACACTTCACTAGTCGGGTTTAGAAGGGTTTTTCCTTGCCAAGAAAGGGATTCTTATAGATGTCCATTATCACGTGATGTACTACAGCCCAGAGACCCCCATCCACATGTAGAGTACCAAGGTTTGTGGTCTGCTTGGACCAGGCATGACAAGGAAATACTAAAAATATGAGGGAGAACTGGGGCAGAAGGACAAGGGTAAGAACAGCAAGGGAAAGGGGTGCATGGCTGTGACCCCCTGCAGGGATATACCCTGCATGAGTCATCTCATGCAGTCCTTTGGCTAATCTCAGTTCTCCTACCATGAGTCAGGGTTTAGGAATGAGGATGCAAATGCAGGCAGCCAGTATAGGCCCCCTGTGGCTAGTGAGCAGTTGTGTTTTCAAAACATCAAAACAGAGAGGAAAGACCTAGCCCTGCCATTAGTCTTTTGTTCCAGCTTCGAACCCAAAGAACATAAATGAGGACAGGAGAGGATTGTTCCCAGCAGATCCCACCAAACTGGGTAAGCAGCAGATGAAACAGCTGCACAGGTATCCAGGATCCAGAAGATAGTTCCTATCTCAGCAATTTTTAGGAAGGCCACACTTTTTTCTTCCATATCTTGAGATTTCTTTCAGTGACATCTCTCAGAGTATGAAATTAATTCTCATGTATACAGACAATAGCTTTGTTTGCAGGTGCTGTAAATAATTTCATTTAAGAATAATGATATATTATATTTATGCTGAAACTTCCAGGATCAAAGTGACCTTGCTGTGATAGAGATTCTACTTATAGCAACCATCACACAGATGGGGAAATGACAGCAAACCCATTATCACACAAAATCTCTCCATCACAGCTGGGAAAAAAATAGCAATCTGTTGGTCCTTGGTTCCCAAAACGAGATCCTCCTCACAAAGACGTATTTTCATAACTATTACATGGCTAATAACCTTTGTACATCTTTGTGCATTAGTAGCTGTCTTCTACACAGTCTTTTTTTATTTTATAAATGAGATTGCCTCAGTTGATGGAGAATTGAAGCTCTGTATCAGGTGCACTGTACTCTGACATAGTTTTCATTACTTTCATTACTGCCTTGTCCCAGCCTTCATTCTCATTGCACTTTGGGGTGGTTTTTTTTTTTTTTTGGTTTTATAAGAATAAATGTGATCTGCCCTGGGAAGACAAGATACAAATTAAACCAAATCTTCACTGCACAAATAATCTGAAATATCCTATCTAGTATCCAGAAATGATGGTCACTTTAAAGAAAGGTACCTGTCTTTTCCCAACCTTTTATTTTTTTTTTTAGTTTTGAACTGCAGCTAATGCTAATGCTCTTTATTTTACATCTCTGTGTAGGCATTTAAAGCTGTGCAAAGTGAGCATATTTTTTTAAAATCCTCCTATTTCACCCTGACAAAAATGACCATACACGGAGTGGAGTGATGCAGAATTTTTTTTCTCCTAGCTGACTGGATCTATCAGTGTGGAAGATTGAACACACTGGCATTCAGTTCTGTCAAAAGCAAAACTCCATAATGTGCTCTGTTTCAGCAAATACTGATCTCCTTTGTTGCAAGGCTTTCTGTATGCATCATTAGTCACTTGACATTCTGTGTACCCTAGAAACCCAGAAACGGCAGCATCAATGCTTATTTGTTTATGTATTTTAAGAAACTTCATTTATGGTTTGACTTCAGTCACATCACTTTGCAAATTATCTTTCAAGAGCCTGTCTCATCAGAGAATAACTGGAGGCTGGCCAACATGCCCATGGCCTTACCATTTTTATTCCTTACTCCAGTGACCCACCTCACCCACACCACCAGGACCCCCATCGTACTCATGACCTCCCCCAGGGCTGCTAAAACTATTCATAGCTCCAATCCACAGACTGACTGACAGAGGGGACCACATTCACAAGACATGGGCAGAGCTAAGCCACTTTAGCTGTAGGCTTAATCCAGCAGGTGGAGCAGCTGCCTGACACTGTGGAAATAGCCTGTATTTTTGTCCAGGGCAGAGTGATCTAGTGGCCTGGGGCACCTGGTAGTGATTAACTAAAATGTGGTCACTATTTTTTGCTAGCATCCACAGGCATGAGAGAGCTCTGCCCCACTGGATATTTTGGAAAACTTTTACTACTTCCTGTGCTTGTGTGCTCCCATTAAAATAGTTTCCAACTTCAGAGTTTGTCATTAGGCTTTTAGAGCTGGCAAGGCAAATGGTGATCTCTGCTGTAAATCTAGAATGTCATCTGACACTGGCTTGACTGATGGAAACCGATCTTAGAGCCCACTGTAGGGCTTAAGATAAGCCTGCTCATGCTCTGTAATTATTAGTGACTGTAGTCAAAGGGAGCCTGATGCACCTTGTGGAGTTAATGACCCCCAGGTAGTAATGGCAAGACATGCGGGTGCCCTTCACCCTGCAAATAAGCTGTTCCACATCATCCTGTGGGAATGGGAACACAAGGCAAAGTGTTCCCAAGGTTTTGTGTGCTGCTATTACATTTCCCCTACTCCATCCTGGAACACTTTTCAGCCTTACCTTTTTCTGTCAACCTCCTTAGATGGTGTCATGTTCTGTCAGCTGGGTAAAGTGCTGATACATGTATTTCAATCTTGACACTGTGACATGTGCTTTAGAGATAATGACAATTTCAGACAAACCATGGCATGACAGGCCCTCGTTCTCATGCTGTTTAAATTTGTTCTTCTGTAGGAAACCAAAGAGGAGTAGATAACAATGCCATCTGTACCCTAACTGCAAATCTGGGCCTATGAATGCAAAAACTGGAGCTGCCCTGGATGTGGGAGCTACTTTTTGTCATGTCAGAGCTCTGGGCAGGGGGCTGCCTCCTCACACAGAGCATACGGGCCATATCTCTGCATCCTCTCAAGCCCTGCTCAAGAAGCCCAAGCAGAGCTCCTGGGGCAGCCCAGGTGTTACAAAGGCAATGTGCTGCCTTTCTCCACAGAGGCAAACTTGAACAACCCACTAATGTCTCGCTCACTCTTGCTGTTTAAAGCTGTTCCATAGACATGGAGGGATGTAATACCTTGCAGAGAGGCAAAATTACTCATTGTTTTTGTTTTATAGGGAAGTTCTACCAGTCAAATAATTTTATTGTGGCATCTTTTCTACAAGCATTTGCCAACACATTTAAACCTCTATCAGACATAAAGGTCACAGAGACCATGGATTAGTTTTCAATTACAAGTGATTGGCTGTAAATCTCCTTCTAACCTGGAAACTGCTTTTGGCAAAATCTGGGGCCCATTTCCCACTGGTTTTCCTGCCACGAGTTAGTGAATGCTGTGGGCTTGGTTGGTCCTTCATCCACAGTGTCCTTGCAGGATTTCAGGCTAATGTCAGAAATGAGAGCTCCTGGGCTCCTTCCGCTCTTTCCAGGCTTGGACTTGAGATTTCCAATTTATCTGGAGGTGATGCCCATTTTCTCCTGCACAGAGCACAGATCTGTTTCCAGAGGCAGTATGGCCCTTTATGATTAATTCTTTGGTTAAAGGCTAGGTGCCTTTGATTAAGGGTTTTTTTCCTTCTAAGACGTGTTCTCGTGTTGCAATATTAAATATCCAAACCCCTCAGGGATTAATTAGCAATAAGTGATACAAGATGTGGTCTGAAAGCTGGAAAAGAGATCTATATTGACAATATGCAGAGACCATGCTTGAGACAAGAGGCCAGTTCTTGATGGAGCCCTGGCTCCTACTTGGCATTCCTGAACATCAGGATAAATTCTTCTTAAAATACATCTTCCTTTCTGATTTTCTGTAGTCTTGCTGTACCTTGTCTTGACTGGTCATAATAGAGAGTCTACTTTAAATCCTGATCTCTTTAGTCTCATAGAGTAACATCTTAGAAAAGCAAAACTGAAGGCTATATTCAAAACAAGTGTTGTGCTTTGGCTGTGCGGCTCCTGTTGTTTCGGTAATCTCAAAAAATAAATTCATGGTAGGTCTAATTTCTTGATTTTCTAATTAGCTGCCTTTCTTGCACTTGGCAAAAGGAGCATGTCCCTTGTGGATATATCAGTGATGTTTCTCTTTGAGTCTCTAAAAGCTAAACTTTAGTAAGATCTCAGTACAAGCAGTACTAAAATCCAGTCTCTGAATTTTTTTGTCAGCTCTTGTCTAGGATGCAGAGTCAAGTTAAATAGTCCAGTGGACTGGACTTCTCAGGGGGAGCCTGTCCTGCCTCTTCATGTCTTTACTTACTTTTCTGACCAGCCAAAATGCCAGTTAGTGCCAGCTGCCATTTGATGTTATGGAAACATGCCAAATCAGAACCGAATGGAGACTTGACTGCCATGAGGTGACACTGACTGACGGTTTTAGTGAGCCAAGCAGTTCCTGGAAAGGTAGTGTTAACCAGGCATGCATGTGTCTCCCAGCCTTTCTGTGTGGGTTTCCTCTTAACACAGCTTTTCTGTTTGACTTCTGTCGAGTTAAGAAACCTGACTTTTCCCCCACAGCCAAGCTGTAAAAGCATCAACTGTTTGAAGAGTTTTCTTAAGGCAACAACAATGGTAAATGTCTTGTCTCCCCTTCTCCCAAGTGATGCTCACATCACTAAAATTAGCCCCTTGGAGGTGCAGAGCATTTGTGCCCAAGAGAAATAGTGAAACCCTTTCCAAGTCGACAAGCCTTGACAAGCTCTGACATTTTATATTGCTGTTCCTCTGTCCCTGTGCCAGGGTAAGCAGATACCTAGTGGGTATTCCTGGGAAATGACCCTGCCAAGCTGCACAGGAACTGCTTCAGAGAGGTTTGAGAAACCAGAGCAGCTCGATGCCTCTTCCTTCCCAGGCTGTGGCCTGGCAAGGTGAGCTGACTTGCTCTTGCTCGTTGCAAGAGCAGGATGGCTAATTCTCTTGGAATGAGGAACAGGCATACAGGTTTTCCCCCAGGATGAATGAGAGCTCTGTGGTGTGTACACAGATGTTTAGGATGAACTAATTTCCAGCCTGGTTTTATAATCTCTTAGCAGACTCTGCCACACATCTGCCTGTGCAGTGAATTGTTGCATTTCACTGATGAGTAGGCACTTCTGAGACACTGATCCTGGTCAGCAGAGATGACTTTGCTTGCCCTGACATGTCTTGTCCTTTCTTCTGAGGAGTACGTATCATTTTAATTCTGATTTATTTCTTTTTGATGTAACATAAAGAAGATCAAACCCTTCAACTTAATATAAAGGGTTTCCCTAGCAGAAATTGCAGACAGTTTGGCTGGATATTTTTGTTGTTGGAGGCTTTTTGGTGTTGGGCTTGCTGGGTTTTGGTTGTTGGCAAGGGGGGTTTGGTACAATCCAAGCAGTGATATCTAGCTCTAGAAACACCAGGTTTTAGAAAGCAGAAAGGCACATGGAAATGTTTATTGCTTAAATTCTGCAATGACTTAATTCTGATATGGTTCTACTGGATTTTCTGGAGCTCTCCTACTAGGGCAGAATTTCTGATCACCCAAGATTTCTTCCATTCTCTGCAAGGGGTCAAAATGTTACAAAAAAGCACAGCGAAAGCCCAGAGCTCGGGTGGATTATTTTGGTGGTGCCATGTATCTCTATGAGCTTTATGGCTATATTTATAAGCAATCATCTGTATCAAGAGCCATTCTGTCTTTTGCCTGTGACTTGAACCCAAAACTTCCAAGGAGAAGAGCAAATTCCAGGCTGATACTCTTTTGTGTGTGCAGCAGGCTCAGGTCAGACTGTGCTGTCTGTGAATAGGCTGAAGAAAAATCTATAGGGTAGAAAAGAGAAAGGTTATTAAAAGCCTTGTCAGGAGTCTAGGAGTTCACAGCTCAGGAAGGAAGCTGTTGAGAGAAGAGACAGGCCACTCAAGCATGGGGCTTTTCTCCTGAAAGAAGGTGTAAGGCAGGAATGAAAGAGGACCATTTGCTGGTGGAAAAGCTCCAAAGATGAGGTGAACATGCTGACTGCAAGAGATCAAGAGTGGGTGCAGGAGCAGTCAGGTGAAAACAGGTTAGAAGTGATCCTGAGGGAAAATCTGATGGCTTGTAATGCCTCCCCAGCTAAGTCTTTGCTGGGCAGCTGATTGTGGTTGTTCATGATCAGGCAGATTTCTCAGCTGGGAAGAAAAGCCCCTGCTGCTGGATCTCTTGCTGAGATGGATGCTGTGCTTGTGGATGCCTGCCTTTAGACTTGGTGTTTGGAAAGAGTTTAGACTTGGCCAGTGGACTGACCTTCCTGCTGTGTTAGAGCAGGGAGCTGGAGATGGAGAAAAGCTGAGGTAGCTCCTGGGCAGACGTAAGCTGTGCTCTCTCCAGGGGTCTACTGACCTGCAGGTGAACTTCTATTAGATTTAAGAGCTCTTTCTTTCATGTTGTATGATGAGCAGCAAGTTTCTGAGTCCAGAGTACTCTGTTAAATCAGTGTGTTTGAAATACTCATAGACCAACAGAAGTCTCAGAAATAACATCATCTTCCACAAAATATGGGTGAAGTTAATGCAGGTGCTGTTTTGGATCTATGATAGTAAACCCATCCTTAATCAGACTGAAAGGAATCTCTGAGTTTAGGAGGAAAATGTTGATGGAAAGCAGCTAAGGTGGACATCCAGAAACACACCCTGTTTCCCAAAGGAAAACATTTTAGTCTACTGCTGATTTTGAAGAATGCATTATCTGGATTTTTAGCATTACAGCAGTGATCCTCAGATACTCTTGCACATGCCACCAAGTTTGAAATTACTTTTCCTTGACACAAATATGTCTACATGTAAGGGCTAGCTATAATCTGCTTCTTAAAAATCTCTATTGCTCTACAGTAAGCTGAAAATTAGATAACTGAGTCAGGCTTTAGAGTTTCAACAGAGGCTCTTCCTGACTTCCCTATGGTATAATATACTATTAAGTACCTCAATCACTTTTGCTGAGCTAGTAAGTTGTGAAATATCTTCATTTTATTGTGCCACCTTAAAAACCTCTTTCTCCTGCGTGAAACACAAAGATGCTTTAATTTTCTGGAGTATCTTTAAGAGATACAGGCAGAGCAGATGGTAAAATATTTGTGTGCTTGACAGTGTCATCAGCACTCTAAGAATGGTTGTATATCTTATACTCCATTAGGGCCTATGAGAAATTACTCTCCAAGTAAATCTCAAATATGCTGCTTTCTGTGTGAGTAAACCAAAATACATAATTAAGTTTTGGGATGTCCAAAGGCCAACCAACAATAGTTATCATTTGCTTTCTGCTCTAGGTTTCTTTTCCAAAAGCCTTTGTTATACGAATTCCTTTGCAATTACTTAAAAGGTTTGCTGATAAGGAGGGGCAGCAGGTTTGAGTCCTCCTGACCACTTCTTACTTCTTTTTCTTATCTTTGTAGTACTGTGTGGCCCAGTGACAATCTTGATTCCTGGTGTAAAGAAAAATGTGTTTGGTTTTTTCCCTTCAGGTTTAGTTTCTAGTTTGATCAGTTGTGGTGCCACTTGAATGTGATTGTATATAATTAAACCTCTCTGTGTGGTTCTTTTTTTGTTAGGGTTTTGTATTTCATGTACGACCAGTGCCTATCTTGGCTATGGCTTGGCTACACTGGTTCAGCAGCTTTGTAGCAGAACCCTGAGAGCTACTGACTCTGAGAAGAGGAAAAAAGAAACCATGAAATTCACAGTGTACCAAACTGCACGTGTTGTTAGCATTCTGCAACGTCTTTCTCCAGAATCAGGTAGCATCCAGAAGCCTTTCCCAGGATTAGCTGGCAATGTGAGAGTGGAGAGTGGTCTAACCCACCCAGCACAGCTCAGTGGTCATGGAAGCAGGTCAGGAATGAGGATCAGGAAGTCTGGCTATGATTATTGCCTTGGTTAGTGAGGCAGTCTCTCAAGCAGAATCTTTTACTTCAGGACTTAGCCTATAGCTTGAAGTAAAGGCTGCATAGAAAGCCTTGAGGTGCAGAAATCTCCCTCGAATGTGTAGCAACACTGAAAAGATTTGGTTCTTTTTTTGTTAGATTGGTCCTAAGAAAAGAAGTAATGCTACAGCTGAGTTAAGCTACAAGGATCCTTGCAAGCAGTAGTAGAGGTTTGAACATGCCATACTCCATAGTAACACTTTAATGGAAATTATTATAGGTTTATTTTAAATTTTTAAGATTATTTATTGGAATAGGTTGGAGCTGAACACTTTCCCACTTAAAAAGAAGATAATTGTCACTGAAAAAGAAGATGAAAAAGCTTCTCTGGATTGTAACTGAATAAAAATGCTCCAAGATCTGGATCTCAGCATAAGAGTTGCTGTTGAAATGGTTAGTGTCAGACTGTAGTACAAGCAAATGCAAGGAGCCTACTTGCTCATTGCTATAACTGCTCTCCTATCACTGGTTTGTAGGTACAGTGTTTTACTTATTTATGCCCAAGGTGATATAAGTGAATGAGAGCTGGCAGCAGCTGCTGAATAATGGATGAAACACCCGAATTCTGCTGGTGGCAATTTCCACAGCATGGGGAGTTGTACTGAGGGCTTGCTGCTCCCCAGCAATGGCAAGAAACTTCCAGAAGTCCTGAGGTGTCTCAGTGAATAATGTCTTTCTGCAGAGTGTACCTTGACATCTTACATCACGGTCTGTTTCATTTTCTAGCTGATTGCTCCCATTTCTAATGAAGAGTCTGACTAGCACTGGTCTGCAAGAATAGCAATCTCCCCTTTCCACTACCTTTTGCAGAGCTTTCAAAGTGCATCCTTAGAGCCTTTATGCACAATTTCAAATGAATAAGCTTTGCTAAGAAAGACAGCAGAAACGTTCTAATTAGAATAACCTAATGGGCTGGCTGAGCTCTGAATACAACAGTGGGAGCAGATCACTGAAAAGCCTCTGCCCTTATCTGGCCTTAATCATATATCTTGGTTTCCAGGGCACTTGAAGGCTTTATTTTGAATGCTTCACAGATTACACTGACTAATAGGAGAACAAGGTCATTAGTGTAATAAATCTCAGGTAAGTGTATAGCTAGCCTTAGGAAACCTTTCTATATTTGGCCTCTGAAAGCTATTGTACAAGTCTATAAAAAATAAGTGTTGACATACGGTGCAGGGCACTGGTACACGTGTGTCCAATGCTAATGCTGCCATTTTCCCAGCAAAATGAGGCCAGGAAGTCTTGGCTTTGGCAACATGGCTCTGTAACATGCCTTGCTTGCCCTGGAGGAAGCCAAGCTCCTCCTTGCTGGGCACTTGTCTGTACAACACAGACACTAAAGGTCTGATCACTGTTCAATGACTTGCTCACAAAGTGTTGGATTTTTCTCTCCCCCAACTGAGGAACTTGAATCTATAGCACAGCTGACAAAATAGGTATTTATAACCTCATTTGTAGGAGGGACAGGAGTTGGCTGAGCTACTGTCGCCTGCTTAAAAACATCTGACCATCCCACAAGCTGTGGCCAAGGATTCACCCTGCTTCCTGTTTAAGCCAGGCAGGGTTTGACTTCAGTGGGACTTCATTTGCCTCACCCATTTGATGACCCCTGGGCTTGCAGGGTGTGTGTCTATGTTTTGCTCTTCAGTCCTGAGGGTTTATCTCAAAGTTCACACCGGATAGGAGGGGCTGGAAAATGTGTGGAGAGGAAGAAGAGGAACCAGCCTGTGGTGAGACTGTCAAAGGTACAACCCAGTGACATCTGCAGTAGACCAGCTGCCCTCCATCTGCAGTTGCTGTGCGAGGCAAATTGGTAGGGAAGGGATTTTAATCCTTACCTGCCTAATCCCAAACTGCTGGCGATACCCTGCAGTACAACAGTGATGGAGAAACAGCTGCCCTGCCTCAAGTAAAGTTATCAAATAACGCCCAAGGATGTTTGAAAACAAACCAGCAAGATTATTTAGCGGGCCTGCCTTTGGGCAATGTGATTAAACTGCATCCTAATGAGTTTGTTGCTAATTCCACCCTAGTTTGCTCTGCTGCCTGATGGAGATATCTCTGCTGGCTCCCTTGCTCTGGCACACAAAGGCTTCTCTGTGTACATGTCTGCAACAGTGTCACTATTTTCTTTCTTTCTTTTTTAATCCTTCACTCCCAAATGATTCTGGACAGATTGTTTTTCCCTCTGTATAGCTTTGTAAGGATAATAAAGTAGCAGAAGCAGCGGGGGGCTATGGGGGAGAGAATTAGCACTCTGGTCCTAGCTTTAGGATGGCCAGATGCATGAGAGGGACCTGACTCAGGGAGGGCTGTTCCCCCTGCACTCCCAGCATAGCTCCTGCCCTTAGGCTGGGACAGAGCTCTGCTTTGCCTAAAAACCAGAATGGCTGAAGAGATGTGAAAAAGGGTGAAGAGGCCAGTGCTAAGTTGTGCATGTGTGCCATTGGGTCATCTCAGAGGGACAAATTCCCAAAATCCAACACAATGATCCTACCACACAAGTGTTACCTTGTGGCTCTGCGTGTGTCACCTTTCCCGTTACTTTTCACGGGTCTGGAGAAGTCTCAGTTCATCTCTGGGTTTGACAGCAGCTGCTCCCTTTTCTGGCTCTCTGGCATGTGCCCAGCAGCTGAGGGGGATGAAGACAGTGGGGGTAGATCCTGTACAGAGCAGCAGCACCACAGGGGTGCAGGGGGCTTCAGCACTGTGGCAGAAGGGTGGGGGAAGGTTGGAAAGCCTTTCTGTAGGACAAGGTGTAAAGGATGGCATCAAAGGGGCTGGGGAAAACAGTCATTTCCTGCAGACCCGTGGTGACACTCCCCTGACCTGCCCTGCACTGCTGGGCAGGCAGGCAGCTTTGGTAGTGCAAAGTCATCTTCTGTGAAAGGGAAACAGGGCGTAGGGTTTGGGGAGGGGTTGACTGAGAAAATCAGCTTCCTTCTCCATTAAATTATAGCATGAATGAGGAAGGTAAATGATGTTTGACCTGGAACAAAACCTTTGGTGCTGGAAATACCAGCTTCATCAGACCTTCCAGAGGCTTTCATTGGGTTGCAAAGATGTGTCTTTCTCACTTACTCTGTCTGAAATTTCTTATTGATTTTTTGACAGCTTTCAGAGCATCACATTCCCTTGCTGTGGATCATTAGACTTCAGTGTCTTCTATTCAAGACAAAAGTAGTCAAAAGGTATAGGGAGCAAAGCCTGCTTTCTAGTCCCTCTCTTTCATGCTGGATTTACTCTTCAAAATGTCTGCTTCTAATTATGCTCATCCTTCCTGTGGAGAAGGTGGCTGGCCACCAGCCCTGGTGGGACAGGCTGCTGTGCTCTAGAGAAGGAAGCTGGCTGCTCACAGATACCTGGCTCACACTAATAGGGCTGCTAGCAAACATTTAGCAATAAATAAATAAATAAATAAATAAATCTTTAAGCAAATATTTAGCAAATGTCCAGAGCTACCAGTGAGAAGAAGGGTATTTCTGAAGCAGTTTAAACAATTCTGATCCATTACAAGATGGTGGCTGTAAGGGTTAGGGATGCATTCCAGCTCCTCTATTACAAAGTATTGCTTTCGTTGTCATGCATTTTTCAGACTTTCTTCTACCTTTAAAATTGTCCTGCTGGCCTTTAATCCCCAGTGAAAGTACTGATTCAGCATATAACATGTGCTGTGGTGTACCTTGCCCCCTTAAACTGAATGAGAGAGTATGAGGAGCACTTTGGCTTGCTTTACCTTTTTAATCTCTCCAAATAATAATTTTGCTTTAATTTGGCTTTCCCAGTTACCCAAAACATTGGCTTTTAACAGTAATTGGGGACTCCTACTTCTGAGTAAGAAGCCAGTTTTATTTATATTAAACGTGATTGGGGTTTTATATTTTTGTATTTGTTTTTGGCTTTTGTATTTATTTCTGCTTTTACCCACCTACTTCAGCTTCTTGGAGGGAACTAGACCACTTGTCCAGCAAGCAGTTGTCTCCAAGGCCCAACTGCAGACTTGACATGAGGCATTTTTGTGGGACTTTCCTCCATGGACTCTTCCAAGCCTGCCCTTGCTGTTCTTCCCCAGTCTCATCTGTTTCAGTTCAGAGTTTGCTTTTTATCTTTAGTATAAATGGCCATTGTTCAGCAGTAGAAAATAATCAGGCCAGAAAACCTGGCTTTGTTCCATCAAGTCGGGTGTTCTTTTCATCCTGCTTGGGAGTGGAGGTGGGGTGGTGGAAATGAACCCCTCTAGCTCTGTGTCCCAAATGGCCTTTTCAGCATCTGTGGTGGTTCTTTTGCCTTATGGGTGCTGATAGTTGCTGCTGGAGGAGAAAAACCTCTTATCAGTGCTTCTCAGGGCTGCTCTGAGGGAGAGACGAGGCCAACCATGCTGGCAGCTGCCTGTGCACAAAGGTACAAAAATCTGCTGCAGCACTGTACACGTGCCACACCACAAAGGATGGTTACATTTTCCCTTTGGGTAAAACACAGAAATGTTATTTCTGAAGTGAAGGGGAGGAGCTATGGCTTAGTTGAAGGGTGATGTTTTCAAAAAAAGCCAACAAAACCAAATGCAGTCTTTTTTTCTCCCTCCATCCTATTTGCTAATAATATGACTTCTCATTGTAAGCAATATTTGAAAGTCTTTCAGGCTCTTAGCTTGAAAAAGTCAAGGAAAAAAAAAGGGGGGGGGGGACAGTTTGGCAGGAATGCTATGGAGCTCTTCCTTTAGTTTCTGAAAGAAGTTCAGGCAGCCCCAGGACACTCATGTTATAGTTATTAGTCACTCCATGTGCTCGGTTTTTCAGAAGCTGTTTACTCTTGGTAAGAAAGGGGAAAGTCCAGCAACAGTAAATCTGGAAACATGAACACATGCTTTCATATTTGCTCGGGGTTTTATTCCTGGATTTGGCTTTTCTGATGGCACAATAATTAGAATGAAGTGCTCTGCATAGTTAATCTGCTGTTGTTTACTGATGGATAAGACCTTATTTAACAAAGATCTTTTTTCTTCTTCCTTGTCCCTATTTACCCTTTCCCTAGTTTTTAAGTGCCTAGGGTTGCTTTTTAACAGGTCTGACAATCAGCATTTAGAACATAAGAGAAGCACAGGAATTAGCAGTTGTTCTCATCAAAATTAGCTGCCGCTTTTTCAGGTGTCCTCTTTCCCTTTTCTATTTAAAATTCAAATATTTGTTCATAACATCTCTGTTTAATTACCTGAACTACACAGATGTCTGGAGGAGTGATACAGGTCTGAAGGTGTGATATTCCTCCCAGTGGGACAAAAACTAATGCAAGCAATGATACATCCCAGGGCTAGTCCTCTGGTGAGGGTTACTAGAGTACAGCTAAATGCCCTCTGAAAAGGAGCCAAGGTGTTGACCCTGTAACTTCAGTGTCATGTCCAAGAGGAAGGTGCCGAGAGGATTGAACTGTCTTCAAAGTAGACAGTATCAGTATTTTTAGAGAATCAGGCTTTTAAGTTGCATTTGTTTTGTTCATAAACTGACTTTGGTCTGATATTGCAGAAGCTTGACTGTAAATTCCCCTGCAAAGCAACTCTGAACCTTTTCACCTTGTAAGCATTGCTATGTTTGGACATGTAGTTCATGTCTGATAGGTCCAAGCTGAAGTCAAGTTGCAGGCTGGATGAGTTTGACTATCCTGAAAGTCCAGAAGATGGGGTAAACAGGTGTCAGACTTGTATCACCCTGTGACCCAGGATTTTCAGTAGCAATAAGGAGTTAATGGCAAAATGTGAAAGTTCTGACCTTTCAAATGCTTGTTTTAGTAATTCATTTATACTCTGTGGAAAAGGCACACTGAGCATTGCAGCTGCTAAGATTTGTTTTGTTCTGTGGAACAGAGTTATCCAGTTGACAGGAAGAATGTCTTTTAGTGTAGTCCTTTATTTGTGCTTTGTAAGATATTAGCAGATGAATATCCAAATGAAGAGGAGGTAAAAATCAAGACCAGACCCTCACGTGTCTCGTTAGTCACGAGAGCAAAGAAATTTAATTGAGGCATAGGAATGGGAAAAAAGCAATAATTGACCAGTAATGTTAACCTGGCTTTTATATGGTTGTTACTGAAAACTATGTTATCTTGCTGTGTAAGACTTTTTCAGATCCTTAAATTCCTCCACTTAACAAAAAAAAAAAAAAAAAAAAAAAAAAAAAAAAAAAAAAAAAAGTTAGGAAATGCTGACCTAGCTTGTATCTATGAATAGTCTTCTCAGTAAGCATTCCAACTTGTGAGCAAAGGCTTTGAAATCTTCCCCTGCTTGTAGCGGAGCTGAATGAGTTCAGCGGTAAATATGCAACAAGTGTAATGCCAGTTTCCGCTCTTTGTTCCCCTGGGAGTCATTTAAACCAAACAAATTCAGTGCACACTAATAAAGTGGGGAGGTAGCTATTGCAGCTTAATAGCTTGTGCTCAACCATTCTCCTTGGCAAGGAGCTTAAGGAATATTTCCAGCAAGGTCATGATACCTTCTTCATGGACTGTTATCAGGAATTGTGTTTCCTGGTGTCAAGTCCCGGTGCTGAAGATACACTGCCCTTTGGAGCCTTGGACTGCTCAGGAGACAGGGTTAAACACACAGCCCTTCCGCTGCTCCCACAGCTCATTGTTAGTGCTGCAGCCTTCCTCACTTGCATTCAAAATGTTTTCCAAACAGAATATTTATTGGGAATTTTGCTGGTGGTTTTTTGGGGGTGGTGGGTTGTGGTTTTTTTGGTGTTGGTTTTTTTTGTGTTTGTTTGTTTTGGTTGTGGTGGGGGTTGTTTTGTTTTTGTTTTTAACTATAAGGGGAATTTTTTTGGCAATTCTAACTCCTTTCTTCAGCTTCATTTTATTGAGGTGTAGGGTACAAATGTTCTGCTTTTGGTACCTCCTGAATCTGGTGCTACATCAGGTCCAATGCAGCTACCTGAATAACATAGCTGAGCAAATTTGCTGAGCTACAGAGAATGATGAGAACATGTGTTCCTTTGGGTCGTCTTCTGCTCACTGGAACTTGCCCAGTTCTGCTGTAGGAAACCAGATGAACAATGGGATGTGCAGGATGAGCAATGGGGTAATGCAAGAAGGTCTGAAAACTGTTCCTCACTGTCTGTGGGTAAAATAAGTGGGGACAGATTCGGGGGAAAAATTGACAGTCAAGATACTTGCACTGTATTCATGCACCTTGAGCCATGAGCCTGTTGAAGACTCCTCTGCAAAAGAGGACCTGGGCCATTTTTTGGCCTGACCTTGTGCCAGTGCTGCCCCAGCTGATCTGGGCAGTGCCCCCAGCCTAGAACTGCCACATTCCCTGCACAGTTCAGGGAACTGAACTGAAATGAGGCTCCCTGTGCAGGCAGGAGGTGGGAACAGCAATTGTCTGAGCCAGAAATGCTGCTGGGATTTACTCAGTGAGCTGTGCTCTGAGTTCCCTTACCCACCCTCTGAGCTGATCTTGTGCTGAGTAAGCGTTAACAGCGTGAACCTCCTAAAAAAAGGAACAGAGTCATCCTTCGTGTGCAAATGCATGACTGGGTGTTACCTTTTTGGTTTTCTAGGGATCTTTGGCAAGTGGTGAAATAAACCAGAAATAAATGCTGTGGACTGAGGAGCTGATAGTACCTTACCTTCCAAAGGGTTTGCATTCATAGCTTGCATTCATGCATTCATCTAGGGGGTTTGTCCTTCCTTTGATGTTTCTCCATCCTCCAACAAGGTGGGAGGGAGCCTGCATAGCACCATTCTCCATGGACATTCATGTGGGTCTGCTTAGGGCACCTCCACCACTTTGGACCCTTACTCTGATGTTGTAATAAACATATTGAAATTATCTGAAGGAGTCCCTAACTACCAGAGGTTGAAAAGGAAATAGATAATGTGACAATCTATGCCCCTTGCTTAGGGAAACTATAATGCTGGTAATTTGCTTAGTGTCCTCTAACTGATTCTCTCTGTTTAGCTCTGCATGATTTTCTTTCTAGGTTGGTATGAGTGCATGCTCCTCCTCTAGAAGATTGATTATCTAGAAATCATGCCTGAAAGACTTTTTAAATTTAGCTTCAACATCTAAGGGGAACTCAATTTCAGATGCACAATATGATTAAGTGCAGTCTAGTTTCAATCAGAACCTGTTTTTCTTGCCAGACAACCCCCAAAGTGAATAGGAGCAGGGCATTTCTGGTGAGCAGCAGACTAATTGAAAAATTTAGAACATAGTTATTTAGTATCCTGAGTCAAAGTCAGTCAATGGCTGAGCTGAATAAAAAGATCTTGAAACACTTATGTTTAGAATATATTTTAATACTTAATTGCATATTTCAGAAAGCTTCTAAAAATTGCTTAAGCTTTAGGAAATCAAGTTAAGCCAATATAAAACCAGAATTTCTCCATTACTTTGCTCTTGTTTTTGTTAAATAAACATTTACATCTCCAAATTTAGACACAGAGGTCGAGCTGACAGGCCTGTAGTTCCCCAGATTCTCCTTCCAGCCCATTTTGTGGATGGAAAATGATCAGCAATAATTGTGCCTCTGATTAACCTCGTTGGGTATGACTCTGACCCTGTGCAAAGCAAAGCCCAAGCATCCTACATGTCCAATGCTGCTATTAGTAACTTGTTCAAATTTTTACACATGGGTGTAAAATTTATTTATATTGTATTATGTACTATTTATAACAGTTTCCATAGCTGAACTCTCAAGAGTTACTTTTCTGCCTCCCAGAACACAGTATCTAAAATGCTCTGCATCAAATTCTGCTTTGAGAGGTTGGTTTTATGAGCCCCACCTTTTGGGGAAGATCACTGACTAAGGAGTTCTGCCCAGTCCCAGCAGCTCCTGAAAACCAGGCCCTCGTCATCAATGCTCACTTGTGGATGCAGGGCCTGACTTCTTTAGCCAGGTAACTGAGTGTCAGCATCACATCTTGCAGCATATTTCACATCAGCCCTACATATTTGATGCATTCTGGTACTCTCAGGCCAGCATACAGCTCCTCAGAGCCCCTCCCCAGAGCCATCATGTTCATGGTTAATGGTCTTCAGCCACCTGAGAGCCATGACAAGGGCTTTCCACTCTTCACACTTGCCCTGTAGGTAGCAAAGTGCTGCCTCTGGAATGGCTGTCTGACGCGGTTCAAGATCACAACGACACAGACTCCGAAGCTTTTCAGAAGGTTGAAACGACTCTAAATTGTTTATTACTCTGGGAATTTTTTCTTTTTATGCTATTTTCCAAAGAACCACCCAAAGGGTGGGAGACAGGCAAACTTCTTCAAATACATTAATCAAGTCAGAAGGACATCAGGAAAAAGTCCCTCCTAAAAAAAAGAATGTAAACATAGTCACAAGTTAAAAAAACATGTCTCTTGTCAACAGAACAGTACTTAAGAAAAGGTTTCAGAGAAACCAAAACAGCACAGGCATGAACTATAACTACAGCTATCCACAAAAAGGGCTAGTTTTCCATCAGTGGGTGTACTGTGCTCCCTTTGTGGAGCACCTGGTCCTACCAAGCTGTAGAGGAGCAGGAAGTGGTAGTGGGATGTGGATCTGGGTGCTGCACCCTGAGGCCACACGTGGTCTGGAGTGAGCAAGGAAGAAACAGGAATGGGTGCCCATGGTCTCAGCAGAGGAAAATGCTTCAGAGGTCTGCAGCACCTCCTGCAAGTTGCTGCAGTTGTCAGGACTCGCTGCTGTTGTGAGGACTGCTGCTTGGTGGTCTTCTGTCCTATTAGTGCAGGCATCAATGCTCTGCCTATTCCATGCTCACAAAGGAAGCCTGTTTTGCAGGGGACATGATGCAAAGAGCCTGCAAGCTTGAAATATCTGGATGTCTTCCAATTTCTATTCCCAGAAGTCTTGTTCTAGCAAATGCTGTTGAATGTACACACAGTACAAGGGGGTGAAGGGAGAGGCTCAGCAGGAGACGGGATCATACAAAACATCATCAGTCTTGGACTGTCACAATTAAATAGTCTGCACTAGATGTTTTTGAGTCAAGCTGGAGTGATTCATTGTTTGTGGAATCCCATTACCTGACAAAGGCTCCAACCTGACTCAAATATATGATCAGCTACACTTCTGCATTTAGGGACTTATTTTCCAGTCTTGCTGTAGTCTTGCATTTGGATTTCAGGAAGTACCTAAGCAGGAATGCTCAAGTTGTGTGACAACTACTGGCAAAAATCAAGATGTTGGGAGAATCCTCACCCACTCCAGCAGATGGGTAGTCTTCATTTGTCAGTCTAGCATGAGGGAAAATGAACAAAACTTTCCCCCTTTCTCAAACATCCAAAATTTCTGCGTCCACTGTCTATGTTCACAGCAGTTGATAGTCCCTAAAGTGTCCAAGACTGTAATTGTTTCCTGTTTATTTAGGTTTAGACATTCACAAACTCAGTTTGAAAAAATTGCCATACCAGAGCCAAGTAATGAAGTTGCTAAAGGAAGTCTTGTGGTCCAAGAAGAAACTGGAAAAAAAAAATTTCTCTCTGCTTTCACCAGCTGGGGGTGAACTATTGACAAGTACAACAGAGCCAGGCTCTCTCCAGCCTCATTTAATCTCATTAAACCTCAGCTTGCAGAGCTAGGCTCCTTACCCATATGCTCCTGGGAACATGGGAACAAAAGCAAATGCAAGGCACACCCAAGGAATAATTAATGAACTACCTTGAAAAACCGGCAACTTGGAAAAAATAAACCATGGCAATATAAAGGAGCAAAGGAAGAAGAGCAAAAAAGTATTAGTCATGTTTTAACTGCTCTCAGAACTCAGTATGCTTAACAGTTTGAAATAGAAACCCCAGTGTTTCAGTTCTGAACATCAGCAATTTAAAAAGAAATGAAGTGAGGTCTCCTGAGAGTGGAATCATATATATCTATTCATATGGTCAAACAAGTATTTTTCCTGTTTGCAACCTCTCAGCTTACTCTTTCACGCTTTATTATGTTCAGGACTTCTAGGCAAATTCTTTTTTGGAACAGTGGAAAGTTTTGTCTGGGTTTCAAGAAAGCTTATTTCATAGTGCATGACCTGAGTGTGCCAACATGTTTTTAATTTACAAAAACTTTTGAGTGAATAAACTTGAGAGCTGAACAAGAGCTCTCAGGCTTGAATATTTTCTTGCTCCAAGAAGCCATACATCAGAGGTAAAGACACCTAGAGAACCATTCAATCTAGCAAAGCCACCAGGTGTCCATCAAAAATTGGGCTCCCATACTGAAAGCATTTTCATTTCTCAGCTGTCAACAAAATCTGTAATTTTTCATGTCATCTTTCACCACTTATCATCTCAACTCCCTTTCTCCCCATTATGCAGTAAATATAAAGGGAATAGTCAAAGTGAGATTGTGTGTCCTGCGTTTAATAGATGTTGTGATCTGACCCCAGGCCCCCAGCAACTGTTCATTGTTCTCATTCCTTTGGCATATTGACTGTGCCAAAAAACATCATCCTCTGTCTGCTATCAAAGGACATTTCCCCCTCCCTTTCCTTCCTCCCATCAACTTCCTTTTTCTCTCCTTCCTGCATTATGCTCTGGTAGTATTTCAGCTTTCAGGAGTCTTTGGTAGAATTACTGGGCATCCACTTTGATGTGCTCATTCTTTGCATCCAGTTCTGATCTGGAGGCATCAGATCCCTTGTGCATGATGTGCTGGGGCTTTTTTGTGGTAGTCTTTTTAAAATCAATATCTCTGTGTATTAATTGCAGGCACAGGGTTAATGCTGTGGGATCACAGGTGACCTTTAATTTTGCTCTGTGTTGCTTGCCTCACAGCCTGCAATTCTAATCAAGCAGGTTTGCTGTCTTTCCTTATTCCCATGAGGTGCTTCCTGCAATGATGTTTTGATGATAGAGAAAATTACACATTGGGAAAAACCTTTAGTAATTTTTAAATACATGGCTGAATTAAATGATGCTGCATGAACAGCAGTTGCTGTATGAAAAAACCAACAGTGTTTTATACTGAAGTGACATTTCTAACTATTTTCTTTGAAATTAATGCCTAGCACCTTAATTAGTTATTTCATTAACAATGTGTGGAAGAATGTATTTCCATGAGTTTTAAAAGTACCTTTTAGCAGTAGATTAAGATGTTATTTAAAAAGGGGCCAGAGTGATTGCCAAGACTTTTCATTTCTGAATCGTAAGTCTGCTCTTTCTGACAGTTATTCAAGAGTCTCTCAAAGAGAAAAAAAAGAGGTCTAGAACAAAATCTAAAGTCAGAACTGGGTGATTGGAGGTCTGAAACTAGCTTTGGGAAGTCAGGCTGATATTTTGATCAGAATCCAAGCTGTCCAGTGTCAGCACCACATTACCATCACAGATATCAATGTGGCTCATGATTCCAGGTGGTTGAACCAGCAGGACCTGAAGAAGCTGTTCAGCCTCAGAAGTAACGGTCCATAACCCAAAAATCTTTCAAGTGAAGTGAACAAAATCAATGAGAAAGTGATCTAAAGGAAGCACAAAGACACAAGGGTGACAAGACTTGTCAGCCCTGGAAGCAGAGACCTTGAGGCACATGAAGTCATCTGTGTGAGCGCTGTGTAGTCCACATGGCAGAGGAGACAGAGGAAGTGGATGAGATGGATCCATGCTGGCTGTATAGAGCTGGGTCTAGTTATGGGGGACAGCCCATGGAGAAGGCATGAAGGTGCTTGTTCTACTCTCTAATTAAGAGGGCTGTGAGGTGGCCTTTGCTGATAGGAAGCAGAAATTCAGACTGATAGGCTCTTGTAAAGAGGCTGGTGACTGCCAGAGTCTAGTGGATTTCTCTCTGTACATTAATCACAGCTTGGAGAAGGCTTGAGTGAACACTATGTCTTGCTATACTAATCCCAGAATGAAGCATAATTTCCTTCTGCAATGCTCCCAGTTTCAGTACACTTCATCAGAGCCACCAGTCTCTCAGATGAGCTCAGTGGGAGCAGTGGCATTTCCAGCATCTGTTGAGCTGACTTTCAGCCCTCTGCTGCCAGTAGATTCTGTAGGTAACAGTGGAGACAGCAGAAATATCAGCATCAAAGGGAAGAAATTCAAAGAAAGAGTATTTGAAATGGGTTTTTTAAATACAGTTGGTTTTCATGTCTATTCACGAATCCTGAGAGCTAACACTTAAACCAAGGGTCACTGAAGCAGAATAAATGCTCAAAAGTTTTTGAGCAACACCTGAGGAATAGAATCTCCACTGTCAACTTTGTACAGTGGGACCAAAGGAAATTATTTCTTGTATGTAGCTGGTACTATGGCCTAAAGTCCAGGAGCCTCCCCCTTGTTATGCCAGAGCATTTACTCTCAAGTTTAGCTGTGAGCAAGGGAAGCTGGGGAAAAAAATATTTTTTTAGAAACACAGTCCACAGTGTGCGGGACTTGACTTCTAAACTGGAGACATGGTCTTGGCAGCACTGAGAAGGTACAGCTATGGAAGGAGTTTTGGCCTTGCCTCAACAAGGGGAGAGGTGGGCAGAGCATCACAGGTGGGAGCATAAAGGTGTCCATTGCGCTGGAAAGGCTGAGCTCTATAATCACTCTGAGCAAGGCTCCAGACCCACATAACATGAGCTGTGCTTTACTGTCAGTGACTGTGGAAAGCTTATAGTTTTGGGGTTGCTTTGCTGATTACCTGTTGCATGGCGCTGCAGCTGAATGACAAGATCACAGGACAAGCTAGCAGGGGAGAAAACTGATATTATTCCTGGTGGAATATCATGCTGAGACCCTGGCTTCCTGTTGCAAAAACAGGAAATGGGTTTTTTTTCTGGAATGATGGACTAGTTTCAGTGCTGGGGCACATTCAGAAAAGTCCCTGCACCTTTACAATTGGGCAGTTTTCTGTTCCCACTGCCCCCAGAATAATAGCTAAAGAGAGAAAAAGCTTTTGAGTACATTCATTTTGTCTTGCCTGTAAAGACCGAGACCAGGGGCGTTTGTTTGTACACTTTGGTGCTTTGACCAATCCACTCCTAAATGACCCAGCTGGTTGGACTGCTACTAGCTGTTCAGAGACACCACTCTATAGAATGCTTCACCGTGAATTTTTTCAGTATTGAGCTTAGATTTTCCTCTTGGATTCCCCCTGCCTCTTCCTGGAGCACTTACAAGACAGCCAATCAATAGCAACATTAGGTGTAGGGATGGACAGGTGGTCCTTTCCTTAGCTTCTCAGCACTGAACTGTCAAAGCTACTTGCCTAGTTTTCTGTTGTAAACACCCCTAGGTGTGAATTGTTAAAGAGCTTTTTTTATGAGCAGCAACAAAATGGATTGCTTCAGATAATTCGAAAAATTTACAATATATGTTGTTAAAAGGCATATGCTTTTTTTCCTGCTTTATGGTTTGTATCCTCTGTTTCTTTATTATTAACAGAATTTATCTGAACTGGTAAAATTTGCATATTATCCACGCTTCTAATTGAGGGAGTGTGGAAGCTGTTTTGCATTAGTCGTTTGCATTTGTGGGATGATGATGCAGAAGTGGAAAGGTTCTTCTGTAGGTATGCACTGACAAATTAAGTGTTTGGTACAACTCTTGAGCAATGAAATTACTGCTGCAAGCTTTTGAAGCTATATCACAGAACAGAAATACCTACAAAGATTGAATACAGTATACACAAAATATTTAGAAGGGTTGTTTGTTTTATTTTTTAAGCTACACACAACTTCATTTCAGCATAGTGAACGACATAAGTTACTTCTTGCTATTCTATTAAACATTTTAAACTGCTATCCCTGCTCATCCTTAACATATATACACTCCTTCCTCAGAGGTGTTTTTGGCAAGCTGAAAGTACACCCTCTTACAAGTAAGTGTGGCTCTCCAGGCAGAAGTCCAGCCCTCACAGTGAGCCTCATCCCAGGCAGGGTGAAGCAACCAACATCAAGATCTCCACTGAGCAGAGACTCACAGAGGGAAACTTGTTGCTATTTCACTCTGCAGCTGAAGAAACATACAGTAGTGGCAGGGAGCCTTGGGGCAGCTGATTTAAGGACTGATTTTGCAAGCTCCTCCTTACTATGTGACATTCATAAAATTCATCTTGAACAACTGGTTTTCCTACTGAACTCTTCAACTCTGACCAGAAGAGCATCCTGCTGGCTGGACGTGTTCAGATCATCTCTGGAGCTACACCAAATGGTACCAGATGCACTGAGATCCACTGAGTAGAGTTTGGGGTTTTTTTTTTTCCTGTCAGTTGTAAGAATCTGCTCTACTCCTTTCCTGGGAACTTTGCTAATGAGAGCAGTAAAGGCTCTCCCCAGAGAGAGCCTCCCACTGCATTCAGCTCTGTACTGAGAACATGGGGCAGGATTAAAAGAGCACAATTGCTCCTGGGCAGTTGGTTTGTGGCCAGCCATGTGGTAGAATAGCTTGTACATAAATTTTAATTTAATGCAGAGTTGTTAATCAACATCAAACATGTGAATGTCAGTGGCTGATAAATTTAATTGGATGTTTGTTTAAGAACATTAGAGGAAGTATGTGCTTGAAGCATCAAAGAGTAAGTCTTAGAACTTCAAACAATACTCTGGTTACATTTTTGGGAAGGGCTGTCACCAGATCTGTGCTCTCTGGCTGCTGCAGTGATACCCTATTGCATCAGTCTCTGAATTTGCGTGGCACTTACTAAAATACACATGTACATAAATAGATTATGAAGAACAATATGCATGTACGTAAATACACTTCCGAAGAATGAAGTTAAAAGGAAATTGTTGGGGTGGGCAGCAAAGACCTAGCTAGGCCATGCAGTCACCAAGGATGCCTGCCAAATCCTGATTTGCTCCCCCTCTCATCTCACCACCAAGTGTCGTGGGCACAGCTCTCATCTGATCACACGCTGCATTCCCAGCAGGACCGTGAATGCAGAGTGTGGCTCTGGTGAGAAGCTGAGACTCTGGGAAGAAGCCAATTCCTCTGAAGGAGGACATATGTGCTCTTTCTGTCCACAGTGGGTAGGACAAAAGTTTTGAGCCAAGGCAAGGAAATGTAGGTTAGGCTTCATGAAGAAAACACAAACAGCTCTGCAAACAGCAAAATGCTAACAGAATTAGCTGGAAAGATTAGCTGGAGACATTGCTGGTCCTGGAGTTCAGAGTAAGGCAGAGCTACCTCTTTCTGCATCATGGGAAGCAAGTGGACTAGATGGCTTCCACTTTCTTTCCACAAATTTACATCCCATTGGCTCTGAATCCTTGTTTTCTACCTCTTATTAAGAACTAAACTTAGAAGATACATGACAAACAGGGTAGGCATTGGTAGAAGGGGAAAGGAGCCTTTGGCAGCTGAATATGGTTCTAGAGAAAGGCATCCCTTCCCATCTTGCAAGGCACTTCAGTTGTTTTGGGGCTCTCGGTTGCTTCCAGTTGGCATTCTGTATGTGCCCACCTGCAGTCTCATGTGAAAGACAAAACTCTAGATGTTTAAACTAAAATAGTGGAATATGCACTCTGAATATGTGATATTGACCTTCCCAGAAACCTGCATCCTTCTGTGCATCAGCAGCCTTTCTGCAAAGTGAGGGTAATACAGCATTACAGGTTTGTTAATACTTCAGAGCACTTGGATGTTGTGGGGATGTGTGATGAGGATGAGGCTATAAGGAAAAGATTAATTTTGTCCCCACAGTGGGGGCTGAACAGCACACCATAAAGAAAACTAAGGGCTATGAGCTGAGTGACAAGAAGACAAGATATTGAATGAGTTCTGATTAAGTGACAACGTTTCATTCCTTGTGTTGGTTGAAGCAGGAACACCAGGGGAAAAGTAGTATGGAGTGTTTTACTGAAGACTGTATAATAATTCAGTTTGCTGTCTCATGAGTATTAAAGTGGGTGACTTGCCTTTTTGTGAGGAATGTAAAGCATTCCTATGCTACACACAAGCATCTACCTTAAACTAAGAAATAAAAAAACCCCAAACTACAAGAAGAAAATTGAGCTCTGTAAATTTGATGTCTGTGGGATTTGTCAGTTGGTGGACCTCACAGTCCAGCACACAGATGAGATAACAGCAATGGCAAGCTGATGTGCTCCAGGCTAGTAAGTGCTAGAGATATGGAGCTCTTTTGCCAGCAGTTGGATAAATGTTGATGCATAGCAGGGGATTTGGGTAGCCTGACTTTATCCCAGATTTGGGAGCAGGTATATTGAAGAAGGCACAGACTTCTTTTGTGTCAGTCCTTGTCCTATGCTTGTTTCCCCTGAAAAGATTTTGGTACCTTCTGTTACTGTCTTGGGCTGCCCAACTGCACTGGATCATCTTAGACATAAATTTAAAAAAATTAATTACTTCTCCTAACCCCATCCTGCAAAAATGGCCAAATCATTGTGCATTTTTTGTGAGAAGTGTCAGGCATCTTAAATGCAGTTCTGTCTGCAATATCCTATCACTCTGTATGTACTTGCAGAAATGGCTTGAGACTGTGAGGCAGAAACTCTGGGAAGCTTTAAAATCTCTTACTGTAACAGCCCTGGCAATCAGCAAACCTAAGGCATGCTCTGACTCCCAGATTTTCTGTGAACTTCAGGAATAAATGTAGAGCTTCTGTCAATCATCTAAGAATTGCTATGCATGGTGTAACTACGTGCTAGAAGAAGGGGCTATCAGCCTCTCCTACAAGATCATACTGCTCTGTTCATTTTAATCACTCTATTAGTGATTAAAATTCAGGGATAAATTTGAGTCTCCTAACAGTGTTCCTGTGAATGTACATCTTTCTAGGGAGAGCATGAGTGCTTTGTACTTCATTCCAACAACTTGTCTCCAAACACTCTCACATCTTTTTTTTTGCAGACCATAATCTGGGATGACATAAAATGCCAGGCACTGCCATGGCATGTGAGAAACGCTCTGATTGCCCCCCCAAAATAGACTGGGCAAGGGACAGAGTGCAAGATAGAGGTTCCCACATGGATGCAGCTGGCATACATGTCAAGAAAGTATAATGATGGGTTCCTGCCTGATCCTAACTAGGCTTTTTTCAGCCTCTTCAGGAAAAACCTGAAAGAATGATGCAACCTCCAGTAAAATACATATCATTCCTTCTTGCTGTCCATCTTAGGCAAATGATGCAACACCTAAGGCTGTTGGCACATTGAGCTGATCTCACAGCTGACTAAGGAGGAGGCAGTCAATAAAGAGTGAGACTATGCCCACAGCTCGATTCAACAGGCTTGATTCTTTCATATAGCTTCTTATGATCAAAAATTATTAGATCAGCAGAAAAGAAGACCAAAAGAGATTCTGTTCCTCTGGGACTCTCTAATTTTAGATTACAGAGTGAGTTAGTCAGATGAGAGACGCCAAGAATGAATAGGATCATCTTTCTGTGCATGCTTGGGAATTCCTTGCCTCAATCACAAAAACCCACTAATAGAGCAGTAGCAAAGCAAGAGCTGAAATTCTCATTTCAGTCGATTCCTGCCCTCACTTACCCCAGTGCAGACACATTTCTGCCTGGTGTCCTGGCTTAGCTGCAGCCAAGGACACGAGGTCACGCCTGGAAGATCTTTATGGATGCTGTTGATGCTTGCACTGCAGAGCACCCTGCCCAATTAGAGATGGAAAAATCCATATTTTAAATATTTTTTTTTAACTAAACACATTGCATCCAGTGCTTGAGACACTGTAATTACAACAATTTGTCACTGTCTGTAGTGTTGCTTCTCTGAAAAATAAACAGAGATCCTACAGTCTCTCAATATGTGCTGACTTTAATGAGCTTTTTCCTGATTGTAACTATCATCCTCAGTAGATATTCAGTAAATGATCCCTCTTTCATTGTGAATCTTGAAATAATAATATTTGGAATATAATGCAGTTAATTTCAAGGTTTCTTGCTAAACATATTGGAACCCTTTTTTAATTCAAACAATAATATTAATGATACTTTGAAGGGAACATGGAGTTCTTTGACATTGTACTCCAAGATTTCCTGGCTAACAATAATAAAATATTTCTGCGGTGGGATACTTGCTAGGCCTCTTGCAGACCCTCTTCAGGAGTGGATTATTGCTCCTCTGGGACCATAACTCCAACTCTGTCAGCAGGGCAGGGCAAAGCCAGCACCTGCTCAGGGTGCTACCAAGGCAGTTTGCAGCACCATCAGCCATCTGTGACTGCTGCACCACCAGTGAACAAGGAGTGAATCTTAAAGCACCAGCATCCACTCAAAAGCAAAATCCCCTAAATCAAGTAAGTGTCCACAAAAGAGGCAGGGAGGAAATGGCAAAGATATTGAATTACCTCTGGGATATTGTCACACAAATATTAATAGAAACCAAGAATTTCTAGGCCAGGTGTCTTTATGAATAGCCCAGTCTGCAAAGCAAGTCTTCAGAGTCACATTAGCGTGCATGTGAACTGCAAAGACTTTTACAAAACCTCTCACCTGAAACAGACAGCACACCCATGCTCCAGCACCTCCTCCCCTAGGGTGATGTGTGGAAGGATGTACAAGAGACCCTTCCCATCTCAGTCCCTAATAACTGCAGGGTGGCTTAAGATCTGAAGCATAATATTTAATCTCTCGTTCTAAGTTTGTGCAATTATTTGTTTGTACCTTTATTCCCAGTAGTCACAGAAATGATCTAGTCTCTCTGAATTCTGCTGTGATCACTGACACCCTGAGTCACCCTGAGAAATGCTGAGACACCCTGAGAAGGACTTCACTTCTTTGTGAAGTCCTAGACCTCTCAGTTTTGTAGTCTTCACCTTTTAGAGCCATCAGGTGTCTCCTTGCCATTGTGTCTTGAGTTAGAGAGAACAGAATTTCCACACCTTTAATCGTTCGTAATTTATCCTACTTTTCTGTCTCCCATTTCTAGCTCCTCCTTGGAACAAGAAATTCCAGGAGTTTAATCACCTGACCTCTAGCCTTTCTAGGTCTTTGACTGCCCCTGTGTTTCCTTTTTGAAAAGTATTTGGTTATTCAACAGCCATTTTTTAGGATAAGCAGCACTGAGCACACTGTTGCAAGAGGCTAGCTCATTAATTCACTCATTCATTCCCTCATTCATTCCTCTTACAACAATATGACTTTTCTGGATTATAGTCTTCTTCTCATTCCTTATTTTTGTTTCCTTTTGACAGGAGTTGGAGACTGAGCATAAAACTTCACAGAACTGTGCAGGGTGTCAATTTTCCCTAATTTATCTGTAAGTTAAGGATTAAAAAAGAAAAATCTGGGTAGAGGAAAAAACCAGAATTTACTTCTCCCCTACCCACATGGCAGTTTTTCCTCTTCCATGCAAAGCTTAAGGACTTGACCCACAGATGTGTTGTCTTGATCTGAGGTGTATGCTTTAGGTAATTAGGAGCAGAAGTAGACCATTGCAAGACCTACAGGTTTTTATTTGAAATAAAATCCATACCAACATAAAAGGCTAAGACAAACAGAAATGCTAATCATGTTTTCTCTTCTCATAGTATTTTTCCCCCAGAGTTTTATTTTGGTAACTTGACAATACTGCAATGAATAAGGAAAACAGTTTGAGTCAAGCTGTGGCCAAATATATGATGCAGAATCCTGAAGACATTTGACATCACAGTGTTAATTAACCTTTAGCTTCATTAAGATCTAGTGGATAACTGTAAACTTCCAGGCTTTTGTACATAGACAAGCACTTGGATAGCAGGAGACGTGATCATAAATTTGTGCTTATACATGTGGGAAGACAGAGATAGAGGTGAAGGCAATCTTACCCCTGATATATTGCAGCTGTTTTAATTACCAAAGAGTGGGAACAGCCTTGCCCTCACAGCCATGGGTGTGATAAAGAGTGAGTTTGCTGGTAGGGAGTCACTTGGAGGCTGCTGGCTGTGCTGTGAGGAGGAAGGGATGGGAGGTTGTGTGAGCTGGAACTGCAGAAGGAGGAGAGAAGAAGGAAAGAAAGAGCCAGAGCTGTTTGGAGCTGCCCATGGGAGGCTACACAGAAAAGGTATGAAAGACTTTTAGATAACAAGGTGCTGATGCTTGAAGCTTTCTGAAGTTTTATTGAAGCATTCTCAGTGTTGTGGCCATCTCAACTATGACATACAAATGCTTGCAGTGTATCAACCATCCCCTGGATGCTGTTTTATAGTGTCAGCAAGCTTAATGTTTATTAAGCTTTAAGGGATGAAACAGAAATGTGAAAGCAATACTGCTTCTTGGTAGCTTCTCAGTTTACTGTGCAGCACTCACAGGCTAAAATTCACCTGAAAACAGAGGAAGGCTCATGCAGTATTCAGGCTCCAGCACAGGTGAGAAACTACATGCACGACAAGCTTGATAGCCTGCCTGAGTTTTGCATACTGAGGCTTGGTTTACAAGTGTGCTGCCTGATGCAGGATTTAATCAGGCAAGGGAAGGGAGGGGGTGGTGGAGAACCTCACCTAAACCAGATTAGGATGCTGGGCTCATACTGCTCTGCAGACTGGCACGAAGCAGAGCATTGACCAGAGCCAGCAGAAACTTTTGTTTCGTTGGTGGTTGCCAGGTAGCGTGAGCCTTCTGAAGGGTTTATTATCCAAGTAACAAAAGAGCAGGGTGAGTTTTCACTGACACAGAAAGATTGCATTGCTGAGGTTCATCTCTGCACAACAATTTTTCCCTGTTGTTGCTTTTTTTTCTGTCTTCTTCCAGGTACAAACAGAGCGTGTCAGAAGAGGGAGAGGAAAAGCGAAGCTCAGACTGTAAAAAGACTGGAAATTTGATTTTAGAGTGGCTTTAAGATATTTCAGAACTTTTCAGGGACCAGGAATCTGTAAGTTTGAGCTAGTGCCTCACCACAGGACTGCATTTAAGATTGCCAAAGTTAGTGAAGCTGTGGACTGGTCTTTTATCTGTGGAGGAATATGCATCCCAGAGTAATTGCTTTAAGGAAATAGTGGTTGGCATGTGATCTCCCAGCTCAAAATCCCAGTTTTCCAGGGTAAGAGACACGGCCAGCATCTGTATGTTTAACAGCAGCAGGAAATGCATTTGTGTTGCTCGTGCCATTGGTGCTTACAAGGACATGAGCAAGTTCACCAGGGAAGGGAACAGATCAAAAGAGGTTTCTCCGGTTTTTTATCAACTCCTTGCGTGACCTCTTGGCCCATCTATCTCCATTAAAGATCACATTTATAGTTGCAGCAATTTATTTGAGCTGTCTGCTCTCAAAATGTACCCTCCAGCTCTGTTATTTTCTTCTTCACATAGCTCAACTCAAATGTTGGAGGTGGTAGGGATGGGTACAGTATTTAAAACTTACAAAAGGCTGGAAAAACCCAATTCTCTTTCAGTCTTGTCCCCCAGACACCGAAGTCTCAAACTGTAGCTATTACACAGACCACCTTCTTTATTCTGGCTGTCTGTGCTGGAGTTACTGACCACAGCTGGACTCCTGTACTTCAGAAATGTTCACTCCAGAGCTGGACTGTACGTTAGGTGAGACAGGATCTGACTGTTGTAGGAAGCAGCAGGGCAGAATAAGGCAGACACAATTGCTGAGCTGGAATGAAGAAATTAGTGCCATGTCTGGTCTAGGAATGTAAAGAGGAAAGTTATAGCAGAAGAATTTACTACAGCAAGCTAAGTAATTATGATGCAAATCAGAAATTAAAAAAATCCAAACATTACTGCATTTCTCCACCAGTTACTTTCAGTTTCCTATCCTCCTTCTGTGCTACACAAGTTTCCCATAAAGAATTACTTTTACTGCTGTTATTGAAATTGTTAACAAGGGGGAGAGCCTAACTGACAAAATAATTGTCACTTCCTGCAGTGGTGGGGGGTTTTTTTGCTTTTCTGGGGGATTTTTGGTTTTGGTGGTTTGTTTGTTGGTTGGTTTGGTTTTTTTGGTTGGTTTGTTTGTTTGGTGGGTTTTTTGGTTGTTTTTGGGGTGGGGTTTTTTGGTCCCTTTATTTGTAGCATCCCAGCCTAGCCACAGACTCCAGTATAAGCTTTCTGCTTCCAACAGGATTTTACTCTGCCTGGTGCCTACTCCTTCTACCCCTCAGTAGCAAGCCATAGGCACTGAATGGCCAAAAGTGGCCCATCTTGAAGTTCACTCTCCTGAATGGATTATACTTGTCCTTGAAATGGTCAAAGGACTTTTGTCTTCAAAGCCCTCAAACCAGCAAGTCCATTTTGGCCACGAGGCTCTGAGGGCAAAGCTGCCTCTTGACACTGTCAGATGGCACCCAGTGCTGTATGAGCACACCTGGCTGAGTGCTTTCTTTCAGTTTTGTAAATTTGTCCTGGGAGGAGAAGGGCTCTTTCAGGGATGAGAGAAAGAACTTGGAATTGCTGTGTTCTCTGGGGTATTTTTGCCTGCTAAGAATACTTCTTATGCAGACTGCTTTTCACATTGTGTTTTTTTCCTCTCCCTTGGGATGAACACTGTTTTTCTTTACCAAAAGGAAGGATGTAGTTGCTTACAGACCTGGGGGAGAGGGAGCTTGCCTCTGCTGTCTCTGTTGTATTCATTTGTGGGTTTCATAGCCTGTTTCTTAAGATAAGCAAAGCCTGAAGTCATGTTTTCTGTCTGTCTTCCTACACAATTATTTTTGAATTTGTTGACAAATTCAATTTTAACTTGATAAATGTTCTTGAGATATCAATGATGCTGTATTTCTGTAAGTTTTCAGGAAATAGATGGTAGCTCAGCAGGAAAGATGGTGTTAACATTCTAAGGTACAAGCTAATGAACTGATCCTTTACAGCAGAGGATCCACATGGAAAAAAAAAACTAGGTGCATGTAATTCCTCCATCTGTGGAGCTACTATAGAAAACAGGCTAACATGTCAGAGGGCATACAAAAAGTTAAATATTGTATAGTCAAGACATGACTAGAATTAAAGTTTTTTAGATATATATGCATGCAAATGGACATACAGGGTATGCTTTGGTGACAGGGTGATGGTGCAGCCACTTCACTCAGTGGGCAAGAGGGAACAGGCAGCATTCTGCAGCCCCACTTGCGCATGCAATGGCCAACAATGCTTCCTGGAAACCTCCTGAGGAATTTGGGGAAATGACTACTTGCTGATCCTAACCAAGAGCCTTGGGGAGGACTCACCAGCTTTCTGGTTTAATTTTCATATTTGAAAGCAAGCTGCTCTGAGCTCTGGTGAGGGTGGTGCCAGTGCAGCATCCGTGCTATTCCCGGGCTCCGTGCTGCAAATGTTAATCAAGAGCAACAGCATGAAGGGCAAAGGTACTAGTTGCAGAAAAGGACAGTGGGTCAAAATCACTTTTGTCATCCCCTATAAATCTCACAGTTCTACCTCTAGGACTGAAACCTAAAATTGCTGAGTGTGCCACCTCTGTGTGTAAGAGCATAAACCTTAAATTGCTAGCACTGCATTACCCTGCTCTTGAAAAGCCACTGGCTGTATTTTTAACTACCCTTGGGTTGCATGCTGTCAAGGGAAGTTAGAAATTCTATCTCTTTGAATTCAATAATATTGATGATCCTTTAAATATCAGCGAGGTAATTTCTCTGCAGTGTGGTGGCTTCTGGATTTTTGTGACTTTCCAGACCATGCAGATGAGGAAGCTCTGTGTGTTTGACTATCATGGACTTATTACCAGTCATTACAGAATTACTACCAGTAATTATTATCAGTCATTACAGAATTATTTCTCAATATTATTGCTCTAATTTGTGGCAGTTTAGCTAAGATAGCTGGAATGCTTTAAAAACTATTTTTAAAAGGAAAAGATCATTCTGGTAGAATAATCTACCAGATGTCTGTAAATAACAGACAGTTGTGATGAAGCTACTTGAGGGCTGAGAGCAAGTTCTCCACTAAGACATGAGGAAAACGGGGGAACATCTGCCACTGTCCATGCAAATGGCAGGTCCCAGCTGTGTGTGACAAGGGAGGGAAGGGAAAGGCACCCTCAGAGGGTGCACCTGGCTGAGGTGAAATATCATACTGTTGCAACTAATAAAAGAACAGGCACAGTAAATGTAGTAAATGGAGTAAATGTGCCCTGGTCTAAGGTACCTTCTTTGGCAGAGTAAAATACCTACCCTACTGATGCTCTTTGAATAAGACCACTAAAACCACTGGTGTAGCTTAAATCTCAAATTCAAAGCTGCTCTTAAGCAGTCTCAAGCCACTGCTTAATGTGGTGGGTCACTTGCTGGCTCAAGGGGGGACTGATACAGATTTCCATTCCCACCCTAAATCCCTGATCTTACCCCCTCAGGGATATCAGTTCATGACCCCATAGGTCACTTCAAAGGAGCTACTTGACCTGAGTGAATGGAATGGGACTTGGCCCGTGGAAAATACTGCACAGGCAGCACAATGTCTGTCAGGAAAGGAAGAAATCATGTTGTTCCTAAATGATCACTGTAGTCAATTTAAGGAGTGCTTATATCCTGAAAAGTAATTGCTGTCCAATTTTTTTTTGCCCAGCTGTGACCAAGCACTTTCTCTCTAGGAGCAGCAGTGCAGGAGGAAGGGATTGCTTGTAAGACCTCCAGTGGGGAACTGGAAGACTTGCAGAACAGATAACATCAAAAGCCTAATCAAAATTGAGTTTTTCCTAGTAATGCTTCAGGATCCTACTTCATTTTTTTGCTGCTTCCAGCAGCACACAATTAGTGATCAAACCTGCCAACCCCTGAGAGCTGGACCATTTGGATGGAATAAATGGGTTTTATTGGCTGCCTCTTGGGGATTCATTATTATGCTTATAAAAATGGACAGTACAGTACAGTCTGTATTCTCAGTATATTTTACTGTACTTCCACCATAGTTCCACAGCCACTGCATCAATTACAGACTCTTCATGAGTGGTGTGTGAGTACTAAAGAAGGCTTTGCTCAAACACAATTCTTGGCTCTGGCAATTCTTGACTTTCAGAGGGGAAACGAAGTTGGGGAAGGTGGATGGATGAGGAGACACTTGTCTGGTGTGCATTACACCATTAGTACTGACAATCAGAATCTCTGCATCCTTGTGCCAGGCTTGAAACCATCACAGTGTAGGACCTTTGCAAATCATCACTCTGTGCTTCCCCCATCACTCCCTCTGTGAAACAACCCTGGGGAATATATTGACATGGCAAGCTGTAAAAAATATGCTTTGAATGCAGGTTTATTTTCTTGGAATGAAACTTGCAGTCCATGTAAGACATAATAGCAGAGTGGTCGTGTGGGGTTTATTTTGTAGTTGTGTGTGTGGTCTAACAGAGAAAGCTTTTATTAACATGAGTTTTGCCTAGTGGTAATTTATCCATGCACTTAACCTTGTTGTTGAAATTTCACACCTCTGGCTGCTGTCTGTGTCAGACAATGGATGTCACCTAACCATTTCCCAGCTCACTGCTGTGCACTAATTAGCTCAGAATACAGCTCTGGTGAAACTAGAGCCTAGTCATAAGTGGAGATGGTAAAAAGTGAGCTGAGACTGAAGTCCAGGGGTGTGCCACAATGGGCTCTGCATCAAGGTGCAAAACAGACAGACTTTGTTTGCAAAGACTAGCATTCAGCTACTGAGGATTTAAAGTCTTCTGTATTGTGTAACATACTGGTGCCAACTGCTTACCCAAAAGCAAACAACAGAATTCAGGGGCACAGAGACTTATGTAGTTTTCCTGCTCTACCTTAGAGAAAATAATTTATTGATCCATTCAGAAAAAAATATTTCATAAAAATTTTCTTGTAAAAATGGAACTTAGGGCCAGACCACCACTGGATCTACCATGTTATATTAATATTCACTTGACTGAAAATTCAAAATGTTACATGGGCCTTTCTACCTTCTTGTTTCAAGAGCTTTTCTCCATCTCCCCAGCATGCCAATAGAAGATGACAGCAATATTCAAAGCCTAATCTATTGAACCCAACTTATCAGTTTACTTGTGCTGAACTGATAAGCTGCACCTATTGTTTAAGTTCTTATGTTTCAAGGAAACAATACCAGCTTGCTCATACAGTTGCATGAAATACCACTTGGCCTGTGGGGACACTCCTGCTGTGTCTACTCATATTGTTTTCATCTCATCTCTTTCAATGGTGTCATCACCATTTGCAGACAGCTGATGACACCAGCTACTTATCAGTCCATTACTGCTCTTGCTGACAGCTCAGTGTAAATTGTCTAAAAGGATGTTCTGGTTTTCTTTGCACGTTGCACCTGCTGGAGAAGTTTAACACAGCCATGCAATTACAACACACAGCCACATGCAGCTACTCGGTACATTTAAGTATTGGTGGTGCATTCAGACTCAAACTCCAAACTGCATTTGTACCCATTCCTTAATTATTTCACGAAATGCCAGAAGCTTGAGTGAGCTATGAAAGCACAAGCCTGGGCTCTGTGGGAAGCATTGCTGGCTTTCTCTCAGCTTCAGCAAACACACAGAACAGGAGAGCAATTCACCCCTGCAGAGAGTATCAGCACAAAGCATGTGCATCTTGAGCACCTATTCTGAGGACTCAGCTAGGACTTAACTGTACATTCTGTGGTAGGTTATTACTAGTCACGAATTTCACTTCAAGCAAGTACAGCTTCAAACTCAGGATTTTGTTTGTTGGATTTACTTTGTTTTAAGGCTTTTGCTTTCAAGGAGAAAAGGCTGAGCTCTTTTCTCTGGCATAGCAGGAGAATTGTTCTCAAATTCCCAGTGAATTATGCTGTTCAAATCCTTTAGAAATCCCAAGGTTTCCATGGTGTCACTAAAAGGAAGGCATCATTAAAAGGAATATCATTGCTCTTGCATAAATGAGGGTAGAAATTACTCAAAGAAAATTCATTTTTACCCTCTTCCACGAGGAGTGAAAAAGACCCAAGAAAGTTCTCACTTGAGTGCAGTGACCCCAGACTGTGTCTTTAGCAGTGACAATTAGAGAAATTATCTTTCAGTTTGCTGGGTTACACCATCCTGCTGCTATTTCTGCTGCAGATATGAGCTCCAAAAAGAGGTGGACAGGATCCAGGGCACACTAAACTTCTATCCAGCTAGCACAAACCTCAAGTGACCCACTTGTCTCAGGACAGTTGAGTGCACCTTTTTTTTCCAGGCTATGAATGTATTGGTCCTCTACAGGTTGGCACTGAACCTCACAGGTGAGATAACATAAGGAAAAGTGCCATTCCAGACCGTGTAGCTGAACTGAGGTTGCACCCAGCAGGCCTCTGTGCCCAGCACAGCTCTTTGGAAAACCCGTAAATTCATGCTTTGTTTTTTCCCAAGGATCCCTGGAAGGCATCACTGCTAAAGGCAGTGGCTGTCATGACTAGTTTAATTAGTACTTTTGCACTCTATTTCTACTAAATTTAGCACCTGTGTCTGCTAATCTACAGTGCAGCTGAAGGGCATTGGATATCGATGGAAAATAAGTCTGGCTCTGGCCTTGGGGACTAAGCATTATAATGATGACAGAATTTAGTAAATAGACACATTTTCCCCTCTCAGGAAAGAAAACAAAGACATGATCAAAAATACCTGGGAACAACCAATGTGTTGAATAATTCCATTCCATCTACAGCCAGTAGAATCCACGGTATTATTGAATCATTTTCAGATTGAGTCCCAACCAGGATTGTACAGACTGATCCTATTAATTATCACCTATTTGTTATCTGGCAGAAAAAACAATGTGGGGTTTGTGTGTGGATTCTGTTGGAAGGTGAAGGGTTTTCAGTCCTTATTATCTTCTCATGCTGTATATAGGGACTGAAAATTCACTGCCAGAAGGTTCCTGTGAGTGGGAGGACAGCTGCGTCCTCTTCCACTACTCTCAGGGAGGACAATAGGGTTAAATAGTTAAATGTTGTTTTTTGCACTCTCTCCAGAGACTCATAAAGCTTGTCCTCTTCAGGCCCAAAGGAGCACAGTCTCCTAATAGCCTCAGAGGAATTTCAGAGAGATCATCTCTCCCGAGGGTATTAGCCAAATCTTAGTAGCACAGTCCAAGCTGAAGATCCCTGACATGTGTGATATTTCTCAACCCTCCTTGAAAAGTGAAGAAGTGAAGAGGAAAACAAAATTAAAAGCTGGAAGAGGTTGCCACATTAGCTCTCAGAAAGGGCTAGTCTCTCCTTGCTGCATCCTCTCCTCTTGGACCAAGTCTCTAAGGGAGGAGGTGTGGCCACTTTTCTCCCCACAGATCCAAGGCAAAGTGAAGGGACTCTGCATGCTCTCAGCTCTCCTGCTGCTTGGTGGGAGCCCTCATGTCACCAAGGAGAGTGTGGGAGGAAGGCTGGGTGGGAGCCCTGCCTCCCTGGGGCTCGTTCTTGCAGATCCTTACCTAAGACTCACCGTGCCACGACACAAAGGATGAAGGGTGTCACCTCACTCTGCCTTCTCAGTCTTTGTGGGGGGTCACTTTGTAAGGAACTACAGAAGTCACCTTTCCAGTACAGCCCATAGCTAAGGAACATGATTTTTGTACCTCACTACATCACAGACCTTGGGAAAAAATTGTGTGTGTGTTTGTGCACATGTGCAAAGCCAACAAAACAATTCAAACTAGCTGGGTATTGCAGATGTTTTAGAAAACACATTTTCCTTGAGATCCTGAAATCCTGCACTATTCTTACCATTTAAAGAATACAGAGGAAACCACATGCTTTAATGTGCCCCGTGCTAGCATGGCTGACTGAAAGGATTAGGGTGGAGAGACAAATAACAATGTAAGGTGGCTTTGTGCACTTTGGTGTAGCTCTCTGGAGGCATCCAGCTCTTACCTTCTGCTGGAAAATGTAGGCTCCTATACTTCTAAGTGTAAAAGGATCCTACCTTCAGGCATCTGTATTGGATTTAAACTAGATGCTGGAAAGGCAAGGGAGGTTGGGAAATTGGATCAAAATTTCCCCCACCACCAGCCATTACAAATGCCAGTTGCCTACTGACTTTGAGGTACTTCATAGTACTTTGATGATACTTTGTCAGCCATAACCTATGCTTTGCTTCATCTACAGCTCTGGAAAACAACTTTTCTCCATTTGCCCTGGGGTTTATTGTTTGGAGGGGTTTTTTCCCCAACAATTCCACTATTCAGAAACTTGGTGACAACAGATTTTGTTTCTCTATCTGCAATTTTCAGGTGCAAATGACTTGCAACTAAGAGCCCAGAAAAAGTTTTTATGTTGTTTCCGTGTCTTTTTTTTTTTTTTTTTTTTTTTTGAGACGGGGGGGAGAGAGGAAATTGCTTGAGGCAAATTCTAGAGGTGTTGGGCTTTTGTATATCCATACAAAATAGACGCGATTCTTCAAAGTAAACAAGAAAGTCAGTGATACGTTAGGTTTTCTGAATTCCAGAAAGGAAAAGGAAAATGGTAATGTCCTGATTGAAACATAATGCACTTTATCTTGGAGGAAAAAAAAAAAAAGAAAAAGGGAAAAAAAACCAAAAAAACCAAACAAACAAAAAACCCAAAACAAAACAAAAACAAACCAAAAAAAAAACCAAACCAAACCAAAAAAAAACAAAACCAAAAAAAACCAACAGAACAAAGAAATATCTTACTGAGCAAGGTGGAAATACATGCTTAAGTGGAGATATAGACTTGAAACTCTGTTCAGCAGCCTTGTGTGCAAGCAGACTGTGACCCTGCTGTTTCAGAGAGTCTCAACAAATATCCAGCCTCATTTGTTTCAAATGAGATAATGGAAACCACGGCTCTTAAAACCACAAGGGAAGTTTTCCAAAAAAAGAGAAAGGACTAAACTGTGGTGGGCAAAATTATAGCACTTTATAAGAAAAGTACAAGTGGTTCTGTGCCTGCTTACATGAGGGTAACAGCATGAGTGCTTCCAGATCATGCACTGGGTATAGAAGGTGTTTTCAGGATCTGGATTATTCCTGCAAACACTAAGACTTACCAAATTATTGAGAATAATATTACAATAAATTTTTTTCAGTCAGGCTGTCAGGGAGGGCAGTAAACTGGGAATTTGGCATGCAAGGAAACTGTTGCAGAATGTATTTACCCAGTGGATACTTTTGAAATTGTTAATAAAATCTGAAAACAGAATGGATTTAAAATATTTCAAAGAGTGGCTAAAAACTGGGACATGAAATGTAAAGTGCTACACAAATTGTTCCTCTCTACACAATACAACATCCTGCCAGCAACAAAGAGGTTCCTCTTCTGAAAACTTAGTTGCACTCTACTTGTTGTGGGAGGTTGAAGGGGGTTCAGAAGTTCAGTAAATACCTACAGTCAATTCAGTATGGAGTCCTTACACTCCCACCCTGGAAGAGCATAAATTTCCCCAGGTTTGGAGTTTAAAAAGGGGTGGCAAGTACTATGGGCTTCACCAAAACCACATCAGATACCCTGAAAAGAATAGACATATAAATAAAAGAGGCGGTGAATTCACTTGTTTCCATCAATGACCTGATGGAACACATCCACCACAACAGTGGGACTCCCAGAATTTCCTTCCTTCTGAGGAACTGTAAATTTCCCAGGAAAATCCATACAGAACAGCAGACCCCCCCAAACCCAGACATTACAGAGTATATGCCTAAATTCATCTCCTCCCAGAGATTACTTGTTACGTACAGTATCCAATCAAAATCTGATCAGAGGCTCTCAAAGTTCTTTTGAAGCCTGAGAGCATCACAACATCAATTGCACAGGCTATGCAAAATGTGCTACAGATGTATGGGTTGGATTTCAACCCTGTGCAACCAGTGACTCATCTTTGCCTGTTTCAGGCCAGCTATCAATTTGCAGAAGGTCACTGAGGTCCATTCCAAAATATTTTTTCTTCAGCCAAACCAAATGCTGACTGTTTTGCAAAAAGGTGAAGCTGAAATTAATGTTTTCCATGACAGTAGTGGCCAGCCCTTAAAATGGAAGGAATATAGATGCCTGGTATCAGTCACAACTCAGGAGCTGCACCTTATGCAATGGAAGTCTGATTTAGAGCTCACTGGATTTTTAGGCAGCCCCTGAACTTTGTCCAATTTGGACTCTGTTCCTCTTTTTCTGTTTCTAAAAGAAGTAATTATTAGCTTTGTACCATTACTACCTTGTCCATTTTTAAGATGGTGAGGAAAATAAACTTTGTTCTAAATTTTAAAAACTGCTATTAGTAATTTTCTTCACTTTTTAATAGAGATCAATGCTCGTTAAGCACTGCACTGGTTCATTTGGAGGTTTTGGAGCTGTGTGTATGATGCTTCATTCCCAGCAGGGTGAACAACACCTTTACATCTACATTCACCAACTGGATAAAGGTTTGTCCTCAAATCTGAGAGCAGGGGAAGGATGTGTTTAAGTATCTAAGAAGAAAGCTTTAAAATAACTGACTCCAGAAGCATTTTCCCATAGCAACATGCTTTTAAAAATAATTGAGGGAGGTTAACAGAGAATTCCTGCATAATTACACAAATACATCTTCGTCTTTCACCAGAGGGTTCTTAATCACAAAAGGGTGTTGCAGAAGAGAAGCTGAACGGGGCACCAGTTAATCATCTGCTCCAGGTAAGCAGGAGCCAGTGAGGTGCCTGGTCAGGATAAGAGTCTCACACTGGAAAAGGAGATTGTGAGTAGGTCAACACCATGGTGAAACTAGCCTGACAATGTCCCTCCTGCCTAAGGCCCAGGAATAGAGTTACAGCTAATAAACATACAGAGCCTTTTTTCAAAAGCCAAGTGACCAGCAACACTTGATCCTTATGGGAAAGTGCTGGAGATAAGAAATGTCCTGCTTAAGATAGCTGGCAGGACAGCCAAGCTGCACAACACAGAAGGCTTTTGCCAAGGTAGGTTTGGGCTCACTGCCTATCTCATTCCAAACAACCACGAAACTCATGGAAGCCTTTGATGTTTTCCCATTACGCCATCACAAGTAGGAGCAATTTGCAACATCTGCAATCACCAATACAGACTTCTTACTTTGTCAATGCTAGCTACTTTAAACTCATCACCCAGCTGATGTCTTCCTGAGGAAGATGGCTGAACCCCTGCCAGGGCTGAAAAGAATGTTTGCTTGACACCAAACACAGGTTTGCCAGTGAGACTCAGCCTCCTCCTTGCTGATGGAGGCTATCAGGATTTCCTGCTGTGCTGGCTGAGTGTCCATTGACCCGCTGAGTGGGTAGTGGGAAGGAGGGAAAGGCCACAGGAAAAGCTGCTCATGAATAATCTTTTGTTATCTCTTAATTACAAACAGAAATCTCATGTGTCTAATTTCTTTTTCCAACATCATCCTATACCAGGTTTTGCCTCTTCATGCTATTGTTTATAATCTTGCTGTTTACTTTGGCTTTTTTTAAGCCTGGGGTTTTGGGTTGTTTTCTGCTGTTTGTTCATTTTTTAAGCCAAACCTCTCCAAGCCAGGCATTTATTTCCAGATGACTCATCCCTTGTAACATTTCTTCTTGATCCAGGTGTAACATCTAATTCTCTGCTTGCTGTTGGCAGGTTTTCCATCCTAGCAAAACTTTTCTAACTAGATGTCTGTAGCTGCAAAGGAACTTGAGTTTCCAGACTGTCTTCTGCATTTTCAGACTCCTCAGGCTCAGCATCCTCACTGGGCAGCAGAAAGAAAAAAAGCTGGGACGAGTCTGCAGTGGGTTATTTGTTGCAGTATACATGGTATAACTAATGCTCCCTACCTTTTCTCAGCTGGCTGGGTGTGTGCTGAGCAAACATTCTGGCAAGCCACATGTGTCAGCCAGACCCTACTGGTCCAGAGCAAATCTAGCTGAAATTTCACCCTTTACTTCAGATGCACTGGGTCGTGAGGCTCTGGTAGTGTAAAATATAGAGCCCATTGGATGAACAAAAGGGTCCACCTCTCTCCTTCTCTCCCTCTTCTCTTTTTTTGTATTTTTTTTTTTTTTTTATTTCAGGAGTCCAGAGACTCCTTGATTTCAAGCAGAAAAACTCCGTTATGATAGAAATGCTTGGCATTTCCAGGGTAGTGGTTAACAGCTCAAGACAACATTGCTAGCATGCTGGAAAGTGGGTTTTGACCTTTGTGGGGTAAGGTATAACTCAGTAGTTATGCCTGAAAAGACAAAGTCTGCCAGACTGACCACACTGCAGAGCTGTACTTGCACAAGCTAGCTTGGCATCCAGATAACTACAAACTATTTAACTCTAGCAGTGCAAGCCTCTTATCTCTCACATCTTCAAATGTTTATAGAAAAAACAACAAAAACATTGAATAGTGTGTTATGATTTTTTTTCCCCAACCTCTTTTTTCTCTTCTGTTCTTAAGATCATTATTTTGTTTCATAACAATTTATTTGAGGAAAATCAACATGCTCTTTCCACAACTTGAACTAATTAATGTTCTTATTTCCCTCTTAAGCCTTATGTATACTGCCATACTTGGTTTGTACGTAGACAAGAGAGAATATGCTCTTGTCCTTGTCATTTTGGAAAGGATTTATCAGGAGAACCATGAGCTGAGCTGTGAGCCACAGATGCAGGTATCCACTGTGGACAGACAGTGGGAGAGTATCAAGGGCTGCACTTGTTTAGAGAGGAGAGGTGAAGTGCAAGTTCCTTACCTACCATTTCCAAACTGCTCATCCTACTCGAGAAGAGAAAGAGGAGAGGCACAAATTTCTTACTTCAATTTCCTAACTGCTCTTTGTACTTGACAAAAGAAAGAGGAGAGGTGTAACTTTCTTACCATCTATTTCTAAATTGCTCTTCTTATTCCATAAGAGAAAAAGAAGAGAAAAGGGATAGGACCTTCCAACCCCACCCCATTTTATCCCACTGCTCTTTGTTGCTCATAGCTGTGAGCCATTAAAGGCAAGGCTGTTTCTCAGTCTTTGGTAATTAGTGCACCTGTGACTTATCAGGGGCCAGGTCACCTCTTAAGATAATTAGAGCTCATCCAGTATTTTTTGGGTTTCCTCTTTTAAACAGTTTCCTAGCCACTTTCCATCAATAAAGGGCAACTCTGTGGAAAAGTATTTTTTTATTTAGGGAAAGTCTTCTTAGGTATATCTTACCCTTTATCACCTACAAATTATAACATGAGGAAAAAATGCAACAATTCTGACTGCAAAATTGTATTTGTGAATGGAACTGGTAACAGGATGTCTTGGTTGCTTGCAGGAACACTTAAGACTGTGACTTAGAAAATCTCTAGCTCTTTTGACAGATAGATCACACTTTCTTTAGGAGCCAGTGTTGATTAAGATTCAAACAGGAAAGGTCCAAGTCTTACAGTCTTGGTCTTCACTTCACTTTTCATTTTAAAGGGCTGTATCTGGTTAGTTCATTATGTATTTTTCTGTATTCTCAAATGTTTAATCATAAATGATGGAGGAAGCTGCAGGTCAGATGAATTAGTCTTTTTGACTCTATGTGTGTGTATTAACAATACTGAATGGTCTGTTACTGCTTAATTAAGCCCACAACATAATTCTTTGCATTGATTAGGTACCATGCAGGTGCCCCAGGTTCAGATCTTCACTTATGGCAGACATCTAACTCAGATGTTACTGCTACTGCTCCTACATGTTAGCAAATGCCCCAACTAAAACAGGCCAGGATTTTTCCAATTAAATAGAATAGGCATGAGAGGTTTTGCTGGAAAAATGCCATACACTTGATGAAATTCATCAGGCTAAACACTCTTTTTTATTTCCCCTAAAACATAGGAAGCCTTTCTGCATAGGGCATTGGTTGGTCCACAACAAACCCATTGAAGAGACAAAAGTCACAACTGTAGGCAACGTGGTTACATGGACTCCCTTACTGGAGGACAGACCTCTGCTGGAAGGTTCTGCACCCACAGCTTCCATTTCACCCAGAAACCAATTTGTGTTGAAGGATTGTGTACATTTTCCACAAACACTGGAAGAGGGTTTCATCTCAAGTAGCTTTAGAGACCTACAACATATATGGGATATATCAGAGCTGCTCTGTTAGATTCCCTTTATTTTCAGCAGGGAGAAGAAAGCACCAAGAAAAATTATTCTTCTGACCTGCCTTAGAAATCTACTGAAGGACGAGGTGACTCATACTTCAGCAAATTGTATTACCTTCCATTGATAGGAAAAGAAGTTCAGACAAGTAGCTTGACTGCAAGTAAACCCCACACAAGAAAACAACACTGAACCATAAATCTGGGACCAAGAGAAATCTTGTAATAAAAGGGACAAACAGTCTCCTTCCTACAGAAGAGCCACATTTTCAGTGTACCTGCTTCAGACATTGTCAAAACAAACCCAGGTAAAAAAGTATTATAGATTTTTGATTATTTTTTTGATTTGATAAGTATTTGATAAGTATTGATCAAAACTACAGGTCATACAAGTTTGAAAATCAAACCTTTTCATATATTGAAGGTTTTTTACATTGATAAAGCCATGAGAGATGAGAATGATAGTTTCTTTTTCAGAATCTTTATATATCTGAATCATATTGCATTAGCTTCATGTATCTGAACCTTTGTTTGGCCACCAACCAGTACCTTCTGAGTATCATCAAGTATAACTTGCAGCAAGTAGCAAAAAAGAAGAAAATCTGCTTTGGAGTTCCCCTTGAACTTTACCTTCTGTGAGGGTAAAGTTCCTCCAAGTCTGAAATCTGTAGGGTACCACTCTAACCAAGAGAGTTCACAATCAGCTCACCACAAGTCCTTCTGTTCCTATTATTTCATCATTATAGATAACTATTTCCCAGAGCCTTAGTTGAGGAACTACGTAATTTGGTGAAATTCTGCCTAAACCTACCTACTTTTGTCTTTTTCGTTTTTTTTTTTCCCAAAATGAAAAAAATCTCTGTTTTTTCTCTGATGACTGCAGAAGAAAGTTAGAAAACTTGACTGGGAGAAAGTGCTCATCCAGAATCAAAAGAAACAGGGGCAGAAGTTCCAGAGCTGCCCTGGTGTGAGGCTGCCAGGCAGTCTCCCAGCCCCAGAGCTCAGCATCCCCCCTTGCCTAAACCCTCTGCCCTCCCCCTGTAGTGCTCAGCTCTGCTGCAGTTCCAGCTGCCCAGAGTGACTCTCTGAGCCATTGCAGTTTCAGCACCACATAATCCTGAAAGGGATGTGAAAAGAGCAAGTTGAGGCTGCAGGGGGAAAGGCACACACACCAAAAGAAAAGGGAAGTTAAAGTGGTAGGGACATGGTGAGTGGTCACTGAACAGAAATATGACACAGCCAGAAAGTTGAGGAAAGGAAAAATTGTCTTGAGTACCTCCACACTAACAATGCAGAGCCTGTTTGGTTTTGTTTTTTTTTTTTCCTTTTTGCCTCACTTCCGTAAGTTCCAACTCTTAAGGAGTAAATGCATGAAAAGAAACTGACTTCCTCACAGGAATGAAGCTCTCAGTAACACCTGCAGTGCTTGCCATTCTAAGGCAGCATGCTCCTGATGGCACTGCACACCTGTATTATGACAGCTGACAGCATCAGTCAAGCAGCTTGCCTGCAAACAGAAGAGTTGTGGGTAGAGGCTGAGGAAGACAAACTTGCAGAAGCAATTTACTGGATGGAGAGACAGTGAAGGCTGCACAATGATACTGCAGCTCTGGCATTGAGCATCAACTCTTTCAAGGAGTTATTTTCTCCCAAGTTCTACGTATGGAACAGTTTGCTCCTAGTCCTAACCTTTGGTTTTCTGCACTTCAGCATAAACCAGTTTACTTTGCAAATTATTTGAGAAGATGAGGTTGCCCAGTTGTAGTCCTGTGTGAATGCACTATGGTTGCAGCTGGCTTGAAACATTTGTCTCTGACAGCCAAGCCAAAATTCAGCTTATCAATTTAAATTCAAATAATCAAAGAACAGGGGAGGGGAGAGGGAGAGTTGGAAGGGACTCACAATGGCCAGCTAGGCTAACTCCAATCAGGTCTTGCACGGGTGCAAGCAGAAGTGAGTGCCAGGTAACATAAAAATAGATGGGTGAATATATGTCAACATCATGTGGCTACACAGCCTGGTTTAATTGAGACTTTGCCCCTTCTCAGCCTCTTCATGTGTAACATTCAGTTTGGGCCTGTGTTGAAGGACAGAAGAAGAGGCTAAAGTCTTCCTGTTGTACCTGGAAGCTAGCTCCCAGCCCATGCCTCAGCCTAGCACGGACTCAGGGAAAAAACCATTTGGATGCTAGGTGAGTCTGAGCTTGCATACACAACATAGGAGCAAGCAGGGAAAGAAAAACATCCCATCAAGAATGCTTCTCTAACCAGGTGTAAAGGGGAGAAAAAAATCAAAGGCAAATATTTGATGTGGAAATAAGGTTCTTGATTATAGGTTCCATTTTTATTAGATATTCCAGTTAGGTCCTGCTAAGTTGGAAAACTTGGTGATTCATACATTTCAGACAATTAGTCTTTGAGTTGCCATCCTTACGTTTGTGAGGTTACTTTCTGCAGCATGCACACGTGCTTGCAGAGTTAATCTTCAAGCAAGGTATAATTTATCTGTCTGAGGACTGCACTCTGAGTCACTGAGTTCCCTCAGGGTGTCCTGATTCCTTTCCTTCAATAATCCTTAAGGAATGTCCTAGGTGCTGTTCAGTTATTGCTTTCCCTTTAGAAACTAAGTTATACAGTGAAAGCCATGCTAGACATCTGCATTTCCCATTATAGGTGAAAATGCAGCCATCTTGCTCCTGAAATAAGTATTACTATTTCAGCCTTGGTATTTCTGTTAAGAATCTGTCAGCAGCCTTAGAGGAGGATGCAGAAAATATATATGTATATTTGCTCTAAGTGGTTTTTCAACATCAGATGTTCTGCTACCATGCCATGACCAAGAGAATGTAAAATGAATTTTGTAAAAGACTTTGGTCTTTTGAAGCAGAAATCCAGCTCAAAGCCTGTGTAATTTAATTTAATTTAATTGTTCATTTAATTTCATTTATTTATTTCTAGTATTTGAAGTCTGTTTAAAATAAAAAAGCCACTGGGCTGACTTAATTCCTACTTGTTTTCACTGCGTTCCATTGAGGCATTCAAACAAGCTGTGTCTAAAAATGATGTACACTGTAGAACTTGTCTTCTGTAAGCACTCATTAGTTTTCAGTGTTGTTTTAATGTATACACACAGACAAAAAGCCCTACATTTAAACATCATGAAGAATGCAAAATTAGGCACTTGAAAGTCAGAAATTGCATAAGGTAAAATAGCTTGTGTAAGTCTAATTTGGCTTCTGTGTGTGTCCACATAATGTCTGTGTGCTAAACACACACACACATATATATATAAAGTGTATAATAGCTGTGTATATACAGTGAGAAAAGCCTTTAATTACGTGACTACTTTTTTGTCTACAGAGTGTTTGCTTATTGAGTGAACAGGATAGACCTGCTTTACATGTGGGTCACCTTACTGGGAAGGCAGCTGTTCCTTGTATGCCACTGCCTCATTAATTGTAGAGGCAGGTGAATCACAAGTGAGGTGGGAGTCTGGATGAAGAGTCACTGCTTCTCCAGAAAATTTAACTCATAATCTAGAAAGTCAACTGGCTGGCTGCTGACAGGTATAGAGGTATCTGAGAGAGCTCCTGAGCTCCCCTCAGGGAAAATTATCAGCACAAGGTTATGCAATTCAAGTTGCTGTTCTGAGTGAACATCAACTGATTTACACGACTCTAAAGCAGGGGGTCCAAGTAGGAATGGCCCAGAAGGCAGGTTGGAAGGGGAACTAATTTCTAGCTAAGAAATGGTCAGAGCGGCTGGTGGAGGTGAATTCTTCTGGTGGCACCACTGAGAACATCTTGGTCCAGGTTGTGAATCTCTATCGTGCTGTACAGTCATTAACGGTCCACATCAGTACCATTGTCTTCATCAGCCAAATTCACAAATTTATTAAAAAGAAAGGTAGTATAACAAAGTTTTGCTTTCCTTAAATCCAGGTTAACTGACTCTAATTATCTTACCTAGTTTTAATTCTTTATTAATCCAGTGCTGCATCAGCTGCTCCGTCACTTTGCCCAGGAGTGATCTCAGGCTTCTCTCTCCTCCTCAAAGCACTGTATGATGTTATTCCAGTTGCATTTGTCTAATTTTGTGAGTGCATGCCTTGAGACTCTGGCATTTGATTTGCAAAAACACTGCACAATCACAGTTGCCAACAGGATCTGGGCTTCAAAAATGCAAAACACTGCACCATACTTTAGAATGTTAAACTGCTGCAAGCTGCAACTACCCAAAACATCAAGGGTTTTACCTTAACCTATCTGCCTCTGAGATTACCAATATGAAAAGAAGGTAATAAACCTTCCCCTTACAGAGATCCCATGAAAAATAAATGCATTAGTATTTGTGAAACACTTGGATACTTCAAAGGGGAGAATTATAAGAAGTCCCATGAGGACTTTAATCATTAGTTTTTGAGAGCAGGGTGGAAGATGGTACATTAAATAAGCCATGGGGCTCCATACCAAACAAGGAGAAAACAAAGTATTGAAACGCTTCTCATTAAGACACAGATTCCCAAAGGTATTTTAAGTGCTGAGAATCAAGTTTCTTAGGTGAGTATCTATTTTTTAAAATTTATTTTTATTTTTAACTGAACAAAACAGGAGATCTCCAAGAAAAATGGTCAGCAATTTTGTAATTATAGGTTGTAGCATAATGCACTATTCATTAAAGTTTGCATCAGAATGCATGTGCACCAGATCTAGGGCACAAATTGGCATTGCCCAAGCAATCTTAGTTGCAGCCTTTACCAATGTCAGATTGCTTGACTTTGCAACACATACAAATTTTTCCAATAATTAGTGTACAAATAATTTTCTTTGGTTTCAGGATAATACCTAAAGTCATCCACATTCGTCAGTGTGCTCACATCCATAGGAGACAGGGGATGGGAACCCTTCTCCTGCTTCATCCCTCCCTATAGGAGGTACATACCAGCAGAGTAAATGACACAAATAATTGGTTGTCATCTTTTATGAATCAGCAACAGGAGGGACAGAACATTTTGCCAGTAAGTTTCACCACTGTTTGCTGACATCAGAACAATGGTAAAAGTCAGGTCTTGTTGGTTCAATCAGGATCATGAGAGAGCACATTGAAATAAGCACAGGCTTTTCTACCTGTTCCCCAGGTGGCCTAGCCCCTTTTACCACTTTCAACTCGTTCTTCTTTCTTTTGGTTTATCTTACATCACATCCAGCTTTGACAGTACTCACCTGACCCTCCTGAGGTGAAAAACTCTTTATTTAGCATTTTGATAAAGCACTGCACATCCAGATCCGACCCCACAGCCAATCCTGCTTCAAGAAGAGGAGAGAATAGAGACCTCCTGATCCTTTTCAACTTGAATTTTCACATGATCCTGTGAAGACAACATGCTTTTCTCCAGTATATAAATAGTCTTCATTCCAATAGATAAGTTTATTAATCAAACTTAGTACCAAGTAGCTTTGGTTTATTACACTGTCATAATTTCACTTCTACAGTACAGGACTCCTTTAGACAAAAAAGGCAACGAAGCATGCATCCCATAAAAAAATAAAATATAGCTACGGTGGTTGCTATGGAATGGAGTTGCTGCAAATTCCACATAAACCAGGAATTTATGCCAGGAGTTCTTCAAAGTACTGTGGCTAGCCCTCCAAGAATGTGAAAATGTTAACACCAAGGCTAAGAGAGCTTGATTTTTTTTCCCTTTCTTTGTGTAAACATGATAATATTTCTCTGGGTCCTGGCTTGAAACCCTCTTGAGCTGAGATGGGTGCCAATAGACAGGATGTTTGTTCTGCAACAGGAGGCTTGTTCTGCAACAGGGCAATCAAACTGCCCCTGTCAGAGTAGGTCACAGTCACCTTCTCTGTTCCTCCACCCCAAACAGTTGATGACCCAGGTCATAATGGTGCACAGTTTTTCTAATATAACTCAGTGAAGCTGGATAAAATAAATCAAAATACATTGATTTGTTCTCTTCTTGAATACAACTTATCTTTTAAACTGTATCTTTTTGTATTTCTGCGAAGGATTACCCAAATATCCTGTTACTTCTCTCTGAGGTCAAAGAGACACTATTTGATGTGCAAATAAGGTTCTTGATTATAGGTTCCATTTTATTAGATATTCCAGTTAGGTCCTGCAAGATTGGAAAACTCGTTGATTCATGCATTTTAGACAATTAGTCTTTGAGTAGCCATCCTTATGTTTGCTAGGTTACTTTCTGTAGCATATACATGTGCTACACATATATGGAGCTGGAGAAACCTTGCTTGATCACAAAATGTAGCTCCTCATGAAGCCTTGCTCAGGAGAGAGACTCTTGATGCTACAGCATTTGTTCATGTATAGGGTTTACCACACATCTGGAATACTCCTTTGAAACAATTTTCATTTCCTCATTTAAACCAAAACCAGTTTTCACAGAAATATGTAAAGGCATTTCTCTTATTTGAAAGTGTTTTTTTCCATAATGCTTTGCTTCAGCAGTACTTATTTCATCAAAAATTTATTTCTTAGCTCCTAGAAATGTGTTTTCTTTCCTCTTTTGTCTGCAACCTTCTTCTACTCAGAAACAATCTCTTGAGGATCACTGTTTCAAGGGCAGAACTCCTACTATGTAAAAATATGTAACCCTCAGGAATATGCTACCTTTGAAATTTTCAGTTCCAAACAAAAACTCAGGATGTAGAAGCGGCCCAGAAAAGGTGTTTGGGATGAAAATGTTTGATCAGTCTGAGTAAGGGTTGTAACCTCTCGTTACAGGCTTTTCATTGTACTTTATTCTCTTTCTATAGATCTACTACACCTACTTGCTTCTCTAAGGGCTCTTCCTTCCCATTTCTCCCCAGTTTTCAATACTTTGCTTTCTTCAGTCAAATTTCTCTTTCCTCAGAACTTCAACTTGAGTCCTCCATTCCTAAAGTTCTCTTTCCCTCAACATTTCACTCTGCCAGTCCCAAGCCACGACGAGGCCTTTTCCCCTTTGGAAAAGACAGTGGTAGCTGGGAGTTTCTGGAAAACCCGTCACAAATGATCACGTTGCAGAAGAAATTCAGGTATGTTAGGAAGTAGGCAATTGGGCTAATCATGAGCTCACAAAAAGCAAGCACAGAGAAAGCAGATCTTTCCATGGGTTGAGTGCAGAAGTGCTGCTTGGCAAGAATGGGTAAGGACAAACACACACACACACACAAAAAGCCAATACAACAAATAAAACTTAACTAGCAAGATCATCCCAAATAATGAGAAATCATTTGGTAAGTACATCAGTGGTAAGAGGAAGTCAAAAGCAAGTGGATTACTCATCAGAGAAAGAAAGCTATTGACTGATGCCAGAGAGGGCTCAGACTGCCTCAGGCCTTCTTTGCACCAATCCTGGCTAAAAGAGGTCCCTTTTGATCAGGTAACTGATGTAATACACCTTCATGGCAAGGGAATAAGGCTTCAGCCCAGGCTGGGACAGAACCAGTTACAAGAGTACTTAGGTAATATTGAGACGTTCAAAGCAACAGCCTGGCTGCCCTTTATGCCAGGGTAGTGAAGGAAGTGGCTCAAACAGCATTGGAAACACTAGTGTTTGTCTCTGAGAATCCAGGGAAGATGGCCAAGAAATAAGCAAACTGATGCCTGTCTTTAAAAGTGGCATTTGAAAATAAATAAGTAAGCCAGATTTTTGTCCCAGAAAGCATCTAGTACAAATAGACACACAATTTGTAAACAGGTAGAAGGAAACAATAGGAAAGCAACTATTAATGTGAACTTGTCAGCTAGAAACTGGGACAATCTGGGCAAATGTCCTTTGGCAGGGAGGAGCAGACCTTGTTACGGAAGGGGGGAGAGTGGACTCCACTCATCTGTGCCTTGGTTAGGCTCTATGCACGTGCTTATGAGGAAGGAAGTTCAGTTTATTTAAAAAAATTTGGGCAGGGGGTACAGCAAGAAGGGGGATGCAGTTCCAAAGGGGGTGTTTCATTTGCAGCCTTCCAAGCTGGCATTAACTGGGGAGCAACGGCAAACACGGCAACCCTAAGAAGTTGCTTGGAAAGCAAGAACATGATTGAAAAGCAATGAGAGGAATTGTTTCTGCAGGCAGGGTTACCCCCTGCACGCACAGAGGCTGGGGCACTGCTCAGCACAGGCTGCAGACACCAGCTGAGGAGACACCAGAGAGCTGCAGGCAGTCAGTGGCCAAAGAGACTGCAGGAGAAGCGGACAAATTGCAGCTGGTCATCTTAAAGAAAACATGGCAGAGGGATGTGATAGCAGCCATCAGATGTAAAAGGACACTGCAACACAGAAAGAGGAGACTTCCCTTGGCAGGACCACCACATTCACATTTCAGCAAGGACTATTCAGAGAGGAGGATAAAGTGTCACCTGGAGAGGCTGTAAAGCCTCTGAAGTACTGAGTGTTCCTCAGAGCAGAACCCAGGGAAGCCCCACAAAAGGGACACAGAGCCACACTGAAGTGGTGTAGACTTGAAACATTTCTGGTGTCCTCTGTAAGACAAAGAGCTAAAAGAAGATCTAAGGCATTAATGGTTTACAGTAATTTGCTAGCAGAGACCAGATCAAGTACATGAAATTCCATCAACAGCTTGCTCTTCCATTTATATTTGGCAATGACACCCATCCTCTTCTAGCGCACACAAGCATTTTCTGCTCACTAGCTGTGTTCGTGTGTACAAGCGTATATTGATCTGTTTTCTCTCCTTCCCTTCTTACAAAGAAAAAAATAACCGCACAGTTCAGTAATGCACGGGCTGTGCTCCACGATGGAAATAGTCTGAGGCACTTACACGTTGAGGTAAATTTAGCTTAACATAAAAATAACCTTCACAAATTTGAAATGCCTGTTTTACAATCAACGTCAGGTGCTAACAGGATATAATTTTCTTCAAAGTGCGTGTCACTAATGTGACAGGCTGACTGAAGCGATGCAGGCACGTCTCCTCGCCGCCCTCTAGGTCTCGGAAATGCCCCCTTCACCTTTCGGTTCTTCCCTCCGAGTCTCGTCCTTTCTTCAGCCACACAGGGTGCTCCTGCGGCTCGGCGATGCGGTGCGCTCCCGCCCAGCCCGCTGCAGCCGCGCCGCGTTGTTAAAGGCACACATACCGCGTAAATAATTGATAGGCGAGCTAGCGCGCTGCGGAGCCGGAGCGCCTCCTCCTCCTCCTCTTCCCCAGCCCTCGCCCTGCCCGCCCTACCTGCCCCGGCCCGCCGGAGCGCAGCGCGGCCGCGGGGCGGCGCGGAGCCCCCGCCAAGCGCCCTGCCCGCCCCGCGGCGCCGGCCCGCCCCCGGCGGCGGCGGGTCCCGGGCGGGGGGGCCGGGCCGGGCCGGGCCGGGCTGGGCCGGCGGCGCGGCGGGAGCAGGTGCGGCCGCCCGGCACGGCGGGGGCGGAGCCGGGGGGCGGTGGCGGCGGTGGCGCCGGGCCGGCAGGTGGGGGCTGCCGGGAGGCGGAGGGGCGAGGAGCCGGGCGGGTTTGCCCGCCCGCCTCTGGAGGTGCGGCCGGCGGCACGGCGCGGCGAGCGGGCTGCCGCGGGAGGCGCACGGCGGCGGCGGCGGCGGGGACCGCGTCCGCAGCCCGGGCCGCGGAGGGGCCGGCGGGGCCCCTTGCTGCAGAGCCAGATGTACGGGACGCGGGGCTGCGAGGGGTCGGCGGGGAGGTGCTGGGGGCTGCCGCCGCCGCTGCTGCCGCGGCCGGGGGGGAGCCCTTAGCCGTGCGGGAAGCGGGGAAGCCGTGTCGGGAGCTGTTATTTTCTTCTCCTCCTTCCTTTGCCTTCCCTCTTGTCCCTCCTCCCCCTCCTCACCAAAACCGGGAGAGGAGGCGTGTTCGGTGCCTTGCTGCACCGGTTTTGCTTGGTTTGTTGTTGCAGGGTTTGGTTCGCGGGGTGGCTGGTTTTTTTCTCTTTTTCTCTTTTCTCTTCCAACCTCCCCGCCTTCTCCTTTCCTCTCCTTTGGCCCATCGCATGCTCGGATCCGGCTGGATCCTTCCTTTTATTTTCGGCAGTGCCTCTCGGAAGGGGGAAGGGAGAGCTGGGATGAGTGCAGCTTGACGCACAGGCGAGGAGAGGGGGGGCACCGCCGGCAGCTGCAGCGGTTCGTGGCCGCAGGGTGCGGGTGAGGAACGGAGCGAGCGAGGGGCTCCCTCGGTGCCTCCCCCTTTCTTCGCCCCTGCCCTTCTTCCCCTCCTCCCTCTCTCCCTCCCCCATCCGTCTCCTGCCGGGTCCGGCTGGGAGCGTGTGTGCAATATCCTACGTTGCAAGGTGTGTGTGTGTGTGTGTGTGTGTGCGCGCGCGGAGCAGAGGGAGGGAAGGACTCGCGAGGGAGCCGGGGCTGCCCCGGCCCCCCCTATGTGAGCCTCCCCGGGCGGCTGGATGGCGATAGACCGGCGCCGTGAGGCGGGCGGCGGGGGCCGGCCGCTGCCGGAGGAGAACGGCTCGGTGCCGGGGGCCGTGGGGGGGGGCGCCGCCGCCCCCCCGGGGCCGCCCCCCGCCAACGCCGCCGGGCCCGAGATCCAGGCGCTGCCGCCGCCCGCCGCCTGCAGCCCGCTGCTCCTCGACTACGACGGCTCGGTGCTACCCTTCCTGGGGGGGCTGGGCGGCCGCTACCAGCGGACCCTGGTGCTGCTCACCTGGGTCCCGGCGCTCGTCATCGGCTTCAGCAAGTTCTCGGACTCCTTCCTCCTGGACCAGCCCGACTTCTGGTGCCGGGAGGCGGACGGGCAAGGCAACTGGAGCGGGACCCTGGCGCCCATCCACGCCAACCACAGCGGCAACGGGAGCATCTTCCTCCCGCCCGGGCTGCCCACCCCCGCGGGGGGCAACGCCAGCGAGTGCGGCTGCAGCGAGTGGCACTACCGCATCAGAGCCGGCCTCGTCCAAAACGTCGTGAGCAAGGTGAGAAAGGCGACTTCCCTCGGCCCCCCTCCCTGTCCAGCCCTCACGGACCCTCTCGGCACCCGCTCTTTCCAAGGCGAGGGGAGCAGCTGGACACGATAGGGATCTGTCCTTGCGTGCTGTAGCTGGGTCAGTCCCCGTGGGTTAGCTTCCCACCCGGAGAAAGTCAATCCCACATCCGCGCAGCCCTTTCCCTCCCCGGGGTGTCTGTCACACTGGATGTCCAGCCTGCGGACTTGTACCCGCACACTGTGTTGCAGCACTAAGCTGCGAAGTTATGTCCTGAAACGGGATCCTGTGTGTCTCTTCGGGTTCCTGGTACTGTCCTGCTGTCTCTGGGTGTCTGTGGGAAAGATGCTGTAGGCATGTGCCCCAGCTGATAAGGGAAGAGGGTTGCAGAGAGGGCTCCAGTTGATCTTGGTGCAAGTATACTAAAGTAGCCCTGTATGTCAAAAACCAGGTTGGTTTTGGGGAAGCTGAAGAAATAGTGACTATCGTGTGTCAAATAAGACAAAAGTTCTCCTGAATTCTTACGGGTTTGTACTTATTCTCTTGAAAACTATTTTGGCAGAGCAATTAAAGAAATGTCTCACACAAGTTGCTTTACTCCAGAAGCAGAAAGTGCATGCTGCTGTGTTTTGTGTTTCCCCATGTAACAGCTGAAGTGGAAAATTTCTAGTGAAGAGACTGTGCCGCTTTCTGCTCTTGCTTCATATCTGCTGAGTAGTGCATATCAAAAAATCACCTTCCCTTCTCACCTGAAAGCTTTTCTTTGTTTATAGTATCAGCCCTGCAAAAGCCCTGCTGGCTGCAGATGGGCCTTATTGATATTAACAGGCAGCTGGAGCTCCTGGAAATGTAAAATGAAATGGTTACACCAGGGAAGTAGTTCCCTTAATCTCAGGACCCCCTTCTAAGATCAGCAAAAATTACTTCCTGCCTGGGACCAGTGTTTTGGCTTAACTGTGTTTATCTAGTTGGGATTAAGAAACGAGGCAACGATCAGATGAACAACATAACTGCTTTGGTCAGCCAGCACACACTTATATTGAATAATTGAAAATCATTTCGGTTTCTCTTAGTGTCTCTTGAAAGAGTGTGCAACAGGGAAAAAGCAAATCCCTCAATACCTTGAACCCAGAATGGATTGAAAAGGAAGGTAACCCAGCTACACTCCTTTCATGGGAGAAACATAGGCACATGTTGGATTTGAATGGTTTGTGATACAGAAATGTGTAAGAAAATTAGACATTTAAGAAGGTCAGATTTTCTTCTGTTTATATCCAGAGACTGAGCTATTCATATGTTTGGGAGTTTAACACTGAAGTTTTAGCATGAAAAAATTATCATGAAATATTTTTTTTAAGTCTAAACTTTAAGAAAAATTTTTTGGAATGTTTGAATCGTTTGAAGGTCATCGTCAAGTTGGCCACAAAAGGTCAAGGGAGAGTTAGTTTGCTGTCTTGCGTGCTTCTTTAGAGATAATAAAAAAAGTGTTCTTTGGAAGAACTTGCGGTAAAGGGCAGATCAATTTTAAGGGATAAACAAACATCTGTGGCCCCTGCTGTCTTGTTTTCTATTAGAAAGAATAATAATCATCTTTTGAGACTATGGGTTTTTCCAGTGTGGAGTTTTTATTTTTATTGTATGCTCGCTTCCAAAAACCTGGCAGCTTTTTTGCTTTGATTTGTAATCCCATGTAATTATAATTAGATTGTTTTCTCAGGGTCAGGATTCCTCCTTAGTTTGTGCTTTGATTTTGTTTTGGGGGTTTTCTGGGTGGGTGTGCTGCCTGTTTTTATTCTAATGAAGAAAGAGAAGAAAAATCGAGACAGAACATCATGATAGCTTGATTTGGGCTTCATTTCTTATCAATCCCCAGGAGCTCTGATGCTGTGGGAGCAATTCTTGTAACTGCTGACTCCTCTTACATGCATCTCACTGTCCTTTGTGAGAAAGAGCTGCTCTGGATGAATTCAAGAGACTGGATGTTCAGATCACCCTTAACTCTCCTCAAAAATACATGTTTCTGTAATGTATTATGCAATGTTCTCATCTTTCTAAATAGAGTTTTATTAAATCTTAGTCTAATATATGCTCATCTGTGTAGTAGCCAGGGGTTATATTGAAATACCATAAAGAGAGCCAAAAGTATATTAATAAAAAATGTACTTTTGTTTGGCAAGTAAATCCTCTTGTACTTACCTTCAGTGGTCTGAGCTAATAGCTGCTGGATGCTCCATCATTGCTTTGTGTTCAGAAACAATCAAACAATTCTGGTTGTTTAGCACAAAGCATATTTGATGTATGTGCATGTGAGACATCACTGCTCCCCCCATTCCTCAGGGGTAGGGTAGCTGTCCTTAAACTGTGTTAAGTCCCACTGTCTCCACAGCTTCTCTTCTAGTGGTACACCCTTCATCAGATGCTGAATCCCTGTCCAGCCTTTCTCAGCTGTCCCTTCCCTGGTGCCCATTTTCTCCCAGCCTGCATCATGCTTGGGATTGATGGAGTGGAGGTCTTGCTATTTCCAGCCCTGCTGGGTGCTTTGTTTAGCCTCACTTCTCTGGGTGTTTGCTGGAGCCAGGGGTGGCCTTGCACCTTTTCTTGGTGGCTGGCATTGCCGTGTTAGACGCTGTCATTACCCTGACCTGCTTGACTGAGTCACTGGGAACGGTGCTTTTTTATAGTGCTGCCAGTTATTAGAACTGGAAATGGTAATAAAGGACATAGTGCTTATTATTTAACACTGCTGAAATACACGTAGTGAAGAGGTCAGATGCATAATTTAACCACAGGGATTCCAGTGGCCATATTAAATCACCCTTCCGAGCTAATGTCCTGACTTGGCACATAAATCTTGGTCTTTAGCTTGGTTTGTACATAAATATCTTCCCTTAGCACAATTCACTTGCAAGGCTTTTTCACTGCTAAATGATTCTTTGAAGATTTTCATCTGTTCTTTATCACAACATCAGCATCACCATACTGTGATAAACAGAGTCCGTGTGTGTTTCTTAAAAGGTACATCCTAAACCAGCCCTTAGGCAAAAAGCTAGTTTGAAAAAAAGTCTTTTTTAATGGTCCATGTATCCTCTCACCGGTGTCCAAAGGAAGGATGCTGAGAAACACTCTTTATTTCTTTTCTGTGGGGAAACCTGAGGTCTCCTTTGGCAAAGTGGTGCTCCAGGTAAATTATTGGCATTAACACAAGAAGCAACATAATGACAACTAAACGTGTAGCCATGAAGCTTTGCAGGAAGCTGGAGTGTGCACTCAACAGGGACTTTTCTAACTCTCACTAACTTCTTTAGTGCCTGCATCTTCTGACCATCTGTAAAGCCAGCTGTTATCTTGGGACAACATTTTCACAGAAGCTCTTAGTTACAGGATTGATGGTTGTTGGTTTTTTCACTCCGTTACTAGGATGACCCGTGCTCTGTGTTTGATTGCGTTAAGTGGTGGGGTTGTTTGCTGTTCTGCACGCTGATTTGTATAATGGAGACCAAAAGCTGGTGATGGGCAAGGACTGGGCTTGATTAAATTGCAGAAGTTGATGGCACAGCATCCCTCCGTGTGTGCGCTTGCAACATTCCAGATCATTCCACCTCTTGGGGTTGGTGTAAGAGGGAAGTAGTTAGTTGAAGGCTGCATTTTAATCACTTGGAGCAATTATGTAATAATATTTCATGTCTAGTCACAAGGGAATTCCTGTTGTGACTGCTTTTATGTTCCAGATGCCTTGTTTTCCTGCAATGCTGTTCGCTTGGCTCTCAACTTCCCACTTGATTTGGGTTGAGTCATCTTCTTTCCAAAGTAACATGGCAATCATTTTACCTATTTGCCACTGGTTCAAACATTCTCATGCCAATTTGGCTGAGCCTCTAGCAAATTGTCAAAAAGAGTGGCGCTGCAGCCCGAAGAGCCAAATGGTCCAGGGGCAAGGATGTCTGAACTTGGGTTGGTTTGGTCTGTGACTGGTGCTCTTTGCTCCTGCAATGGGGGATGTCTGTGCTTAACCGGTCTTCCTTCTCCTTGCTTTTATTGCAGTTCTGGCACTTTTCTGGGCACACCTTCATCTGATTCAGCTTGTTAGCAGGGTAGAGAACTTCCTCTTAAAGGAAGTTTTTTCTTCTTTTCCTGGGTTTCCTACTGGCTTAGTTGAAGTTAAATTGTTCTGTGCTTTAGTCTGTGGTGGTGTCTTGTGGTATTATTGCTGGTATCTGCAAGTAGCCAGAAATGGTAAAACAAATTTCTTTTTGATGGTAGTGATGATGAATTTGGCACAGCATGCAGAATAATATTTCTTGGGGTTGAGGATAGGTGTACATTTTAAATGGACTTCCAGAATATAGTTATTAATTACTTTTAAGGGATCACACTGACAAGGTCCTTCCCAAAATAAGAACTGTGCCACCCGTATCTCCTCCCATTTGTGCCTGTAATCTCATTTGTTTCTGCATATTCTCCAGTTGGCTGGTCTCTGCAAAGAGATTTTATAAATGCTGATGCGCTTTTTTTTTTTTTTTTTTTTCCTGCAACTGACAGAAAAACTGACAGTCTTCTCAGTGTTAGTTTCTGGCTGACTGGCTTCTACCTAGTCCCAAATCAATGAGAACCTTGAGTTATTGTACCCACTGGTGGTTGGGTCAGAAGTGACAACATTGAAGCTGCTGCATCACTTTGTTTCCGCTGAACAGATTGAAGGGGGTGCAGGGACCTGCAAGGCAGAGGCTTGCGATGGGCAGAAAGTCTGTTCTAAATTTCTTTTAGCCAAGGCTTTGGAGTGACTCAGCTTCTAATAGGTGCAGAAGGGCTCAACAAGTCTCTGTGGTCAGAGGTATCCAGAAATACTGCCAGACCAGAGCAAACATCTACTCCTATTTTATTTCACGGCTTCCTCAGCTACATGAGAGATCCCAAACTATTTTTTTCCTTCTTCCCTCTGCAAGTTAGCTAATAAAGAGTCAGTAGTTACTGCTCTGATCCCTCACAGACTTGAAAAACCTTTTTGTTAAAGAGGAGGCAAAGGGGAGCTATTGGCTTGTCCTGCTGCAGCTGCCCTGCACACAGCGAGTGTGTGACGGAGTCTCCTGATTATCAGGACACAAGTGAGCAACACCCTGAAAAAACAGGGCAAGTTTCTGGCTGAGCGGCATCAAGGAAGAGGATGGTTGTTTTGGGAACAGCACCTTCAACTTCCCGTGTGAGGAACTGTCCTCTGGCTGCAAACAGTAAATAATCTGATGTTTGAAATAATGAAGTATGATATCACAAGGCTTCTTGTTCAGTGAGCCAAATACTGGTTTTACTTATTTGGAGGTGTTATGTACTGGCCAAAGCCCTTTTAAAGCAGTTGGTCTTGAAAACAGAGACTGGATTATGACTGATACTGACACAGGAACTCGGGTAGTTTTGGGTTTTTTGTCTGGCATGGATTCTTTTTCACTACAGGAAATGTACATGCAGTTCATGTTTATTATCACCCTTAAGATAAAGCGTCTCAGTTACAGGAATCTGATTTCAGCTTACCATAAATAGTTTGTAGCATTGCTAGAACTAACAGTGATCCTTCAGGAAGGTAATTCCGTACTGAAATCTCTTTAAGACATTGTCAGCTTTCCAAGGCTTGCTATTGAACCTTTCATATCAGTCATTTTTTGTGTATACGTCAAACAACTCTCTCTTTTTTTTTTTTTTTTTTTTTTTTTAAACCTCCTGGATGGACGTGATGTTTGAAATGCTTGGGGTTCTGTTTGTTTTTGTTTCCACTCCCTAATACATCCTGTATCTCTGTCACGTAATTTAAATATACGGACCCTGCCCATGTTGTGACAGAAATTGCTGGCTGTGGTGAGTGTTTACCAGCTGTGCAGGCAGTCTAACCCCGAATTTCTGAGGTGCACTAACAGTTTTACCTCTTCTTACCCTGGCTGCAAGGCTGCAGTTATAAAAGGTGACCTCGTGTTTTTTTAAAGCATTTGTCAAAGAAAGGAACTGGCACTCAGGAAGGCATGTAATTTGGAGCCAGTTCTAATGGTAACATTGAGATGAGGCTTACAGGACAGCCAGACTTCAGGGGTTCATTTCTTAATGAAACAACATCTGGAAGAGCACAAGATTTATGATTTTCCTGAACTTCAAAACTTCGGCCATACTAATGGTGAAAAGCCTTAAACTAAACCTTAACAAATCAGTTCTAGAGAGCTGCTACATTTAGAAAATGCTGAAAGAGATGCAGTGCTTTTGTGCACCTCCTCTTTTATTTTCTGTCAGTCTGTTTGTTCCTGCCTACCTGGCATCCCTGCTCAGGACAGCTACTCTCCCTCCCTCCCTTTCATATTCCTTCCTCTTCCCGCTCTTCTTCAGCGCAGCCAGGCTGGCGCTGCCTTGGCCGCAAGTAACTGTGGAATTAATTAGGCTGAGATCTTGCTACAGAACAAAGGACTGGGGTTTGCTGCAGACAATGTGTAGAAGATCAGAGTAGCCTGTTGAAGGAATATGCTGCAGCTTTGCAGCAGTGCTGAGTGTTCAGTTCTTGCATTGAATTCCATCAAAACAGCTTCTCTCAGGTTTTGGTCACCTCAACTCAAATGTGTGCTTAGCTCCTGTAATATAAATATAAATTTATTTTTATATTTTTTACCATCTCACTTTTGACAGCAGATGACTTTGTGTGTGTTCTGAATTCCCTTTTAAAGTCAAAGGGGAAGGAAGTAACCTGAAGGAGGGAGAAAGGAGTTTCAACACCCTTTCAATCCATGTCATCGGGGTGTGTTGCAGAGGTTTCCAAGCAAACCCCATTTTAGAGTCTGATAACTGCTCAGCATTACTGGAGCTGCACTGGTCCACACCCAGTGTTGATGCTGGGAAGCCTGTCCCCACACCAGCCTGTAAAAACTGGCAGGCAACAGGGATTAATGCATGTGTTGAGTTGTTCCTGCTGATCCATGCCATGTCATACCTGCTGGGAACATGCAATAGATTTGTAGCTGTTCCCACAAAGAAGGATCAGTGCTGTGCTTGGTGTGACTGGCATGCTTGGGGTGGAACCACCTGCCTGTCCTGTGAGCTGGTGAGGAAAGGGTAAACGTGCCCTGGGCTTGATGGGCTGGGTAGGAAAGTTCAGTGCGTAGTACAAGGTTTTATTAACATTTTTTATTTTTTTCTTGTAATCTGTGAGAGCCCCAATTACCGGTTGTTACACTGAAAAACAAAAACAAAAGATGAGGTAAGTGGATGTATCCTGATGCTCATTTCTGGGATGCCTATCTAGATCCCCCAGGAGCAAAGCTGTGAGAATCAGGAACGCTGCTTGTGAGATGCAGGGAAGTGATATGTTCGCCCTCTCCAGCAGCAAGTGATTTATAGTTACCCTTGTGCATTGTTTCCAGAGCAGGGTGGTCTGGTTCCCCAGAAATGTTCTTTGCCTCCAGACAGTGGTGGAGGAATTCATTTTGGCCTGAGTACTGTGTCCCTGCTACTCTGCAGCACTCTGGAGCTGCCTGCTTTCCTCCTGGCCTTCAGGCCAAAGTCCATGATCATGTAGACAGTGTTGCAATGTCCACCCTACAAATATTATTAAGGATAGGGACTGTAAATTGAACTCTAAGACCTTTTCCCTGCTGTGTCTTCTAGGACTGTGTAAAATGTCTGCTTGAAGGATACAAGCTTGACAGACCAGTTTCACCTTCTGATTTGTGAACCAAGTGGAATATTTTTCTCTCTTCTTCCCTACCTTTAATATTTATTTAGGTCTGAATTAATACCAGACCCTGGGGATTTTTTCCCTGTCCTTTTCTTCTTGCCTGAGTTGCAATAGCTTAGTTTGCAAATGACGAGAGGGCAAGGTCATGGCAGCAATAATTGCACGTCAGAGTTAAGGTGTCTGATCTTTTTATCTAGTGTGGCAAGCATTTCTCATGAGGAATGATTTTCTCCTTTTGTCTACCGCTTCTCCCTTCTCCAGTTCAGAGTTTTATGGCACACTTGAGTTTGTTTGGTTTTTTCCCCCTGGGATTTAAAAAAGCCCAACAAGGTAGTAAACTAGGTTTTGCCATGTCAGCCCTGTCAAGCCTACAACTTATTTTGTACATGCATGTCTTGGCAGCCTGAAAAATATCGGTCCACAAAGCATTAACTTATTTTTGATAATGAGATGATAGTGAATGTTAATATTTAACTACAATGTTGCAGGTTTTTTACATGTGACTTCTATTTACAGTGCTTAGACCAGTTCTAAATACAAATTTGATAAGAAGTTTGCCTCTTTTAGTTTGGTTGCGAAGGCAGTCCCAGCAACACTCACCTTGTCCAGAATAAACATGGTTGTCGGCTGAAAACCGAGGAATGGTGCTCAAATGCCACTTTCCAGCCTGTGTGTCTCAGTCCTAGGGATGGATGGGGTTGCTCACGGGGTTTTCATGCAACCAGAGGGAGGCAAGCAGCTACAAGGTCTTACAGCAAAGACTAGATTGAAAATTAAAGTCAGTTTTGCGGGGAAGTCTTCTAATCATGTCAGAATACATGGAGAAAAGTTGCTTTGTTGTAGCACAGAGATGTGAAAAGAAATTGAACTATCCTGATGCTGCTCTGTGGAAAATTTTTAATATAGTATTATGAACACTGTGCAGGAAAGCTGCAAGCAAGATTTTGTATTTCCCAGCTCTTTGATGTTAGATGACATTATGGAGTTGGGAAAAACTAAGCAGATCACATCAGCTGAGAAACAAGTTAGTTGACTAATCTGTGGATGGCAAAGGCTGGAAAAGATCTAAATGTCTCAGAATAAAGGGAACTCCTACTGAAAATAAAATAAGCAGTGATGGAGAAGTGGGTGGTACATGGATGCTACTAAAGTTGATTTAATCATGTTGAGTATTCAGAAGATTGTCATATGATTAACAAATCATATTTTAATTGTTAGCATATTAGCCATTATTATTTACTTAGCAAACTTCCTTCTTCCCTCTCCCAGTGGGAAAAAGAAACAGACCTGTGATGACAGCAAGTTTGGGAATAGAAGAGCTAATTGCTCCTGACTAAAGTGTGAAATTGAAGGGTAGATGAAATTTTCAGCTCTGCAGTGTCTCAGGGGGCATTATCTTGGGATTCTCTTGATGTGCTCAGTGGAGAATTTGGAGGGTCTTTTTTGCTTATGGCATAGACTAAGGAACAATTTAGTGCAAACACTAAACTTGAAATCTTTTCCAAGTTAGTTTACTAGCATTGAAATGGAGTCAATGCATGTCCTTTTGCATATTTGAAATTCTGAGCTTGTTTTGTGACTGCAATATTGCTTGAGCCTTCTCTTCACACTGAGGATATGTCCCTTAAAGGTGAGCTGTGACTGAAAGGCTTTAGAAAGACCTTTCATTTGCCTGGGGGGGAGTGGAGCCAGGCACATAGTGCTTGTGAGCAGGACAGCATCTCCCTGTGGGGCACAGTGGGCATAGCCTGCTTATTCCCAGGTAATTAATATAAGGGGCACTGTGTCTCTGCCTCTCCGGTTTCAAGCAGCTTGAGGAAACCTGTGCCTTAGGTTTCCCATTATGATGACAGAGTCAAAGTTTTCACACCAGGAGGAAGTGCTGTGCTCTGAATTGCTGCTCACACTGCAATGCCCGGCACCGAGCCTTTGTGCTTTATTTTTACGGCTGAGATACCAGACTAAAAATATATGCACTTAAAATATTAATGCAGAAATTGCACAGCTAGGACGTGCATATCGGAAAATGGTGGTTTTGAAAGAGATGTATTTCAGCAACTTAAACTATGTTAAACTCCAGAAACTGTTAAGGAAATTTGTGAAGTCCATGGTTATGCAGTCCTATACTATTTTGTGGGGATGGAAGCTGTTTTCATAGGTTCATATTATGCTGCATAATCTAATTATATCTTTCTTGGAAGACAGCTAAGCACATGTCCCCTGGCTCATGTGCCACCCCCTCTTTTTCTCCCCACTCTTCTCCCTCCCCACGTCCTCAAAACCTTTGTCCTTGTGGTAGTATCAAAAGGAGTTTCTTTGCTTTGCTTTTCAAATGGTGCATTGCCCAGGTGGTCAGTCATGTCCGTAGTTAAAACAATCTGACAATTTCTGTGTACATGACCTTGTGTTCACTGTTCACGAGTCATTTTTCTGGGCCGCAGTTTTCCTTGCCAGGTGTTTGCTGTGGTCAGAAATGGTTTACTGGTTTCTGAGAATGAAAAGTACAGAAAACATTGTTTCCACTGTAAGAAAATCAAACTGATTAAGAGGTTGAACCAAACCAGCCCTCACATCTGTTGAGTTACCAAGCTCCAGTGTATGGGGCTAGGGACCCCAGGTTTGTTAGGAGTGGGAAGAAGGCAGATGTTGAGCTAAAGGTCACACTGTGGTGCCAGCAATATTTCTCTTGAGACCTGAGTAAAAGTTCTTGCAAATCTGGACGATTATAAACCTCTCAAAATATCGGTGTGTAGTTGCTCAGTAAAAAATTTGTCTTGAAGTACTGAGGTTCTAAGCACTTAGGCACTGGTCAAAGATTTCAGCAAAAGCATCCACTTATGGTAAAGCTGAACAGTGTTAGATGTACTTGGCTTTTAGAGGTCTAGCATCATACAGAGAGGAAGTAGCTTGAAAGCCAGGTGTTGACTGTGTTGGGTTGAGGCATTCCAGCGTAGGTGTGGTGTGGGCTTGTTTGAGTGGCTGTTCAAAGAAAACAGATAACAAAACCTCTCAATAGCTGGTTTGTTGTTTTTCTTGTATGTTGTGTTTGTAATGACTCTTCTGATTTCCAGTCCACTTGTGTCTGATTAAAAACATAAGGAAAGTTGTTGTTTGGAGAGGTTTGGTTCTCAATGCAGCTGGTAAAAAAAAGATAAAATTATTACTTTTTATATCTTCTTGTCAAGTCTTCCAGGATTAATTCTACTAGTTTTTTACTCTACTTAATGTACTTATTTTCAAACGTGATCTTGATATTTCCACCCAGCTGATTGTACTGATGGTCACAAAAATGCCACGTGTTCTCAAGAACAGTTTATTGACCCTTAAAATACAGATTGGAAGTACTTTGCCCAGCTGTGACCTCTGAGGAGAGGCACTCTTACTCTGAACCCTGAAGGTTAAATAGTTTAAATGCTCTCATGTTGCCATGGCTGAGAAGGAGACACAGAGATCTAGTGCCTGTGGCACTAAAATTCCCCCAGCTTGAGGTGTTGCAGTTGGGCTGGATCATCCCTCTGGGAGGCTTCTTCTGCAACCTCCCTTGTGTGGTTTTACTGCCCACTTATTTTCTGTAGAGCTGAGCATCACACCACTTTCTAGATCTCATGCACTTTCTTTAAGATTAAATGCTGCCAGAGTGTCATTTTTGCTGGGGGCTGAGAAAGGGAGGAGAGAAATTACGTCCTTTAGCAGTCTAGAGGGAAATCTTGGTACCGTGGCGTCCTGTGGCTGTAATTATGAGTACTACTCAGATTATTCAGGTCTGTGAAAAGGAATTACTGGTAGGTATATTGTATTAGAACTACTGACTGCTTTGCTTTCCTGTTTGTTTTGGGATGTTTTTTAATAGTGCTTGGTCTGCTGACTTGGAGCTTTTCCTCCAGGAGTAAGTACCTGGAGACTGTTCTGCCCTTTTTTATGTATACTGTATGAGAAACAGAACTGTATTTCTTTTTCTTTTTTAAAATAACTTTGGTTCAGGTTGTTGGGGATTTTTAGGAAAAAAATTCTGTAATATGAAGGCATGATAAATTCATAGTCTCACTGGATAAGGTGTTTGGAAGATGGATTCCAGTTCTGTGCAGGGTAAATTGACAGGGTTTGGTTATAAAGAAGATGAAACAGGAAGGAGATGAGCAAAGGAAGATGGGAGCCAGCATGCCTCAGTGATGAAGAATTGATTCTTATTTTCATTTATTGGTCCTAAAATCGTTCCCTAATGAGTAGGCAAGCTGGTGGCTTTTCCCCAGGCAGGGTTTGATGCTGCTGTGGTATAGATGATATGTAGAGGACAGGGCTTCCCAAGTGGGACCTTCACTCAAGAGTTTGGGAGGGCATAGGTGGTGTGTAAGGCATCAAGATGCAGAGTGCAAAGGCTGACACAGCAGCCAGGTGCTGCCTGTATGGGGAGGACCAAGGCTGCAGCTTCACGCTTGGCTTAGGGCCTTCCAAGGCAGCAGCTCTGGTGGTCATCTGGTCTCTTATTGCTGAAACCACTGCAGAGAGCAGCCACAGCAGAGCTACAATCCACCTGCAGACTGTTTGGGGAAGGGGGTGCTTTCTTTCAGCAGCAATCTGGGCATCCAGCATTGGAAGCAGACTGTGAAGCCACAGTGTGGGAAGAGGGGTGTGTGTCCAGTTCCCCTCTCTTGGGCTTTTTGTGCCAGACTCTGGGTTAGCGTTATATCCAAGAATCTCTTCTGCTCCTTTTTAGGACAGAAGTTCAGCCTTGCATATCTCATGATATGGTGGTGAAGGTAGAACCAGCCACATCCTCAACAGGCATCTTACCTTCTAGCAGTGGGTATTCAGTGTGCCTAGGTACCACAGATGGCATCATGGCCACTGGAGTGCAAGGGCTTTTGAGACAAGAGCCCTTAGTTCAGACAGCTTGTGTTTGTAGTTATAAACATGCAGCAGAGTTTACTTTTGTAACTTACAGCAGTGCAAATACTGATGGACTGCATAAGCACTGTCCAGATTTTCACCCCTTGTAAAGAAGTTACATGATGGTGTGTACTGTTTGGGTGTGTTACCTTCTGCCAGGTGTCTTCCCAAGCATCCCATGTTTTAAATAGCCCTCCATCTTACCATGAATTATAGTGAGTCACAGCACGGGTGGTGACTCACTGATACCAGTTAAACATTAGGCTCCTGAAGGTGTGACTCCTTCAGCTTTGACCAAAATATCCTGTCACAACATGAAAAAAACACTTGCAATGTATTTCACATCTGCATAGGTGGCAAATTCTCTACGTTGCTGTACTGCTATGAAAAAGAAGCTTTTGCTCTTTAATATTCCTTTTCCACCAACATATTTTAAATACAGTTATTTTTGTTTTGGCGTAACAATACAGTTCTTTTTGTTTAGCAAGTCATTTTATCTGCTCTCTTTCTTGTGTTGGGAGGATGGATGGAGGACAGAAAGACATACATGACCCAGGGTACACAGAGAAATCCCAGGGAAAGTTTAGAAGCATTCTTTCTTCAAGCTTGGCCCTATCAACTCCCAAGTGGGATACCAGGGGATTCAGCCAGAGCAGTTGTAGGATTTAGTGGTTTCCCTGCTTGTAACAGATTAATCTACCCTTTGCAAGAGGTGGCAGAGGATTACTGTCCAGTCTCCAGCCAAAACAATCTCCCAGTGCAGATTTACTTGGAGTGCCACTTGAACTGTCATCAGCTCTGCCCACCCAAGTGTTTTGTTCTGCAGGGCCATGAGAACTTGTCACTCCTTTCTCCTTGGAGCAAATCTGAGTGTCATCTTTGCAGGATGAAACTTCTGGCGCTCCGGGCAGGACCTGCCATGGCTCTGGGCACAGCTGTGCCGTGTGGGCACACATCAGCTCTGCTCTGCTCTGCTCTGCTGAGCCCAGCTGTGTGTAAGGGGAGAGGCAGCACCCAGGTTCCATAAAGGTTCCTGCTTTATTTCTAGCTCTTCAAAGCTGAGGCTTTTCCATGGGGAAGGGGAGGGGGAGCACAGTCTCTGGCAAAATGCTTGTGCTTTCAGCATGACAAAGCTTAGCTGGTTTGCTCTGCTGCTGTTAAGATATGTGGGGATGATATGCTGGCTATTAAATATGTATTTTGTCCTATTAATGTCATCTTTACCTGAGGCTGCTTTTGTCACCAGCATCCATTTTTCTTCTCCTTATTCTCATCTCCCTTTGCAAGCTGAATGCCCTGGTGGCACCTACCACTGTCCTGCCAAATTTATTTTGGGTAGCTGCTTCATGGTGACCTCTCTCTGGTTCGTGACAGCTGCCAGAGGAGAAACCAGGATAAAATTCAGCTCTTAGTACTGAGCAAGCAATTTGGGGTCATGGCAGATTCTCCGGAATTGTGTGTTAAAGCAACTGTTGATACATTTCACTATTTGTGTATTTACAAGTTTGAGGGTTTTGCAGAGGGAGATATTTTGGGAAGGTCAGGGGCTGCCTGGTCTGTCAAGAGCCTGCCCCTGCGGGCTTGGGGGATCGGCTCTGATTTCTGCTGGCCTGCAGTGAGTGCTTAACAGAGGGCAGGAAAGGGCCAGATGCAGGGTTTGCAAGGAAATACATGTTTTTGTTTTCAGAGCAGCTGGGGAGTTGGACAATAGCCTCAAAAACAAACAAACAAAGGATGACTTGCAGATAAGTTATCGAAAGGAGTGGGTGTGTTTTGGGCACCACCGAAGGACAAGCTGATAGACTGACTTTTCCCCTGCTTTTAAACTCTTGCTCTCTGTGCCAGTGTGCCAGAGGGGTTTGACATCTGTTGTCCTGGACTGAAATTTCACAACAGCCCTTCATGAGATTTTGGCTCTTCCAGCCACGATGTAATCTGGTACTGCACGTTCCCTGCCCGGGGCTTGCGTGAGGGCCGGCTATCATTGACTAGCAACAGCAAGCTGTGAAAATGGAAAGGCACCAGGATATCTCCTTAGCCTTTTTGCACTTGGAGGACACTACTGTTCCTCTGACATCAATTAATATAGAAATGAGTGATTGAGTTTTTAAACCTGTTCTTGTATAAATAGGAGTATTTTTAATAAACTTAATTTTTTTTAATCTAGAAACGAAAATGATTTCTCAGTTCTAAGCAGCATATACACCTTCTGGATTGTGAAAATGAACCTGGAGAATTTTAAAGCCTGCCTCTGTCTCAGATGTATCTTCTGAATTTTGTTTTGTTTGCAGCTTGTCTGGGCAGATATTTTTGTTTGCTAGCTGGAGATTGGTTCTAGAATTGCTAGTATTAGTAATTGCATTTCCTCTACTTGCTTCTGAAAAGTCAACATTTTTGGAGAGCAATCCACAGTGCCTTGCTGAGTTCTTCGCTGCAAATTATTCATAGCTATTTGGTGGAAAAAATCCTTACTCATACTACTTGCTTTGGTTCTTTAGTGCCTCCAGTCTGTAGGGTGGAAGATGAGACATACATGTCCCAACTTCTACAAAGCGGTGCAGTGGGGAACCCAAAATACATTTAACTTTAGGCTGAGCCTGAGTGCTGGCACATTTCTTTCAGCCACAAAGTTTCTGTGCCTCTTGGTGAGATGGTATGTTGTAGTGAGGACATCAGTGGTGTTGGACCAGAGGGCTGAGTCTTGCCTTGTTTGTGGAAGGGTTGTGTGTCATGGAAAGCTTAGAAGTGCCGTGCACCTAACTGAACTCTTTTGAGGGAAGTTTTTTTTGAAGTTTCAGCTGACTTTTAAAAATAAATTGTCTACTTCTACTTTGTGTTTTTGGCCATGCGACTTCAGTTACTGATGTCAGAAGGGCTGCTACTATTACATTACACACAAACAGCCATTTATTCTGCAAAGTTTCAATTCTGGAGTATCTGACTCTCCAAAGTTAGCTGTACTTACTTGTCATGAAAAGTGTGTGGCTGCCATTACCATCAATATTTGAACACTTCACAAACCACGGGCAAGCATATCCTCTTACATTTATTCAAGGGTATAATAGTAACTATCCACACTTCACACATAAGAAAGATTACGTTGCATGTCTGAGGGCAATGAGGATGTTGGGCTGAAGCCAGGAATGCAGTCTGGTTCTCCTCGTTTCCTCTGCCTCAGAGGAAAATGGCTTGGAGTTTAGAAAAGCCTCACTAGAAACCTTGTTGTTCCTATCTTTCTCGTGGGAATGAGGCAGTGCCCTAGTGACAGGTTGCCTGAAATGGTCCATTTCCCCTTTCTTTGGACAGAAAGGTTAATTTCAGCATTAGCATAGTTTTAATGTGGAGCTTCAGATCCTGTCCAGTCCCTGAGGTGTGAAAAGGTGTGTGGGGCTGCTGTCCCAAGAAGTTGCATGGCTGCACTGGGACTTCCAGCTGCTCTGTCCGGCTCTGTCCTGACAAGCTGTGCCTTTACTCAGTCTTCATCTCCCTTCCACCACCGAGGGAATTCAAGAGGCTTTTCTGAAAGCAAAAGCCTCTTGGCACTGTGAGAGCCTGGAGCAAATGGCCATTAGGGGTCTGTGGCAAAGGAGCTGCTTGTCCCCATGTTTCTTCCAAGCAGCCCTGAGGAGATTAACTGGAGCACTTGCTCTTAAATGGTCAGGCTTGCTGCTGGTGGGCTTCCCAGGGCGCTGGTAATGGGTGTCAGGGGCTGGGATGGTGAGATGCTCCAGCAGCAGCAGTGGTGCTGCCAGTGCCTGGTGGAGATTTCCCCTTAGGCTAACCTCCTGTGGCCTGGAGGAGGGGGGAACCCTTAAGTGTTGGATATTGTCATCTTACCATTAAGGATCTGACAAAACTCACTGAGGTAAATGAGTCTCTGCTTTGCTTCTTGGGGTCTGGGGTTTGACTTGAGGGGGAAAGCTTTCCTCTGCCGTTTCCTTGCACTTGTGCTGGGATTGACCTTTGGAAGAAGCTCTACACCATATTAGTATGTTTAAACACATCTGAGATATTAATTTATTTCAATTTATCTGTCTCTTTTTTTCTTCCAGTGGGATCTTGTTTGTGATTCTGCCTGGAAAGTCCACATTGCTAAGTTCTCTCTGCTTGTAGGATTAATCTTCGGCCACTTGATAACAGGATGTATAGCCGACTGGTAAGTGAAAAATCTCTTAATGCAATGTCACTATAAATAAGTAACAGTATTTAATATTGTGTTGAATGCCTTCTACTTTATATTCATTAGGAACCTTTGCATAATGGTTTTTAAGCTTCTGAAAGAATCATGATGGACAGAGAGTGTAAAAGTGTGTTAATTGGACCTGAGTAATTTGTATCAAGCTAAGTAGCACAAACTATTTGATATTTGGCTTATTTGTTTCCCACTGATACAATTTATTGCAGCTGTAAAGCTAGTAAAGAATTAAGTATTTTCTAGTTATACAAGCAAAGCCTCTAGTTTAGGGTTGGTTTTTGTTTTTTTAACCAAGTGAGAGGACCAAGAGAAATTGGAAGCAGCATTGATTTCACTGAATACATGACTAGTGTAATGTCAACCCTGTGCTTACACAGTACCTTTTGGTGAGTTGAAGGCTGTTTTTTGCAAACCTTTCAATTGTTCTTTTTTAAAAGTTCTTGTTAGGCAAATGTTGTGATGTAGTGTTAAGGATTTGATGAGTTAAGTGCTGCTAGTATTGGGGTATTAAACTTAAAAAGAGTAGATCACAATTCCTTAAATCGACATTATTGGATACCCCAATGATGCTGAGGGTTCAGCTTTAATTTAAAAAGATGATCTTGTAGTACAGAAGAGGGGGAAAAATACATGGAATACTCAGTGATTTCAGTGGAAACTTGAAGTATCTGAAATAATAGCTCTACAATGCTGTCCCAGTCACTTCAGTGCCTTCCAGCACAGTTGCCAGTGTTGGTGCTTTTAATGGCCCCAAGTTAACTTTTTTGTCATTCATTAAAACAGGAAAATAAGAAGAGTTGCCTATTAGGGAAACCTTATAAAACCTCAGCAACTCGCCAGTCAGCTGGGAGAGAAAAGGCCCCCTGCAGCTCTGCAGTAATTTGAATCAAGCATTCCGAGCAAAATTGCATCTTAATTCCTGAATAGTCACTGAAAATTTTTGGGCAAGAGAGGAGTCATGACTTTCCAGTGAAGTAGGGAACATGCATGAAATACAGTTGAATTTGATTAAAATACCACAGGGGTCTAACAGTAAAACAGGGCTCTAAGAACCCATAGAAAGTATAGAGGGGAAATGAATGAGGGATCTTGCTTGGCTTTCCTAAAATGGAATCAGTGTGGAGAAAGCAGGCTTATTACCAAGTTAGGAAAGTGCTGCTGTAATTGACAAATAAGCCACAAATAAGTGAACAACTTGTTGCCTAAGGCACTGGCTTTGAGAGGACTGCAGTAAGAGGATTTAATAGCTCTCTGCCACCAAAAGGAGCATCCTGCACTTCCATCCATTTCTGTCCCCAGCGTGTACTTTGTGCTGCCACATGAGTTTGTTGGACCCCTCTGCAAGCTGCTTAGCTGAGCTAATGCAGCATAAAATTACCCTGATTTTCAAATATCTAGAAATGTCTAGTGAATTTAGGAGAGTGAGTTTCCAGCTGTGGTGCAAAGGAGAAAAAGGGTAACTTGGTGGCTGGAGGGAACAGTCACCCTTTTGTGGATGACTGGAATGGACATGGTTTGCAGCCACTGAAGTTGTTCCTCATGTTCCAGTTTGGTCCACATTGCCAGCTAATGCACCTGACACAGCAGGACTCCTGTGCTCAATAGGCTTTTTGCCATTTAGCAGTTGCATTTGGGGCTGGTAAAAGAAGATCTGAATGGAATTTTGCTTGCTATTTATTCACAGCTTGAATTTCTGCTAAGGCGTGGGGTTGTGTAAAGAGATGGATACAAAGGGGTTGTACAGATTGTACCTGGTAGAAAGAGAAAATGAAGGAAAAATTATGTCAGTCCCAAGCAAGAGCCAAGGAGACTAAACAGACTAATGCATAAAAAGTGTTATAAAAATTCTAAATCTGTTTTCATTTCACTTATATACCACTCTCCAGTTCAGATAATTAGAAGATGCTTTGGGGTTTTTCTGCCATTAGGGGCTTTGCTTTTCCTCTTTGAAAGATGCTTTTAGAGCTGAATGAGGCAAAGGCATAGAGTGTATTAAGGCAATTTGCTAAGTAAACTGAGTGCTCCATGTTCAAAACACAGTAGGTGCGCACACTGGGACAGCTCTGTGTGGAAAATCTACAGGAGGAAGGTTGGCAAACATGCTCGGCTGTGGGAAGACCAGCTGTGTCCAATGCCTGAATAAGTTACTTGTTCCACAGACTGAGAGTGCTGCTGGCAATTCTGCCTGCTCTGGACAGAGCTTGATGAGATTTGTGTGGAAAGCTTCCTCCTGGAGCAGGTGGGCACGGTGTTCATGTAGCACCAAGACAGTAGGTCTGTACCTCTCACTGCCCTGTAGTGCCCCTGCTTTGCACCTGCTCCGATGCTTTTTGGAGCCTTTGAGTCAGTTCCAGTCCCAAAAGCAAGAGAGAGCCTGCAAAGAATGGCATGGGAAGAGCAATTTGATCAGCTGCAAGAGCAAAGCTCGGTTATCTCAGGGCGGCAAGGTACATGCGTAGGAGTGTGGGAAGAGCAGGTCTTGTCCTCAGCCCATTCCCTCTCCCCCTGCAGTGCAACTCTGACGTTAGGAATATCTTTTCAGTGTATTTGCTTATCATACCGTGTGGGGGCTGCAGATTCTTCAAAAGCCTGGGGTTGCTTGCATCCCTGGTTATTTACCTGTGCAGGCAGCGTTTAGCATTTGATCTAGATAATAGCATGCAGTGTAGGCTGAGACTTCCGTGATACAGTAATCTCTCTCTGGAACGGTTTGGAGAGCAGCAGATAGCATCCTGGGGCTGTTTTACCAGGGAAATTGTGTATGGTGTAATTTCTCACAAGCATTTCCATGTACTGTTAGACAGATAATTCTGTCTGCATATAAAAGGCTTTTTTTTAATGCTCTAAGACACCATCCTGTCAAAACACTGCTGGATCACCAAATATATGGCTGATAGCTGCCCTGGAGCTTTGTTTTTTTGAGAAGTGTGCTGTATGCCTTGGTGAAGAAGATGACTAGTTTTGTGTTTGTGAGGAAATGCCTTTTACCAGAGGGCTTATCTGGCCTCAGTTGGTTATTACAGACTCAGGAGGCTCTTGGATTTTCTGATTCTTTTCATTAGCAGCAACCATTCATTTGCGTAACTTGTATAATGGTAGGAGAAATTCCGTGTCCTAATGATGGATAACCTTGAGTACAGAGGGTGGGAGGAGGGGAGGAAGGGAACCTGAAGTATGCTAAGCATGAGGTCTTTTTCAATCAACATCAGGGAATGGCAGGTCAGGCTTGTGATGAGAATTAAGTTCCTAATTCTAAGTGTTTGCATAATGCCTTTCATCTGCAAAACACTTCCACAAATACTAATTGGTATGAATTACAGCTTGGCATAACAAAAATGGGGCTGTAAAAGTCTGTGCAGATAGCTGATAACACAAAGTTCATAGACTTTTTTTTTTCTGTATTCAAGGTTTACATGAGGTATTTCCCCTCCCTGCCCAAGTGCTGTGTTCTGTAAATACAGAATCTGCAGCACAGACAGCAGTCACTGCCCCCGTGCCCAGCGTGTCCCCAGTGTGTTGTGCATCACAGTCAGTGATACCCTGTTCCCCCCCTCACCCCCACTGCAGCTCATCTTCCAGTGGGCTGTACTTGTACCCTGATGGAGGGCAGCCTGCTTTGACCTTGCTTTCTTCAGCTTGCATGTTGGTTCTGTTTTAAAAGTTTTGAATGGCTAATGCCAACAAACTAAATCTTTGAGGGGCCTCACAGGTGATACTATAGCTGAAAATAATAATAAACCTGTTTTCATGCAAGGAGCCATGAGAACACTTTCTTAGGTGTGACTTTGAAAAAGCCTGAATGATGACTGGTATGCTCTTCCAGTTCCCAAAAATGTTAAAAATTATAATGATGTCTTTTTTTCAGCTCTTCGCTCCCTATTTTATTTTAAGTACTGCAAAATCCAAAGTTCTAAATGTGAATGCATATGTATAATGTATTTTATAACTGCTGGTGACAATCTGCTGAAATAATTGAATAGAAATGCTGCAGCATGTGAAACTGGACTAAGTTGTGAGATTTAAATGCTCTTTATTGTGCTGACATTCAACCTGATGGCTGGCTTGCAGCTGACAGTCTGCTTTGAATGGGTCTGTGAAAGCTGCCTACGAAAAGCAAGTTCATGTATTCTTTGTGAAAATGGCATATGGAGCTGACTAAAAGGGATCCTCAGTTCCACTGGAAAACTTGTGGGAGTTGACAAGTTGAAAAATTTTGGAAATCTCCACATAATGATCCAATTCTTGCTTAAAAATAGCCCTGTGCTCTGGCGCTTCATATCATTCTCCTTGCACAGAAAGAGGGGAGAGAAAGGGGAATTATAAACACTAAACATATGAATAAGAGATCTTGAAAATCTCATGTTCCTTGGATGTGAAAGAGCCAAACTCTGCAGTGGCTGCCCCCACGTTCAGTGGTAGCATACCTCTTCCTCCTCGTCAGCACTGTCCCAACATATGCAACTACAGATTGCAGCTGCAAAGGAGGGTTGCAAGTCCTCTGGCCCTGTTGCCTGTAATGATTTTTGCAGTGATTTATTCCTCACCCTACCCTTCAGCCAGGCTGGTTTTGTGAGTCTCTCCAGCTGCTATGGGGGATACAAGGTGGAGGGACTTGGAGCTCACAATTTTCCTGTGAGTGTCATTATTGACTCTCTAAGGCTCTGTGAAGTGAGCTGAGCCCTGTTTTGTGCTCAGTCCATGTTTGTTAGGCTTCTCCTCAACAAATGAGACCAAGAAAAGTAGTTTCCTGAGCTGGATGCTCTTGTAAATGGGACTGAAAAACACCTCTCTTGGGAAGAGGAGACCTCTACAGATAAAAATTTATTATGCCATGCAGCATATAATACCATATGTAGGAGAAGAGAATACAGGTGACCTCACCCCTGACAAATAACAGCTGTGTTAATTAATCAATACAGCCTCTGCCCTGATGAGTAACAGCTACATCCAATAAGGGTGAGTGAGATAAGAGGGGGTTGCTGGTAAGGGAAGGATCATCATGGAGGAGGAACCTTGAGAAGCAGGAAGGAGAGGATGATGAAGCAGGGTCCTGGGGAGGGAGAATCACTGCTGTGAGGTCAGTCTGGGTCTGTAGTTAGAGCCTGTTGTTGGAACCCGCAGTCACAGTCTAGCCAGGTAAAAGCCTGCAGCCAGAGTCTGCAAACTAACACATGCAGTCATAGTTTAACAGGAAATAACCAGCAGTCAGAGGCTGCAAGGGAAACCTGCAGCAGGAGCTTGCTGCAGCCAGACTCAGTGAATAGTTGGAGTTAACGTGACTAAGTAGTGAAGAGGAATAAGCCAGGACCCTTTTTATGCTGTGTTTAACAAGAAGTCTGTGCCTCGGATCATTTTTACCCTCTAATAAGAGGGCTCCTGCAACACTATATATCCCCCTATGCTACTACAAAAAGCTCCAAGAAGTTGATTTTCATCTCCAGGGGACTTATTTATGGCCTTAGAGTAGCTCCTAGATGCTTCCTTGTTTACCCTTGCTGTTTTGGAAATGCTGGTTTAGTCAAGCACCGATACAATGTGCTGTCTCTGCTTAATCCCTTCTGAGATGGACTTGTCAATGCAAAGCTGGCAGAGAAATCTGGGATTTAGTAAAAAAAAAAAAAAAAAGAAGAATAGAACAAACATTAAAAATGTATGGCAATATTTGGAAGGGGTTGTCTGACTTGTTCCCTTCTTTGCCAGTTTTACTGATCCAGCATTATGTCCATATGGGTTTTAACACTGTTTCTCCATGCCTCCTTCTTTTTAGGGTTGGTCGACGGCTTGTACTGCTCTTCTCTGTCATATTCATTTTGATATTTGGACTGACTGTGGCACTCTCAGTGAACGTGACCATGTTCAGCACACTCAGGTTTTTCGAGGGATTTTGCCTGGCTGGAATAGTCCTCTCCCTGTACGCGCTGCGTGAGTACTCCTTCATCGCCCGTACAAACGTGTTTTTATCGAGTTTGTGGTTTGCTCTTCTCTGCCTTCCTGCTTTTGTTCAAACAGATCAAACCAGAATGATATTGACTGCAAAAGCTTTAGCCTGAATTTTGGTAAGGAGGATTTTGCAGCTGTCTCTTTAGGTTACTACAAAGAAGCCTGTGAAGCTCTCTCAGAGTTAATTTTAGAAGTTATAAGGTGGTTTGGGTTTGTCTGTTGTTTTTTAAACCTAGAAGTTACCTGGGTCATAGCCATAATGTGTAATGGGAGTAGATTTCACCCTGCAATATTAAGCTCAGTGGGAGACTTACCACTTTGGCTGCCTCTTGCAGCTTGTACTCTGGCACTTTTTCAGAACTTCCTCTTTTACTTGCGGAAATATCCTGTGTCCCTGCCTTAGGATTGTAAAGTTACATAAAAAATACGTTAGAAGACCCTGAAGTCCTTTTATCAACTCTTTTTATTTTTTGGTTGGGTAATTTTGAGTTTTTGTTTGGGTATTGTTGTTGTTTTTGTCTGTTTTATGAGGGTGGGGGAAAATCTCTGAGAGAAACTTGAGCAAAAGCTTGTAAGAAATACCTGCATGTTCCCCTCTGGGGTGACTGGTAAACTTGAGCCAGAACACTTGAAAACCCCCTCTGGAGGCCTTGCCTTTGGAAGGTGCATCCATGATGCCACCAGCCTAATCTGTGTCCCTTGGATATGTTCCAGAGAGCATCTTCTGCTTCCTTGGCTGTTTGTAATTAACAGGTAGCACCACACCAACCGAAGAAAACACAAAATTTCCTCCTCTTTATTATGGCTCTGGAAAAGTATTATCTAATTATATCCTGGAAGTTGCTGTACAGACCTTCATAAAATTTTATTTACTTCCTATTGTGGATGGTATCTAACCCATCAAGATTTAGCACAGTATCTTTACTTTTCACAGAATATTTTGTAGTATTAAGTTCCACAGTTTTAATTTTATTTATGGTCTGTGCCAAGGGGAAAGAGGCCTGACTGCAGTGGACAAGAGTTTGTTCTGTATTGCATTTCATTGTTATACCTGATATGGTACCCAAAATACATGATTTTTTAATTCTCTTGCCTTTGCTCATGTAATCTCTAGTGACAATCTTTCACCAAAAAATGAAACTGCCACTGAAAACATTACCCTTTTATTGGGAAGTAATTTAACATGTGTGGTTCCCATGGGAGGGGGCTTCAGCAATTACCAGTGATGTTCAGCAGGATAATAGGCTTGTCAGGATTTTTCCCAGCCCAGTTGCAACATGTTAGTTTTTCTTACATGATGAGCGTTTGTTTTTGTTTTTTTTTTTTTTTTTAACTTTTAAGAGATTGCAACTGATGATTTGCATGGGGAAATGCCACCTAAGTAGAACTTTGACTATGGGCATTTTTATGATTGGAGTGAAAGAGTGTGTGTGTTGCTTTACACCAGACAATAGCTTGTCAGCCCAGGCTTTCATTCAGAAAATGGCATATTCTGGTTTCTTCATGCACTATTTGGTCCAGAACAATGATTTGAGTCTTGATATTTTATCCACACCCCCTCTAAAGTTCAGGTGTTTGCTATAACCACTGCTGTCTGGATGGACAATGTCTAAACAGAGCTAGTAGGTGTTAGGAGTGTGAAATTAACTGGAGGCTGAACATCAGCACACTTCTGTGGAGGTGAGAAAATGTGAAAGATGCAGCACCTGCGTCTCTGATAAATCTTCTGACCTTCTGTCTCAAGAGATGAGGGGAGTGGGTCTTCACTGTATTAAATAATTTAAACAAAAAAGAAGTTTTCACCTTGGTATAGAGCACTCGGAGAGAAGTAATCCCTAAAGTCTCAGGAGAATGGGAGTTGTAGGGTTTTCTGTTTGGTTCTGGTTTTGATTTTAGTCTTCATAATCTGTTACGCTTCCTCTCAGTCTTTATTTACTGTCTTTTCTGCTGGAATCAGAAAAGTGTGTGGAGTATTCTTGTGATTCATAGACTCTCTTCCCTTTCCCTTAATGGCCTTGATTTCTTCCCCTGGAGATTTGTTGCCCCTGAACTCCCAGCTGGCTGCCCCGACAGAACAATGGAAAGTGGAAAGTTTGACCTGTTAGTGGCAGCCATTAGCCAAAATTTCCAAAGCTACTGTGCAGAAGAAAACTGCATAGGCTTGCATAGCCTGCAAAGGTAATTAGTCTGCCTCTGGGATCCTTTTACACTGTGTTGAGCTTGCTAGTTGTGCTTGGATTTATGGCCTGCCTGAGGGAAATTGTAAATAACAGTTCAGGATGCTTTGGGAGTGAGAAGAGCACCAAAGTGCTGTCTTTCACAGAGCTGCCAAGATTGAGTTGCCTTCATCCAAACCACACTCTTCTTCAGTCAGCTAGTGCTGGTTTCTGAGCTGTGTGCTCTAAGGTGCAGAGTGTGCCAGGGGTGAGCCCTGCCTTGTGTGGAGGGACAGCACAGAGCTGCCTGTGCTCCTCTGCAGGCTTTCCTCAGTGCTGTGGGGAGCTCACTTCTTGTGGCCTCCAAGTACAGCCTCTGCCTGGAGCTGCTCAGGGCTTATCTGAAGGAACCACCTTGGGATGTTGATTTGTTAAACTGAATTTTTTTCCTGCAGCTGCTGTAGTTTTGTTGGAAGAGGTGTTTCAGGTGAAATTTTTAGTGAAGCTGTAGGAAGAGACAGGCTTTGTGCAGGTGATGGTGCTTGCTGCGAGGGAGGGAAGCAGAGGACCAGTGAGCTGTGATGGTTTAATCACGTTCTATATTTTATTTGACTGGAAGAATATGAAGCAAACCAGGCCCATCTTTAAATTACAAAAATAGTTTATTAATACACACAAAAACAACAAGAAATGGGAAAAAAAGACAACAACAACAACAAATGAAAACTTCTAAAACATCTTTCTTTCTCTTTCTAAGTTTTTTACCTTTCTTCACTCAACATAAAAAGACATGACTTGCAACTTCAGCCAGTTTTACCATTTTTAAGATAATCTTTCATTAATTTCTTAAGATGGGAGTCTTTTCTGGGTTTAATAGAAACCTTGCCTTAAGAGAACTTATCCTTACCCAGTTCACAATTTCAATACTGAAAACATGGGCCTTGTACACAATAAAAAAATGCAAATTAGGGTGTCCTTTTAAAGGTATCTTACTCTAAGTTTCCAAGGCAAAGGGTTTTTCTTTACTAAATCAATTTCACTCAGTCCATCACACAATACCTTTGCTTAAAAGAAATCTACACATGAAATAATCACCTCCCTAGAATGCATATTTTTCACAGTTCAAAAGAATAGTTCAATTCAGTTTCTATATTACCCGGAAAAAGTCCAGCTTGAATTGCTACTCCTCTTCTTCTTTCTTAAAGTCCTTTTCACTCTTCTCTTACCGACTGTAGCTTTATGTCGTGTCTTTCCATAGTTCTTTCGATATAACTGTTCTTCTTCCGGAGAAAGATGATGTTTAGAAAGGTCCATCTGCTAACAACGAAGGGTTACACTTCTCGGGCTACCGGGCCGCCCACGTGGCTCTGCGGCGGGAAACCGAGTCATTTAGAAGCCGTGCGCTGGTTTCCTCGGCCTGGCTTGCCCGGCTCCGGCAACATCAGGGCCCGGCTCGCCGCAGCCGCCCGGGGTGGGGGGGGGGGGCACCGAGGCTGGCCCGGCCCCGGCTCCGGCAACATCGGGGGCTCGGCTCGCCGCAGCCGCCCGGGTTGGGGGGGGGCACCGAGGCTGGCCCGGCCCGGCCCGCCGCAGCCGCCCGGGGTGGGGGGGGCACCGAGGCTGGCCCGGCCCCGGCGGCCCTCCGTCCTTAGTCTGCCACACTAACGACGAAGAGGTCGCTCCTCCCCCCCCCAGCCTTTTTAAGCATTTCGCCAAAAGTCGCAGCTTGTCTTCTACTGGATAAATTGCTTGTCAATCAAAAAAGCTGACCCCGATTGGAACAAAAATCAGGCCCCTCCTAGCCCATGACAGAGCCCAGGACTTTCCCCTCCTGGCTGCTGTGGGTCCTTGCATCATCCAGGAGAATGAAAGGCAGGTCCTTTTCCACTGAGCAAACACATGGTCCTGTTCCACTGAGCAAACACATGCAGCTTTAAAAGGCTTTTCTTTCATGCTGATATAGAACAGGAGTTTTTACTGTCTTCCAGAAGTGTTTTCCTGCCTGGAAACAGGTTTCCCACTCACTTCAGTGGGTCCCTGTGCTTCTCAGCAGCTAGCACACATCTTGTATGGTCAGGGACCAACAAGAATCCTCAGGAAGCTGTTCCCAGGAGGGTGCAGTGTCTCCCAGTGTGCCACACTCAGGCAGCAATGTGATGCACAGCTGGTGCTGCCCATTGTGGTGTGCTGGGTGGGTCCCCTACTATCTTCACTGAGCAGGTTTCCCTTGTTGGAAGAGGGTGCTGGGACCAGTGGCAAAATCTCCTGGAGAGAGAAATGGTGAAGGGATGCAAAGGAGCATTCCGGTCACGGTGTTTGAAAGGGCGTGTGTGGCCTGCCCAGGAGCTAAATGTAGAAGAGAGTGTAGACTAGGGACTGGAGGAAGACAGGTCAAGAGAAGGCAGGGGGAAAGCTGTTTATTTTCTCAGGGTGCCTTCTGTTTGGTATTTGTTGCTGTGTGCAGATCCAGAGAGGAAGGATGGGCATTCTGCCCCTGTTAGCTCAGCACAGATGGATGCACAGTGCCTCAGCCTGCTGCCCAGCCAAAGGGCAGGAGGTTTGAGCTTAACCATTGGGGGGGAAAGCCCTAAGATGGCCCTGAGAGGAATTCTCCTTGGGACAGGCTGAGAGGAAGAGAAAGAGGTGTGGGAGCCCTGAGCAGGGTCACAGGTACCTGAGTAATGGCTCTGCTGGTATCTGTGGATTTGCAGCAGCAGGCAAGGCATGCCAGTCTCACTGCAGATAGCTCTGCTTGCTCACGTGGGACCAAGTACACTCAGCAAATGTGGAAGTCATGGGAGAGAGCAAATCTGATTGCTTTGAGGGTGGGGAGGGTGTTGCTTCTGGGTCACTTTCGTCTCACTGGGTCACTGCCTTGGCCCTGACCACAGAGCAGCCTTTTCCTGGGTGCTTCTGGAGAAGGGCAGATGCTGTGGCTGACTCAGCACAGCTCCCTTCCTTAGGGCTCCTTGCCATCAGCTGACACCAGAGCTCTCATGGCTGAGGGCAGGAGTTCCCCCTTCACCCTCTCTCCTCTCACACGCTGCTGCCCAAGTCAGGCTGGTGCTAGCACCTGCCTGAGCCCTCTGCCAGGCAAGCCATCCACCTTCCCTCCAGAGACCACCAAGTGTGCTGCTGTCAGTGGGGTGTGCCCTCTGATCTTGTCCCCCTTTGGGAGATCTACTGGGCACAGTGTCTCTTGTGCTGCCTGAGCCTGGGGGATAGAGTGGGAGTGGGGGCTCACACTGGGCAGGACCATTAAATGGATGAAGGGAAAAAAGCCTTCCCTTCCAGCTGTTCATGTCCTTTTCTGTATCTGTTTTCCTGTCAGGATCCTGGCTTTTGTCACCTTCTGGAGCCAAAGATAGGACTTTGGTATTAATTAAACTATTTAAGGGGAAGGCAAGGAAGGGAAGTGGTATTTTTCTGGCAAATGCTCCTGGCAGGTTTAGAGAGCTTCCCATTAAAATGCTGTATGCTGTTGCAGATGACTGTACCTGAGCTCAGGCAGCACAAGCCGTGGTGTGGATTTGCACACAATTGCAGGCTGTTCAGCAGTTTCATGGGTGACTGAGCTACAGATTATGCTGCAAAATTAGAAAGTCTAGACTTGAATGAACTGGTAAATAAGCCCTAGAAATAGCTCTGCTGGAAAGCAGACGACATCTCAGGTTGGAGCAAGGAAGCAGGGGTGTCCCTCCAGTGCACAGTAGGAGAATGAGTGGGCATGTTCCTTCTCTTTGACTGTTGGAAGAAAAAAGGTAGAAACGCTGTTGAAAATCACAGGTTGTGTTTCAAAACCCTGTGGAAGCTTGGCAAAGGCTTTCAGACCAGTTAGGATGTCCAGCTGTGATGTATCTTTCTCATTTATAGCTGGGTCAGTCTAACCTGTTACTCCTGTAAATTACACAGGCAGTCAGATCTGAGAGGCTAAATGTGGCTTAAGATTTTTTTTTTTTTTTAAACCTGTGTCCTGGAAAGCTAGACCAGAGTGCTAGAAAGTTTGCTGCTGACTGAAGAATGAGCAAGGGCCAAAATGAAGCACCTCTGAGTGTTGGGGTGTAATGATGTCGGATTTGTAAAATAATTTTGCTTCCAGTCAGGTGTTAATAGAAAGAGTGAGATGTATTTTTTTTTCCTTTTCCTTCTTTATTTTTCAAAAGTGTGTAAGCTCTGAAATACTGAAACATTCCAAGTTTATAATTGATTTCATTCTCCATTTTCCTCTCACAACTCTTCAGGAGCCAGCATGGCCTTGGCAAGGTAGGTGAGGCACTGCAAACAGCAGGCTCTGAAGCTATTCTGTGTAATCTGAACTGGCTCAATAAATAACCTTGCAAAGCATTCCCAAATCAGAGGATGTGGAAAACATCTGATTCCTTTCCAGTGCATTGACATGTGAGTTAGCTCTGCAATAACGTGCAGTTCTCTCCACTGACAGGTCTGTGATAAGATCAAGGTTGTTAAGCCACCTACCTTCTGTTTATGTAACCAGCCTTCCTTTGTCTGAGTCACTTGACGCAGATCTGGTAGGAGTGATCACAGAGGGATCCACTGAACAAAAAATCTTCACTGGCTCACCTTAAAGTGACCATTAATTGTTAAGTGATACAGAACCACTTTGTTTATAGAGCTGCCACAGGCTGTTCTATCATTGAGCCGGGATGTGATTTTCTGGAAACAGCACTGCTTCACTTTTTGATAGCTTTGTGGGAGAACTGTTAAAAAAAAAAAAAATAGTATGCAGTAGGAGCTCTCCAGCTGCTCAAAAAAAGTGCTGTGCATGCCTTTTATCAAGTGCCTGGGGGTTCAATTTATGCAAGAGTGGAAAAGGTTATTGGAATTGCAGTACTCTCATTTAAGTATAAATTTTCCTTGTTCTATGTTGCTTCTCTCACTACAGTCAAATCACAACTCATAATAATCTGTTTGCCTCTTTTTCCTCACTACTTCTGCTGAATTTCCTTCCCTTTTCTGATGGTCAGAGTGGGTATAGGCCCTTCAAGGGACACAATGTCTGCCATTAGGGCATAGACCCTCATCCTTATTTTAACCCTTACACTGTCTTCTGGAGCAGAGGTGCCCTTGAAGCATTGCTAACATATTGTCCTGAATCCCGGAAAAACTGTACCATTGAAGGCAGCCCATTTGAAATTAATTTATAAAAAGTCTTCAAGTATGCCAAAGGAGAATAAAAGTAGTCTCTTTCTAAAGCTCCTTGAAAGGTTAAGAGATGTTTGTTTGATGCAGATATTGCAGCAGAACATAATTTTAATAATTTTTTCCGTTTGGGTTGTTTAAAATCTTATGTGTTGTCAATGACAAAAATGCCTAAGGAATTAATTTTATTTGAGGTGCTTTTTGTATGACTGGTCAATTGTGAAAGCAATTAAGATGGAATACTGCAGTTCTTATACTTGTGATGATGACAATCAGATGAGATTAGAATGCACTTGCAATTTCCCCAGCTCAGAACACAGCTTGCATTTTTACCATTAAAGTGTCTGTCTTTTAATTGTTTCAGACCAGCTCCAACACTCTGGGTATGCTCAGTCTGCAAAATCTTACCTTCTGTCACAAAAATACTTGTGACTGTTCAGAAGTATAATTACACTTCTAGGTGTTTTTTTAATTGGTGTTTTTTTATTTTGAGCGCTGTCAAATAGATTCGTAAGTCTGTTGCACAGCTGAAAGCTTGCTGCCACTGAAAGGAAATGAGAGGGGCTTTTCTCTTCCTCTTCCAAATTCCTTTGCATTGTCTCAGCTAGTCGTACAACTGATGGCTTTAGACTACAAGTGAGAGTTTAAAATGGATATGGATAGTTAAATCCAAAAAGTTGCCCTTCTCTTGCAACTCTTTGACTCAGCTGAAATGGTGTTATAGCCTCACTGTAAGAATAAATTGTGAAGTGTCTGTTCCCTCTGCTGGTTTGTTGGGGTTTTTTTCCCCTCTTGCTGTAAGACAGCTGCTAAGTGGCTTTTTCTTGCTACATAGATCCAGGCCAGTGTTCTGTGTTGTGTAGAGTGGCTGGTAGCAAAAGCTTCCCGTAACATGTGTGCATGCATCTGTGCAGGCCATGTCCAAGTGACTTTGGTTTTTTTAAATCTTTTTCATATTTCCTAGCAGGAAGCTAAATTTCTTACAAAGAGTACCAGAGAGAAGTTGTACATGTAAAGCCCATTGTGCTGAGACTGGTGGCTTACTGAGTTTTAGCTGCCCCATTCCTCATCTGTGTCCCGGCGCTTGGCAGCACTTGAAAACAGGATGGGCCAGTGTTGGAAATGAGACGAGCAGTGACTTTCTCAGGAGCTGCACTTAAGACAGACAGCATTCGGGGCTGGACTTGTTTTTCCCCCAGATGCTTCTTCCAGTGAAGGCACAGACATACACACATTTTTTTTGTCTGTGTGTGCCAGCTTTCTGCTGCAGAAGGAAGGACGCATAAGTTCATAAATCACCTAGGAATGAATAGTACTTTACTTCCCTTTCCTGCCTATCCCTACAGGTTAGCTGGTCAGGAAAACAAGCCAAGTTATAGCAACAGGATGTGCATAGAGGAAAAGCTGTGTGTATGTAGAAGGTGCATTTAGAAGTTATCTGTAGTGACTTTGAATGTTCGAGTCCAGCAACAAATGTCAGTGCACAAATTCACATAAATATTTATGTGCCTTTCAAGAGGAATGATAATTAAACAATGCTAGCCAAACTCCCATCCCCAGTCACGCAGACATGACTCCTATTTTCTCACTTACAAATAATATAACCCTGTGGGATTTTTACTAGTTCAAGTTAATTAAATTTCACTCAAAGCATAAAATTTGCAGGCAGTGCTCATTGCAGTAGTTCTGCAAGTGTGTATTATTTAGTCAGATACAATAAAAAAAGTTCATTTTTGTTTTAATTCTTCATTTTAATTGTTGACACTGTACAGAATTTAATCATACACACCATACCAGTGCTCATATTGTTCATTTTTCATTTTTTTTAAAGAAAAGTCCTTGATGTATCATTGTGAATAAACTTGTTTGTAAGTTAAATGCTGTAATTACTGATGGACCTAAAAGTATGAGCTATGCTTTTGTCTTTTTAGAACATCTGGTCCTTTCTTAAATTACTTGTACTGACACTTATGGAGTTTTCTAGAGATAAGTTGAGACCTAAGTGCTTGCTAGTATCTTGGAAACTTGTTTGTCCACATTCTTTGCATTCTGGTTATGGTATGAATTGTGAGAAAAGAAATCAGCTTACTAAAGTCTAATGAATGATGTGCAAATCTTTGCACTACTCCAGTTTTGGATATATAAGCTGTATGTCTACTTTATTCACCTATGCATTCAGTACAGAATCTTCCAGCTCTTCTTGCAACAATTCTTGAATTTAGGCCTGGTAAAAAACCCCAGATAGTATCCTAGAGGAAAAGGATGTTTGAAGAAGTTTCAGTGGCTTGGAAATACAGCTGTCCCTTGATGAAGTGCCTGTGCTGAACTATGGGAGAAAGCACTGTCCAGTACTTGCATCAGAAATTCTGGATCCACCTTTTTGCATCTCTCTGGGTGATGTCCTCAGCTCCTGGATGTCCCAATATTTCTCTCTAGCTGGCTTGTGCTTGGAGGAATTCTTGGCAGGCGAACAATGCTTGTGGCCCCTCCTTCCAGCTTTCTGCCCTAGTGCCATGGCAGAGACCACCCTCTTGTCCAGCGATGCCACAGCCCTCTCCCTTGCAATCAGGCATTTGAGGGCAAATACATCTCCATCAGTGGCTTAGCTCCCATAATCAGTGTATTAGGTTAAGGACAAACATTTCATTCTGCTGTTGTTTATTCTCTGAGGAGAATAATCTCAGGCAGGAGCAGCAGGGGAGAGCAGTGTTTGCGCATGCCTCGGCTGGACTAGGACCTGAGAAGTGCCGTGGAGGAGGGCAAGCTCTGCTGGAGCACTCTGCACTGTAATTGTGATTTTGTTAAAAATGCAGACTGGAGAACCTGTGTGTAACATAGGTAGGTTATTTTATGTTAGTGTTGTCCAGACACTTGAGATTAATTCCCTGGAGAAATGAGGAGGGCATTTTCTCTATGAAGCGCTGAGTTCAACGGATATTTAAGCACCAGAGTTGTTGTCCAAAATAAATAGATGAATCCCTGGTTTTCTGCTTGATGTGAAACTGCTGTCCAGAAGGAACAAAGTGTCAGCCTGTCAGCTCTTCAGGGACTTTTTCCAGTTCCACTGTTGCTTCCACTCAGATTTCAGTCCTGTACTTGTAAGGCACTCTAGCTGTCTCCTGGATATGGAGCACTCGATTAACAGAGCCAGAAGAAAGAAAAGTTACAAAAAAAAAAAAAGAACAGGAAGCAGAATCAATAATGTGGTGAGGCAAAAAGCAATATAAGGGAACAATGTCTGTGGGCTTTTTTTACTATTATAGCAAACAAAAACGAATTGAAGGCAGGAAGGAAAAATAAGAGCAACTTAAAGATTGGGTAATGCTGGAAGTAGCTTATGTGGTGAAATTGCAACCAGTGTTCCTAATAACATTCATTTTTGTTTAATTTATAGCTTTGACTTTGAAATGTTTGGTTGGGCTTCTTTGCCTAGAACTTGACTGACTTGTTTTTCAATGCAGAAAGCCAAATCTGTCTTTCTAGGAAGCTTGAGGAAAATTAATTAAAGAGCTTTTGAATTATAGATCCATTAAAAATTACTCCACTTTGAAAGTTAAATAAATAAATAAAACTGTCAGTGTTTGTCATCTGTTGGAAAAAAAACCCCTGTTTCTCTTGTATCTGTACAACAGAGAAGCCTAATTAGTGAACTCCAATGCTTTGGAATTTGGGCAGGAGAGGCTTTGATTATATCAGTCTTGACTGTACCTATATGAATCTTTTCAGATGTCATGTGTGGGTTTAGAATAGTGAATCAGCCATTGTCCCATTCTGTCCAATTAGTTGTCCCGTTCTGCCTTTTTTTTTTTTTTTCTTCTTAGTGTCTGTGCTAAGTCTGGAAGAAAATACACAAAATCCAATCTGCATCTTGCAAACTTTTAACCTGATGGATTTGACTCTTCCAGGGGACAGACTTCATCCTTTTTAACTGAGTGTTGTATTTCAGTAAAAAAGCATTTCTGCAGGTGCCTTTCCTCCCTTCCTGACCTTTTCTTTTAAGGTGGTCTTTCCCTGAGGATAAGTGTTTTGTGTGGGTCTAGGGTTAGTAACGTGTGCCAAAGCAGAGAAGAATAGCTAATGCATGACCCAAAGAGGGAAAATGAAAAAACCCAGACTATACAGTATGTACCACAGCTGCCTCCTTTCTCATGCTGTGATAAAAGACAACGTGACAGATATTTTTCTAAAATAAGAAATCTGCTCCAATCCAATGAAGAATAATAGCAGCAATTAAAGATTTTGTGTCCTAGTTGTTTTGGAAACAAAAAGATGGCCTGACAAAGCTGGCAGCATGTTGTGCTAGCATGTGTGAATGTGAGTAACTCTGCTGCCTCGGTGCTGGATTTGGATTTGACTTCTGACTAGGATACTTTTATTTACCTCTAATCTCTATCCCTCCTTCAGGCCACAGAAGCATGTCCTGCTTGCCCAGTGCTGCTCAGCTGCCAGCCAAGAGCTGCAGTGTGGCTGTGCCCGTGGCAGTGCTGTGCAGGTGGAATACCTCACAGGAGCGGCTTCTGGGAGAGATAAACCACCTGCCTGTGCAAGCAGGACAAGGCCTCTTGTTTATGTGTCTTATCCTCTCTGCCCTGATTCTGGGAGTAGTTAAAATCCCAAAATGACAGTGCAGGAGGATCTGGCTGGAGCTTTTGTCCTGTGGGAAAATCTGACAGCTCAGGGACAGGCTACGCTGAGCTGGTTCTGTCTGTTCTGGGTATGTCCATCCTGCCCTGGCTGGTGCTCCCACCTACTGCTGGCCCTACAGTGAACTGATTCAGCAGTGTAAACAAGCAGGAAGCTGTTGATTTTGTTGTTTTCTTTGGTTTTAAGTCAGTTTCCCCCTGGTCTTTCTCCTCACAAAAGCTCCCTACAGGGTGGAATATGCATAGGTGGAGAGAAGAGCATGTGCCTGGGGAGTCAAGGAGAGAGAAGGGACTGCAAGGGCCACGATCTAACTTTTTGCCATAATTGCCATAATGCCCTGCTGCAGAAGCAGTTTAAGAGCCCTTGTGGCTTGCTTGTAGTGCAAATGGATCAATTCTTGCAAGCTTACTGCAGCAGCCTTGGGTCAGGAAATTAATTCCCTTGGTGGAAACAGATTAGTCTGTTGCAAGTCGTGGTGAAGCTTGACTTAATTCAGTGTGGGTCATTCTTAAATGTGGGATTTAAAACTTATTTCTTACAGGCTTTTTTAAAGATTAGACAGTGTTTAATTGCATCTTGGTAGAGACAGCAGGGCTAATACGTTGAGAAACATATGTCTTGGACAGGTTGATGCTTCCTTTCAGGATCTCTGTCTTTGAAGTAGTAGCAGATGGAAGTCCTTCCACCTTTTCTAGGCACTTTGAGAAGAGCAGATAAACTGGCAGCAGAGAAAAGCAATTCTTAAAAATAATTTACAGAGATCTGTATGGCTTTAACTTTATTTATTTAAGCTTTCAGAGTGAGAAGCCTGGCTTTGGATTTATTGAAAACTTCTGAAGCTCAGTTGGAGAGCCAAATATGATCAGGTCCTAGTTATGAGATTTCCACTTTTCTGGCTGGCTTTTCTTAGCGACATCCAAATTAGTGAATAAATAAAACCCTTCAGTCTGCTGATGACAACAAAAAAAAAAATCTGTGATTCAGACCAAAACATCTTGATCACAAACTTGGCAGTGCTAACCTTGAAGAGCAGAAATGCAGACCATCAATCTGATATCTCAGTACTGGAAAGAGGTTGCTTTGAAAAGGTCATTTTGTTGCTGTCCCATCAGTTTTACTCAGTAAATTTTACCCTTCAATGAGACTAAATTTTATTTTTTGGCTTTGGGATAAGAAAAGGTTAGGTCTTGAACTGGGGGCAGAGATGATGATGTTTGTGTCTCATATAAAGATGCTGAAAGATGTTCTCTGCACTGAATTGTCTGTTGAGCTCCTATAACCTTGGTCTTTTAATCAGAATGTTTTCAAAGTCTTTGGGGTTGCCAAAGTGTGGGGGTTTTTGGTTTGATTTTGGTGTTTGTGGTTTGGGGGTTTTGTTGTTTTCTTTTGTTTTTTACTTTATTATTTCTGCTTTCTGAATCAATTTTGGATTGCTAATTAAGTGGCTGCCTGAGAATGTCTGACTACAGAATGCTCATTTCTATTTTAAAGTGTACTGTGTAAAACAGGCAATACAAAAGGAAATTTCTGGATTTATGTGTTTAGGCTTCAGCTGTGTCTCCTGTTTGTTTTGTTAAAAATGGCAGTATTGAAAACTGTCTTCACTGAAAAGTGAGTTTCACTTTCTCAACAGTGGAACGAAATAGTGCTTATTCTTTGGAGAAGACATCTATGGGAAAGGTACACTACAACACTTGCTATAATATATTAGAAGTGTTCACTAAGATTTATGTGAAAACAAGTTTTTCATGATGATTCTGAATTGGAATACTGGTCTACAAAATGTTAGGCACAATTCTATTTTCAAACAGAATTTTAGTGACTTAAATTAAAGCTAGTATTGCAAAAAGGCTAAATGCCAAAGCAAACAATATTTAAGCCATTTTTTTTTAATATACTGCATGACAGTTACGCTTGTGCAATGTGTAATTGGTATGAAACAGTACTTTTGAAATGTAAACCTTGAGACAATTTCAAGACAGGCATTCAGTGTAAAATCCATTAGGTTTAATTTCACTTAACTGTAAATGTAAAATTATCACACATTTGAATAACCTAAACATACAATTTGTTGAAACTTCCATTTTCTGTTTGTTCTGCAAACCGGTGCATCAGGACAGGAATAGGATGTGGTTGGCAAGGCCATTCCATGTTGTCTGTACCTGGAGATCTTGGCAGCAGCAGAGGGTACCTCTGAAACAGCCCCACCCTGCCCCAGTGCAGGCACCTATTGACAGAGGTGCTGTCAGTGTGGTGTGGGTCTGGGGGCCAGCAGAGCTGCTGCCTGTGTGGTCATTTACCTGTTCCTCAGAGTACTGGAGTTCCCCTGAAGGTCTTGAAGGAGAAGTCTTTCTGCATGGGAACTGTGCTGCAGCTGTGATCCTGTTAAGATCCTGATGCTCAGTAATTATTGGATATGGCGTTCCTGTTAATGTGGTCACCATGCAGGAGAAATGTGTTTGCATTCCTGTAACTGCTCCTGAACTCCCAGCCTGGGGGGATCCCAGCAGCTTCTGATGCAGGGAGGAGCAGCCCTGCTCAGCTGCGTTCCTCTCTGCATCTGCTTCCTCTCTGCTGGCTGTGTTCAGCCACATTATCCAGCCAACAAATTAACAAAAATTCAAGTTGCTGAGCCGATTTTCTGCTCTTTTGTTGAAATATTCATTTAGGGAGCAAACAGATGCAAATGTTGGAGGTAAATGTCAGGGCAGACGAGAAGGTAGGAAGGTGGACTTAGGTGATGGGGTGACAAACTGCATCCTGACCAGCATTATCTACTGAAGCTTTGAAAACCCAGCAAAGTTGTGGCCATACATTACAGCTCTCAAAAAATACTGCCAGTGTCAGAATTTTCTGCCACATATTGTCACCTCCTGAATTTTGCCAATTTGGCTGGTTTTGTAGCTGCACTCAAAATCAACTGTGCAAGGTGATATGGCTTAAACAAAATAAATCAAAAATACTTCTCAAAATATTAGTCCCACCACTGTCAGTTTCTCTTCTCTGTTTTTTTTGACAGATCCACCCTAGGATTGTTGTGTGTTTGCAACAGCAGTGGAATTGGTGCAGATAAGGGAACCATAGCCAGTAACATGCTCTTTCCTTCTTGTACCATGATGTCTCTGTGCATTCAAGATGAACTGTACTTAGATGAGTTTCTTGTGTACTACAGAGTATATTTCAGATGGAGCAAAATCAAAAGGGAAAAAATCAGAGCATCATTCTGTGAGGAAAATTGAATTCTTGAAGTGTAAAATTTTCTAATGGCATCACACAACCTTGTCTGACACAGCTACAGTCTTTGGACCCCACTAAAGGAAGTTAAAGAAATGATGGATGAGGAATGGTGCATGTATGGATTCCATCTGGGCTGGCCACCATCCCATGGAAAGGTCAGGGAGAGGAGGAGACTCTCACCCAACTGTTATTAGTGGCAAGTCGTGGTCTTTTTTTTCATTTGCAATTCTGGAATACTAGCAGCAGACCTAGCAAAAAAAGATTAGTGAGTGAATGTCAGCAAACAGGTCAAAGGCAAATGATGAAGCACTAAAAGGAAAGTATGGCGTATGGGGAATGGAGGGGAAGAGTGCCTAAAAACAAATATATGTAAATAAAAATATATATGCATGTGTGTGTATATGTATATACATATACACACGTTTCTTTGAAAACTGTACTGTATTGTGATAGGAACTTTCTACAGAAAATATTTGGCCTCTCTGGCATTCCCCTGTGCTGGAGAAACCCTGGATGGTTTTTTTCGGGTCACATTTAATATCTGTGGTCTCTGGAGATAATGTGTTACTTTCAAATGCAATAATGTGTTTCTTTTAAATGCTGTGTGTGTTTTATTCCTCATGTCTGGATTCCTGGACCATGTTTTCGTTGCAGATTTCTTTCCTTGCTAAACTAGTCCATTGTATCATGGGAACCCTTAAGCAACAAGGACACATTAGGTGAAAGCAGATGTCAAAATATTTAAATTTCTCATGGGATAGAATCTCCCTGTCCCACGCAGACAGCATGTATAATATATTGTTGGCAGAGTCTCCCACACAATTCCTTCGTACCTCTTCCTCTTTGTTGAGTTCTTAGTGACCAGAGACTGGCTTTCAGAAAACACTGTAATGCTGAATGGCCTGAAGCAGGCACATGGTCTGACTCTGGGGGATGTCCTGTGCAGGGCTGAGCGGGGCTGATCCTTGTGGGTCACTTCCAGCTCATTATGTTGTGTGATTTGGTGATGCTTTTGTGCAGTGTGGATGTTTGATGGGAGAGGCAGTTGCTCCCCAAATCTGCAGACATTACTCCTTGTGTCCTGCACACTGCTCGAATTTACTGAAACAAAATTTCTGTGTTTTCTTCATTTCTATTGTATCCTTTTTGTGGGAGTTGAAAGTATTTAGTCTTTTTATGTATCTTATCCCCCAAGATAGTGTGATGAAAAAGCACAGTGCAAACTTAGTTATTCATGGGATGATAAAATTGCTATGAGATCAGGCGGTTAATTGACAAGCAGTAAACGCAGGCTTTTTTAATTCTGGAATGCTTGAGTGCTCGGTTCCTTTTGTAATGTTAATGCCGTGCATGTGACATAAGAAGAGACTTTTGTGTATGTGCATGATCTCTTAGACTTGTCTGGAGTGATGGAAATTCCTTACGGTGGCACCAAGCGGCTTCCGCTGCTGGGGGAGCTGTGGTGAGGGACGCAGAGGCAGCTAGCCATGCTTGTGGGAATGCCTGCTTTCCAGATAACTCCAAGAATGGGGTTGGCACCCCGAAAATGTGTGTAAAGATGCCCACTGTGCAGTGCCTGGCCAGCGGGCACACCGGCATGTGTGACACAGGAATGTTTCCTTTTACACAGACTAATGGGATGTGGCTGGGAAGCACAGGGCGTGTGTGGGTGGGTTGTGGAGGTGGTGTTTTGACCACTGGTCCAGACTATGGTGTGTCTTATGCTTTCCTAAAGTAGCATAATTTTTTTGTTTTCTGGTTTATTATGTTAGCAGAGGATCACATAAATTGTGCATGTGTGGGTGTTCTGTCATAAAATCATAATAAAAAAAACCCACAAGGGCAAAATCAAAAGTCCTGGATTCTCTGTTAATGCAGTTTTCAAATTCCCGAGTTAGAATGTAAAATTGAATTATTTTTCAGCTTAGGGAAGTTTTCTTGTTTACAAAAGAAGAGGAAAAAAAGGTGAAGTCCCAAAGGGTGCTATTGCCTTTAAGTGTTGGTATGGATAAAGATTCTGGGATGCCCTGCAGTCAGCAAATCCGTTTTGATCTGGTTTGAATGCTCCTCACCTGACCAAAAGCCCATAATGTGTGTGTGTGTGTGTGTATTACTATTGATCCTGATTTCCGGGCAGTGCCACCTAATGGCTTTTGCTCTTTTGGAGACAGGCCCAGGCTGACTTTCCCGGCCGTGCCGGTGTCACCTGTCCCTGGAACGTCCTCCACCCATCCCGGCAGTCCCCGCCGCTCCCCGGAGCGCCGCCGGCTTTGGCATTGCTCATCGCACCGGGTTCCTTCCTGACACAGCTCCTTAATGAAACACCTGATGAGTCAGTGTTAACTAATCTCGCTTGGCTGTGTGGCTGTCACCTCCCCGGAGAAGCTCTGTGTCTTGAGAATGCCGTGAACCAAAGAGAGGTGGTTTGCGTTCAGCTGCGGCTCCTTTTGCCACATAATTTTAGAATGTGGTACCTGTAGGAGTAGCGAATTGGAAGGGAAACTGGCACAAGCAGAAGGAAATGTATGTGTCTCTTGCTCCCTCAGGCAGCACTTTTACATAAGAGGGGCACTTTAGAGATGCATATTGAAATTGATTTCATCTTTCTGCCCCATTAAACAAGCAATTGGTTTTCAACAGCAGCTCGAAGATGAATCTAAGTCAAAGCAGGATGATTAACTGGAGGACAGCCAGCTTGGCCACTGTTTGTCCTCTCCTGTTTAATACTCCTGTACAGTGATATACACGTTAGAGACTTCAAACTCCTCCCTTCAAGGGACAGTACAGTAAATTAATCTGTTGAGAAATTGCTGAGATTCCAGCCTCCCTACCAACTTTTTAATTTAACCATGTTAAAAACTGCTACCTGGAGTTGCTCAACTCAATGACTCACAGCCAAACACTGTAAAACATTATTTTTGCTTTTTTTTGCATTTCCTGCCTATAAATGGGTGGTTTGGAGTTCAGTTGGGTTGAATACACTGAGGTGAAACTTAATTCCTGTCAGCTGATAACAACTATTCTTCATTCAAACACAGAATATGCTCTGCTTTCACTCACAAAACTCGGTGATCTTTGCATGTACATATCAGCAACACCAAACCAGAAATGTCTTGAGGGCACAGGTGCCCATCCCTATTCTGAGTATCTGAGTTTTGGGTGTTCCAGTGACTAACCTGGCTCTAGAAAGGCAAGGATGTTAAGGAGTGTCTCTTCAAACTCCAACAGGCCTAATCTCTTACATCCCAGTGTCTGCCATCCCAATTATTTTAAAGGAAAAATAAATGACTTAAAAGCTCTTAATCATTGTCATGATCCCTCTTTTGGTTTGTTGGTCAGGGAAGCAAACATACTCTGTTCTTATGGGTGCTGACAGGAGAGAAGACAGAAAGATGGAAGAAAATGCTACTGCTGTGTACACTGTGCCTCTTTAGCCAATTTAAACCACCATTTTCATCAATTCCCCTTTGTAAGAACAAATTAGAAAATATAACTGTTGCTATCTACAGGGAAGGGGAGAGTGAATCTATAAATTGAAGTTCAAGGTTATTGGAGCTCTTATCTGTCCATAATATAGGTATATGTCTCTGAGCTGCTGAATATTTTTATTGCTGCTGGTTTAATAATTAATCTACCCTTTGCAAGCTGCAGGCTTTTTGCCTAGGATTAATGCACTCTTAACATCCCCATGTCTACCACCTTGTCCTGAAAGCTAAGTGGTAGCACAAGAATCTGCTGCAGGGGGCTTGTTCCATCTTTGATTGTGTGTTGTATGTCTTCATAGGAGGCATTTTTAATCCCTCTCTGCTGCCAAGTTCAGACATAAAATCCATAAAATCTCCAGTGCTGTTCTGCAGATCTCTTCTGCATTGGTTTGGAGGGCTGGTCCATTACCAGCTAGCAGTGGTAAATGGCAGGTTTCTCTGACCCAGGCTTTGAAAGAAGGTGTGTCTGACTGAAAGGGCTGTTGCATGTTTGTCCTCAGCTTGCTGCCTGTGGGATAAACTCTATCCCCTGTGTCAATGACTGAGTCAGTTCAGAGCCTTTCCTGGGGGAGATATTGCTTGCTGAGGAGTTACTCAGATCTGTCAGCAGGCACTGCAGTTTTTTGGTGCCTGTGTGCTTTGTTTTTCCTCTCTTGTTGGTGTGGAGAAGTGCTGAATTAGTATGTAATGTCTGCCACAGTGAAAGTGGGGTGAAGCAGAGTGCTCAGCTGCTCCCATTTGCTTGGGAAGATCCCATTAGGGTTCCTGATGGTGTTCTCTGAAATGAGGAGCTCTTGCTTTCACCAGGTGGGAGAATCAATACTGTGTGCCATGCTCTGCCCTGCTCACCCTTCTGATGTCTGTGAAGTGATGCCTGCCATGGATTGCATGTTGTGCAGGCTCCAATGTGTCATTCAGGAGGAAGAATCTCTCCACCTGTATGTTGGGTGTCATGCTAGGCAAGATGAGATGAAGGAAAACATCTTTTATCCTTTAAGGTATGTTTGGTGTATTTCTGATCCCTGAGATAAAGTGGAGAAGTGAGGCTGGGATAACAGAAGTGTGGAGAGCAGCAGAAGCAACACCCTCAGGGGTCTCAAGGCAGTTTTTATGCTTCTAAGAAGGAAGTGTTTTGTTGAAGGCAATTGCTTTGGGGCAGCCAGTTATGCAAGCCCTCTTACGTATGAGTGGAGGGATGCCTCTGTGGAAGAGTGGATGAAGCAGAAGGAATGAAAATAGGAGCTGCTGAAGCTCCATCTGTGAACTGGGGAGAGGGAAAGACAAGGAAACTTAGGATAGAAGCAAGCAATAACAGAATTCTGACTCAATCATGTATTTCTGAAACACAAGGACTGGAAAGAGAGATGAAAAGGTAGAGTCCTGATTTCTAACAAGATTTGTTTCCAGCTAGTACAAAGAGTAGTTTAGTGCCCAATATAAGCCCTTTGAATAGGTCCCTTCCTTGTTGTGTTTGCACTTGATTTTTTCATATATGCAGAGCTTGAATTCTGAAGGTCTCTTCAGCATCTCCAATTGCATCTGAGCCAAATCTTCCTTGGCGGGTGGTGGGTTTTTTTCCTATTTGTAACAGCAGTCCATGCAGTTAAGAGAACATGATGTTTACCTTCATGGCTGAAGCTTTGGTTTTAACCCAGGCTTTCAGAGGCAAAAAGTTATTTCTGCCTCATTGAACTGTTTTTAATTCAGTTAGGGCATTCTTCAGTCTCCAAAGGACTTTGTACAGGTTGTCTAGAAGCAATGAACAGCATGGTTGTACTGTCCAGCCTCGCTGGTGGGCAATTTTTCAGCTAAACCAGGCCTGTGCTGCTTTGTTCCCTGTGGAGCTGCTGTAACTGCACACACAAGGAGCACTGGCTACAGTTGATGGCTGGCAGAAGCACTGGTATTATTTTTCAATCTGGAGTGCTTCTTTCCTAGTTTCTGTCAGTCTGCAGCAGAATATCCACCACTAATGCAAGGGTGCCCCATCAGAAGAAAGTCATTGCCATTCCCATGGCAATCATACAAAGGCATTATTCTTAATTTTATGATAACTGTAGTTGAGCACACAAATTTCTATATTTGCAGTGTTATACAATTTAGATTGGTAAGTTGCTGTAGCAGTGACACTTTAAGTCATCAGAAATACTTTTTTGTTGTAAGGCCATGTGGATTTTGCATTATAAACAGCGATTACTAATTATTTTCTCTGAAATTTAGCTTTCTGTAAGGAATAGTTGTATAAAATCAGACCAAAGCCCTAATAGCTCACAGTTTGTGTTGGTTATGTGAGTTGGTTAGCACAGGCTCAAGTCCTCTGCCTTCCAGGAGCTGAAGAGGATGGCTTTGTGCTGGGGTTAGACACAGCTTCTCTTAGGGAACCAGTTCTGTGTACAGCATCCACAGATTCTCAAGAGATTTGTTTTGAAACAACAAACTGGGGGTTTTTTATACTGCCCTGGCTGTAGCCCATCTGCATTGTAGGGGTAATAAGGTGTTCCCTCTTGCATCCCTTCACATGAGACACTTGATCCATTTCCCTGTCCACTCCACATGCATCACACAACTTACTATTGCCTGTAATTACTATTTGAGCTGTTCTCAGCTTATAGCTATTTGTTTGTCTTGGAAACTGGCCAGTGTTTTCCATGGGATTACTTCTCTTTGTTATAGTTGTTACAGTCAGGGTGGTTTAGGCAAAGCAATGCAACAGTTGGTTTTGGGGCACCAAAGGCTAATTCAGGTCTCAGAAACCTTGGTTTGCAGCCCAGAAGTGCACACTGCCCCATCCATGGCAGATAGTGCATGCTATCTCTTGCACATATGCAACTAATCGTTAGTTTTCCTTGAAAACATGAGGGTTTTACTTGCAGGGATCAATGCTGGTTTGTGATTACAGAGCGTGCTGTAGGAGATGATCATATTCATTTTTGGTTAACTGACAGCAGAACAGAGTAAAGCAAGTTTTTGCCTGGTGGAAGGGCAAAGCTAGCATTGAAGGATTACCTTCAGTGATCTGGAAATGCCTCCTTTATGGGCATGGGACAGCATTTTCTCAGAGTGTGGGCAGACCTAATTAAGCAGTTCTCCCTGGACAATGTTTGTTTCTCAGGTCACTGCAGTGGTTGCTGCAGTCAGGTTTCTCACTTGTATTGAAACTGTCCTGGAGTGCCATGAGTGCAAGTGTCAAACTTTTCCCTAGGCATTGACTTTGTTTATTTGAAGCCAAAGGAGTCCAAGAGGCTGAGTTAACTTAACATGGGCTTCATCTGTGAGATTTCTGCTGCTTTATTTTTCTTCCCCCATAGCAAAAGCTGGTGAAGTATAGAAAGAAGTCTCCGTGACCTCATAATTGAATAAAATGAGACTGCTAATTATGTCTGGGAGGATTGTTAGATTGTCATCAATATTTCTTGTTGCATTTAGGCCCACAGACTTCTTTCTTAAGAAGAGAAGAATTCAGGGTGGATGTCACTGCAGTCTATAGACTTTCCTCGTTGTTCTCTTTCTTTGTTGTGTTTCTACCTGGATTTATTTGGGAAGGTTATTTGTTGGGTGAAACTATCTGCCTAGACAATGAATGGTTCTGGGCAAACAAAGTGTTATAGTTTTATTATCCCACAAATGAGTCTTGAAAGGTTTCTGCCTTATCTGTGCTTCCCTTGCCCTCTGGACAGAGACAGGAAGAGATGCTGCCCTTGGGGTGGTGCCTGCTCGTTCCCTGCCCCCGGGGGAGTGGGAGATCTCTCAGGAGGAGCACCACAGAGCCCGTGGGACCGGGAGGGCCCCTCTTGCTGTGTTACAGCTTTTCAGCAGCCCTCTTCAGGAATGCAGAGAGGGGAGGAAAGTGCCGTGCTTTGTGGGTATTTCGCTCAAACCAAGCCCGGGGGGGAGGAGGAGGCAGCTCGATGCAGATTGCCTGTTGTTCACCCTCATCTGGCTGCTTTCCTCTGCTTCTCTACCCCCTCATGCCTCTCCCTAACTTCCTGGCACTCATATTCCATGGCATGCTCTTTTCACCCCGTTTCAGGCCGTGCAGCAGTAGCACAAGAGAGCCTTTGTTTAGCTGGAGTGCTGTATCTGAATGCTGTGAAAAGCATTGTGGCAGCTGCCTGTGTTTGGGACTGTGCTTGGGGACGATCTGCGTGGCCAGCACCCTCTCAGAGCTGAGCAGCAGAGCCGTAGGGAGGCTTTAGGGATAGAGGAAGGATGCTGTAATGAGAACTCCATGGAGACACAGTGGCTGTCAGTGCCGTGCAAGTGTTTCTGCAGAGCAGCTTCCCTGTGTTGATGTTGCACCAAAGCTAGTCTAAGGATATCCATGCAATGGGAAAAACTTCTTTGACATCTGACCAGTGGTACAGAGGCCAGAGAGAGCTGTGGTGGCAGCTGCATCATCCACTTGCAGAAGGAGTACCAGTGCTTGGGGAAATTCTCAATTCTACCAGCAAGGTGTTTTCCTTCACTGCCCAGCTCCTTGGCCATGCCGTGCCCTGCAGCCAGCCTGTGTCTGTGTTACTGTGGCCCAGCCAAGAGCCATCAAGAAGAGCTGTCCTGGGGAGGCCACTGGCACTACAAGAAGCCCTATTTTGAGTCAGCGTGTCGATGTTGTGCTGCAAGTGCATCTTGTTCAAAGGCTGTACTAATTATAAATTGGTCTTGGGAGATGAGGATAAAAATATCTTTAGTCAGCCTGTCTCTGTAAACAACCTGTGATGCTATTTGGAAATGTGGTGTAGTTTTCATGTTGCAGGGAATGTGTGTGCTGCGTGTGAAGGACTTCAGCAGCCACAGTGCAGAGCTTCCTTGTGGTCAGGCTGACAAATAAAGCAGGGAAGGAATTTGCATGCTAGAGATGGCAAAGTGGATATTCATGACATTCTTTTCCACACAGTTAGGGGAGAAATTCGAGTTTACTTCAGGATTGTAGGAGGAGGGGCATTTATTATACCAAGCATATGCTGTAATAGTGTCTTCTTTTTTATAAATAAAAAAATGACCTTGAAACACCTTCTCTGTCTTGGCCGTATCAGTTTGGGTGGAATCTCTCCTGTACATTGCAGGAGAGGGTTTGCTTCTGTGGTGCAAGAAATCAGCTGGCTCACTGCTAAATTAAATGCTGATGTGTAGTGTCATCTGCAAGGTAAGTTTCCCTACTGGGAAGGGAGAGCCAGAGGAAGAGCTGGGTGCCAGCTGCCAGCTGCAGACACACAGGGAGTGCCCATGAGCAGAAATGGTGCTGCATCTCCATAACAGGACCTGTCTGCACAGCTGGAAGCTGCTGCAAAGTGGTGGCAAGAGGAAAGCCCACAACCTCCTTTGGCTGCCTCGGGGCTGAGCCTGGCAGATCTGTCCCTGGGCTTCTAGTGGAGCTGAGTCCCCTGTGAACACCCCCTGACCGTGTTTCAGGCAAACCTTCAAATGCATGCTGGGTGCTTGGGAAGATGGATTATGTGAGAGTGCTTTTCAGGGAGGTAAAAGCACTTTGCCTTTCCTTTGTTCTTCAGCTCCACTGTGACTTAAACCAGGATGGTGCAGTGTTTCCCCTTCCCTTAGTGTAATGCATCCTGCTGTAGGTCCCGGGCTGCCCTGTGTTCTGCATTCTTCATTTTACAGAACAGGGAAAATATGGGGAGAGGAGGGAGGAGCAGGTACAGCCCCTTTTGGGTGTCTTCCAGTTCAATACTTTGGAACCACATCGACAGGCTTGAGGAAAAACTGCCTGAATGTGAAAGGGCTTGCCATCGGAACTACATTATTCATCAGAATATTAAAAGAAGAGTGTGCAAAGATGTAAAGTGAGCACACCCCAATGCAGGCTGTAATGAGCTAAAATTATAGTTGTGGTCTTGGGAAAAGACCACACTCTCAATTAGCTCAGTGCTGGCAGCTGCCTGAGAGCACACAGCACCTTCTGCATAAGGATGATGCCAGGCATTCGTCAACCTTGTACTCGTTTTTCAGTAGCTTAAATAAAACTGGATTTAATCTGTATCAGCAATAGATAACAGCACTGGCAGTTAATGGGGTGCTGTAAATCTGGAACCTCTTTGTACCTGTTGTCTTATAACTCCCCCAGGTTTCCTCATTTGTTTTTCTCCTTGCTGTTTGTCCTGTAAATGTGTATATTAGGCTTTCCTGAGATGTCAGCCTCCTCTGTGTCCCCTCGTTGCATCAGCTCTGTTTTCAGCTTTTTTTTTTTTTTTCATATTTAATCATATATGCTTGAATCTGTCTCCATCAGTGTTTTAAAAATTGATGGCTTCCTCTTTTAGTTCACAGCCTCTCTCTTTTTGACCATCTCTATTCAACAGTCTATTTTCTGACTCTGTTTTAAGGAGGTGACTGCTTTGCCTCTCTTGCTGGGGTGTCATCATTGGCATGCATCTTCTGCATTTCAGAGCAAAGGTGAATGATGTGTTGAGAGCTTTAGAATAACCGAGTGACAAGGTTTCCTCCTGTTTATTTTGGTCATTTTTAATGCTCTTGTGGAAAGGATAGGTTCAAGAACCAGGTCTTGCAGGGTTTTTTAAATCCTGTTAAGTCTGTTTTCTCTGTTTGTCACTAGTGGTGCTTCAGGCAGAATCTTTCTCTCCACAAACATGAAGGTCTTGCCTTAACTGATGACAAGCAGCAGTGTGACTGCTGCAGCAGTGTGATTTACTTCTGAGAAGTGCTAGGGCTTGAGTGGAGGTCAGTCTTCATTCAGGGCAGTGGATAATATGCTTGAAGCTGTAAGGGGACGTGTTTGCTAGGATGACGATGCTCTTCTGTGCCTTTCTCTCTTCTCCCCTCCTCCTGACCTCTCTTGTCTCTCTCTTTGTCTCTTATATTAATTAATAATAGTCACTGTGTGGATGGGGATTTGTAGAACCAGAAATGGAATGAACCAGAAATGACCCAGGAAACTTCTGCCATTGTGCATGTATATATAGCTCCTAGACAGCCACAACAAAGAAGATATTGCTAATTATTTTCCAAGTAACTTTGGCAGAGACATGAATAGAAAATGTATGTGAATATTTTTGGAAGATCATCTGAGCTAAAACTCTAAATTTAGAATTTGCTTGATCTGTTTTTAAAATATGTTCAAGAAGTCTTAAACAGAAACTTTAAAAAATGAGGGGGAACTTTTCTCTGAGGAGTGAAAATCAATTTCAGTTTTAAATGAAAACCTGAAAAATTTGGAGAGGATTTGTATTAGATATACTTGGAAAGGTTGGGGGAAGTGTGAAAGAAGTCTTTTCCTGATAAGTTGTTCTGTGTGTACTTGGTACACACAGATATGCAGATGCAGAGCCCATCTGAAGCAATAACAGGAAAAGAAAGCCATACAGAGAGCTGTAAAATATGCTGATTCAGGCATAAGAAATTCTTACTTGGAACATTCAGGTTGTGATAGTATTTTAGGCTCCCTTCATTTTTGATAAATTCATTTATATTCAGTGATGCTTCTTGGCAGTATCTTGATTTCTACACTGCAGGAGAGTCTGCTTCTCAACCAGAAAAATAATAGTGGAGGAGGGAGAGCAGGGAGGTGTAGGTAGGTGTACAAATGAAGTGTGAATGCCTTTCTGCAAAAGAGGAAGGCTATCATCCAGGACCTACAGCCACTGGTTTTTCTGTATATCTAGCCTGGGAGACATTGGAGAGACTTCATGTGGAACTGGGAAAGCCAAGTGCACATTTCTTTCCCCAAAATGATTGTCCCTACCCACCTCTTCTGAGAAATGTGCCTGACTGTCAATAACTAAGTAGTTATCTTTGCCATCTTGTGTTGCTGCAGCTCTGATGTGCTCTGGTTTTGCTGGGTGGCCTTCTGTTGGTGTCCTTTGAACATCTTTCTGGTCTTTCTGCATGTTTGTATCATTTTGTGTCCTGGGACAGTACTCTAGTTGGGTGCTTTAGCCTGGTCCATTTCTTGTATCTTTAAAGTTGCAGGAGGCTTCATTTACCTCTGTTCTCCATCTGCTGAGTTCAGGCACTTCCTTATCTGATGTGGTTTTGGCTTCTCGCTCTTGGTTTGGAGCAGCTAATTTGGAAATGCTCTGGTTTTCTGTCACATTTAGCTCTTCTGCACAGGAGTCCTTTACTGTTCATGTGGCCCAAAGGAGTGGGGTGAAAGAGAAGTGCCTGAATCCTCAGTGGTTGTAGCTGCTTCCAGCAGGGCCAGACCCCTTTGTGGACGTAGGGCTGTGACACTGGGACTGAAGAGGTGTATTTTCTGCCAGGATCTAAATTGTTGATGTCCTCTTCCTCTTGTAGGAGGATAATGTTCTTGATTGTAGTGTCACCCAGATCTTTTTTTTTAAGCAAGAATCAGTGGGATGTTGACCAAACTGATGTAGCTCTGCTTAGTTTTTACCTGTTCTTAGGGGTTATTCCACTCCTCCTTCGTAAAAACTGAGGTGACCTTTTGAGGGAAGACTGTCGTCTCAAACATGGAGCAATTCCTTAAATTTATGGGCTTTTTGTATGGACTGCCATTCAGAAAAGGAAACTTTGCTTCTTTTTTTTTTTTTTTCTTTTTTCTTTTTTTTTTTTTTTTTTCTTCCTTCAGGCTAAGCTGTAGTCCAAGATGATGTGGCCAGGTTGACTGTGGGACCAGTTAATAGCTTTTATTCTTGAACTTTTACATTTACAGTGTAATTACACTGGAGTTTATGTGCTAGCCTGTAAGCAGTGATCTTACTCCCAGCAGCTTGGGCACTCTTTGGCAGGTATGAGAGCCATCTGAAGTAACTGGATGCAAACTGACAGGTTGCTTCTTGTAGAGCTGAGGTGCACATAAACTGCAGTTTCATCATGCCCAGGGTGAGATTCTCTGCCCACTGGAACTTTTTGATGCATGGGGAGGACAAGTAGCTCCGGATCAAAATTGAGAGGCATCAGCAAACTCTAATCTTCAAGTCTATTTACTTGCAAATGAGAAAGAAAAAAAACTCTTTTAAAAAGCCCACAACAACCCAATCAAACAAAAGGAAAACCTACAAAAAACCCTCACAAACCCCACAAAACACAGAAAAGCTTCCCAAACAAAGCTTACCACTGCATGTGTGTTCGCTGTGTGTTTGTGGGATTTTTTTCCTTGCTGCTGCAATATATATTTCTCTGTGTGTTTATTGTCATACAGTTTGCCTTGTGAAAAACCAGCATGTTGTGTACTGAGTCTGTATTATTTAACAGAATTTCCCATGTCTTTTTTATTAGTAATCATCATGTACCTGTGAGCAGGGAGGTGACACGTTGGAATATGTGAAGTAAAAGTAACTCCAGTGAAATCAGATAATTGACAGTAAGATGGGAGAGCAGGGAAGACAGCTTGCTTGGCTGCCAGCTTGACAAAGCATGTTAATTCACTGGAGTTTTCTTTTGTTTGTTCTCGGTTTTGATTCCCTATTTGAGCTCTGTCTCCACGTGAAGTGTTCATTATTTATGTAAGGCAGCACTGTTATTCCTTCAGGGTAAATGCTCATAGCCACTTGTACCACTAGAAGGGCTTGGCCAGGCAGAATTGATGCAGAAATACAGATATCAGACTGGATTTGCCTTGTGCTGTAGGTTCTCCATACTCTTTTGGGTATTGTCACACCCAACTTAGTGCAAAGAGCTTTGTTTCTGCAGTGTGTTATTGTCAGGTGTTCTCTCTGAGCTGCTTCTCGGGTGCTGAAGTGAAATCCAGTTTGCCAGCTTATCTGTACCACTTTGGAAAGAATGGGGAGGATACTTTGTTTCACTTGTGTTTTGCCCTGTGCCAGACAGAGCTGATAGACTCTGACAGTATGGAACAAACCCTGCAGAAGGTGGAGAACCCCTGCAGAAGTGGGGAGGAAAAAAGAGTTCTTCCTCTTCTTCCCGGTGTTGTGTTTGCAGTGCTAAGAGTGTTGGGCAAACATGCTTGCAGGGATTCAGCAGTTCAAAACTAGTAAATATAGAGGCTTGGGGTGTTTGTGAGTTTTGGGGTTTTTGTTGTTTTTGTTTGGTTTTGTTTGGGGTTTTTTCGTTTTTGTTGTTGTTGGTTGGTTGGGTTTGGTTTGGGGGGCTTTTTTTGGTGTTTTTTTGGGGATTTGTTTTCTTTTGTTTTTGGTTTTTGTTTGTTTTGGGGTTTTGGGGGGTTTTTTGGTTTTTTTTTTGGGGGGGTGTTGTTGTTTTTGGTTGTTGTTTGGGTTTTTTGGGTTTTTTTGGGTTTTTTTTTTTGTGGTTTTTTTCCCCCATTCCAGCAGGCATTGAGTACTGGATAACTGAAACTTTGCTAAATTGTTGAACCGATTTATATATCCCTCTCAAAAGCAGGGGTCAAGCTTTCTTGGCACAGGCAAACGTTCAACACTTCCTTTTATTTAATCCAAACAATCTTTCCTGCTGTCAGCCAAATTGCCCATATCATTTCATGTTCTGTGCTGCCAACACATTCTCCCTTCTCCATAGTACATGTGATCTCATATTGTGCATAATAACTCCGGGGTTTTTTTCTGAAATATCAAACCAACTTGACCTGAAGGAAAAACAATTTTCTTTTTGCTATATTGAAACTTTCTATACATTTCCTATATTAACTGATTCTATACTCTTAAGATGAAATCTGCCAGTAGAAAACAAGTAGAGAATGTAAGGGAAGAGTCATGAGCAGCTTATGGTCACTGCTAGGGCTAGGTGGACATCAGAGTATAATATCCACCCTTGCTGCACCAAGGCTCCATTATGGATATTTTTAATGGGTTGGTAGCTAATTTTAGCAGCACAGATCTTCAGCTGAACTTTTTGCATGTGGTTCTTTCAGGCAAGTTTTGCAGCTTGCTTGAGTTGGTGACAGAGTAAATTCATGTTAATCAGAACCAAGCCATTTTAAATGCTCTGTTGGGTTTCTGTGTGCCAGGAAGGGCAGAGCACTCAGTCGTGAAGGTGCAACAGCTCCCACAAAAGCAATGAGCATTTCCTCTAGCAGTAACCTTTCCCCTGGCTTTGTAGTTTAAAAGCAGCTTTGTAACCTGTCTTCTGTGGCTGCATCAGGTGGGGACTTGCCTTGGAAAATAAATATCCTGAATGAACTCTTGCTGTATGCTTCTACCACAGGCCACAGTCAAAAACAGTACTCCAAATTGCCCAACTTTGCTTTAAATTTTCTGTGTCTCTAAGCCAAGGTGCTTGTTGTTCCATTTAGCTTAACTTTTAAAAAATTTGTTATTCTAAGAAAAAATCAACTCATGTAGCCCATTAAGTCACAGTGTATCCTCCTTGCCCCCACTACTTTCTCCTTTTCCCTGTGCCTGCATCACTTTTGAACCTGTTGACCAGATTCAGTCAACACAAAATCAAACCAAAATCTTCAAGGTTTTTCCTCAGGCTGGAAGAAGGTCGTGGCACAGTTCAGGCTCTGCTTACAGGTAGTTTCTTTGCTCAGCAGAAGCCATTCAGAGAGGAGGAGAGGAGTAGAGGACCAGCACAGATAGGAAGACAATGCCTGCCTTCTCCTGAGCCCTAACTTGGAGTGGAAGCTGGGCTTACAGACAAGACTTGAGCTGCCCCAAGTACCATATATACCGTGGTGAATCATGGATCCTTTCTGGGGGTTTGGTCCAGTCTCCTTTATTTACAGGGATCTCTGCCAGCAACACACCACAAACCTGGCATGCAGCTCCTCATTACCTTGGCCTTCCTTCTGAAGCCAGGCTTGACAACTGGAGAAGTCAGAAGGAGAAATCAGAGGAGGTTCATCTGGAATTTGGGAGGTCAGCAGACTTACAGGGCAAGGTATATTGGCCCAGCTTTGTGTTTTGTTTTGGGGGAATACCATCCCACCAACTCCAACACTCTTGGCATTCAGCACTTTCAGAGGGCTCTCAGCTTCAGCTGAAGGGCAGGAGGAGGCATTTGCATGTGCTTTAAAGCAGCTAGCTAAATAGGTAAAAGCTCAATAAGGCATTTAAGCTTTGCTCACCATTGCCAAGTTTCCATATGTTTGGAACATTGAGTGCTCCTGTAAACAAGATCTCAGCCCACACCCTTCTCCTGTGTAGGTGGCCACTGAGATTTCACTTAGAACCCTGCACATGCCTGTGTGTAGCCAAGGCAGTGACTGACCTAATGACTCTGTGAACTAGACTCTTGTGATCAAGCCTTGTTCCATGGCTGACAGGGCTGGAAAGTGCTTCAGTGTCTCAGTGTCTTCCTGGACAAACTGCTATGATGTGAGATATTCCCCACTCCTGGAGCAGAGGAGTCCCCTAAAGGCAACTGAGTAAAAGAAGTAGCACAGCCTGGAGATGAAAGGAAGTGGCCTCTCCTTTTAGGTTAAATAAGTAGATGCAGAGCTCTGAGGCAGGTGGCTGTTCTGACTTGTTCACAGGAGACTGAAACCCATGCTGGGCAGGGCTTAGGTTACCTGGTTCATATGAAGTCTTCTGGAGGTTTGGTGAGTGGTGCAGGTGGAGGTAATCTCTTGGTCAGAGGTGGCTGGTGCCTGTTGAAAAAATACATCCAAGCGTGGCAGCTGAGCTGAGCCAGGGCAGCACAGCAGGCACAGTGAGGTGTCTCCATCCTCCAAGCAAAGACCATTGTCTGACAGGACTCCACGTTTTTCCTGCCTGAGCAGGCTGCTTGTGAGGATTTGTAATCTTTGGACTTCCCCTTAAACAAGAGGATGAGAAGAATGAGGAATGTGTCATGATCATCGAATTGAGCTGAGTTTATGTGTCTGGCAGTAAAATTCTGTTTTGGGAAATGGCATGGATCTGCTTAGGGATATATTTGAAGAGGGAGACAGTAGTCAACCCACATGCAAGTGAATCTAAATTTTATTTAGTATATTTAAATATATTTGTATAATCTCTCTGACAAAAGTATAATTTGCTTTATAAATGTATTTTACCTGTTAGCTTGGTTCTATGTGATTTTGTATGTGTGCTGTCAATTTTTGTGTCTGAGATATGAGCCTGTTTTTTTTTTTTTTCCGTTAATATATACTTAAAGCTTCATATAGGGTTGTTTTTGAACATTGTATTTCTTATATCTCCAAACATAAAGTGTCAAAGCAGTAAAATAAACAGCCCTTCTCACTCCCCTCTCCAAACTAACTGAGGGAGAGCTTTTCTAGTGGTAAAAAAATTTAAGAAGGTATAGCAGTGGTCAGGCCTCCCCTTGCTGCCCCATAGCTGCCCAGCTCTTTGTCTCAACAAAAATCATATCAGTAAAACATAGTTACAGTGGGCCAGAATATTAAGGTTGAGAGTTTGATTCAGTGAATCTGGATTTAAAATGACTTTTGTGAGATCAGAGGCACCCTGCAACCATGTGGGCTTGATAGGTTTATTCAGGACAGTTTCACACTGACAAATCTCCTTTGCATGCACTAGAACAGATGAAGTTTATTTTAATTTTTTTAATATCCTGTCTCCTCCTCAGAAGATGATTTTGATCCATTCTCCTCTGTCTACCACTGTGACTCTGTCAGATATTGCTGTCCTGCCTTGGACAACACTGTTCAAGCCTGTCCAGCACTGAATTTGGCTGGTTGTTGTAAGAGAACCATGAGTGAGTGGTTTTGCATACCTGACTGTGATGTTGATGCTTTTTTAGTTTTGGGTTGTTTTCTGTTTTTTGTTTTTTTACATAGTGCTAAGACTAAGGCTTTTCTGGCTGTATGAAGCAAGGTCTAAAGCTTCACTTGATTGGTTTTTAACATGGCTGGTGACAACCATCAGTATCTGAGCCAGAAAACCTCCTTTTGTCTGTAATGAAAGGATGCCCAGAGCAGTTTTAAAACTCAAAGGTGTTGAATGTTTTGTGTGTCAGCCAGAATTCAAGAAGTTAGTGAGAAAGGGGGGAAATGAAGTAGGCAGAGTGTTTCTTGTAATACCCAAAATTGCAGAGTGTCTGCTAGTCAGTGCATGAGGTGGTTCCTGTTCCTCCAAAATCCCAACTTTAAAGTAGACAAGGCATTTGGTATGCAAAAAGTCAAGGATTTGACTATAGATTTTATATTCTTGCCTTCAGACAGCAAAGGTGAAACTTAAAGGTGAAGTCAGAATTTCATTATTTAAGGTGCTTTTTGAGAGGAAGTAGGTGGTCACTGGCTGGTAGTAATTCAGATGTGTTGACATGTAATTAAATGTGGTTGTCACATTCATTTGGCACTATTCCTGGAGAACTGGGTGGGTGCATGCTGGATGTGTACACATGCTCACTGAAGTAGTTGTAGGGCTCAGCATACACTTGCTCAGATCCCTGATTAATGATTGTTTTTTCCCTTGTGATCTTTGCCAAGATGAGCTTGGATGGAAAATGGAATTAAAAAGCACTTCATTTAAAGACTAATTATTAGTAAAACAAAAGCTTGTTCAAATGATCTTCTCTTTGAGCAAAATAGAAGTTTACCAAAATATGGTTTTGCTCTTTCAAGTTAACATGTTATTAAACAAAGGAAGCATTGTGGGTTTTTGTTTCTGGTCATCATGTCCTTCAGAGTTTGGATAGAGTAGACAACCTAGTGGAGACTGGAGAAGCATAAGCTTTCCACATCCTGAAACTTCCCAATTCCCATAGCTTGCTTTCAGTGGTAAGTTCAAAGCCCACAGAAATATGATAATTTAAACAAACTTATGTTTACAAACTGTGTTTTGGCCATTTGGGGAAAAGCTTAGCTGTCAGGAACTGAGTTAGACCTTCTGCAAACTCTTGTTTCAGAGCATTGGTCTATGGCTTTTGTAAGCTCAGGGTCTGCCTTCCTTGAAATCTTTGAGAAGCAAAGCATTGTTTCCTTGAACAGTGTTTTGAATTAATATAGTTTTAATTTTTTTAGAATTAATTTTACTTATAGTAGAATAAGTAAAATGTAGAATTAAAAGGATTTTATTTAGAGATTCAAATAGCGCTGATATAATTCCAGCTTTAAAAGTGCAGAAAACTGTGGTTTGTATTTAAAGGGTTCTCCCTCACTCCCTAAACCCTCATCCACCCTAGCAGCTCTTGCCTTTGCTTGTTAACCTTTCCTTAAAATAAAAATCAGCCAACTGTCATACCTGAACTATCTTCAGATGGAAAGCCACACACCTGAATGAGTTTTCCAGAAAGGAAGACAAGTCCTCCATAGTGCAGTGCAGCATTGGAGATAAAAAGTAAGTGGCAGGGGGGTCTGTCTAAAAATAAGGTGAGGTTTTCTTGGGCTGGTGTCTGGTATCCCTGCAGTGCACTTAACTTGTCAGCAGCTTAAAACTGAAGCCTGTCATCAGCTGCTGCTTGTGTAAGAGGGAGCATCACTCACCCCATCTCGGGAATGCCCAGGTCACCTCAGGGTGTGGGAGAGCAACAACAAAAATGTCATTGGATGTGTTTGACTTTCTAAATTTACCTTTGTACTTTATCTGACTCCTGTGGTGTGCGGCAGTTCTTGCATGGGGAAAGAGTCTTTGAGTGGTGTTTGCAGGGAGATTGGCACAAATCCCCTGTCAGGAGTTTGGGAATGAGGAAGGTCAGTGTTTATCTGTGTGGGCGGGTGTGTGCCCAGTGGGGAAAGGAGAAGCAGTGGTTTAAGAAGAAATGACAAGAATATTTTATTTGATGCATTGAATTTCTCTGGGGGGAAAAAACCCAAGTGGTCTCAGTCTTAAGTGTTGCTCCCATTCTTTAACTGTTCTTTGATTTTAATTTTTTGTTTTAATTTTTCTTTGAGATGTCTGAATGAAATTGCCAAGTCAAAGGTCACCAGCTTACTTCAGCACACTTTAGTATTTTGGCACGTTTTAGACATGATTTAAAAGCATTTCTGTCAAAGTCTACCTTGAAGATACAATAGAATAGAAAGTGTTCTCAGCTGCTGAAAACAACTTAGCTGTAGCTATAAAATTGGTACAAAGGATGGTAACTCTGTACCAGAGGCAAGGAATATCTGGGGTGTGTGGTATTTGGCTGTGGGAAGGGGTTGGGTGCTAGGCTGTTTGGAATGCAATTCCTTTGGAAGAGAGAACCAGGATCTCTGAACAAGGATGCTTCCCTTTGCTTGCTCCATAGCTCTACTCAGTGCAGAGACCTGATATGGTGCCTGGTTTTGGAAATAAGCAGGGCTGCACCAATGAAATAGGAAAATTTTGTATTTTGCTAGTATCTCCAAGGAAGAGAAATGTTCTTAATTCCTTTCCATCACCACTTGTGTTCCTTGATTTCCCATGCATCCTCCATCTTTTTCCTGAGAAAGAAATTACTCTTCTCCAAATTCTCACTTTAGTCACTTGCATTTGTGTGCTTATGATATGTAAGAGAGGAAGCTCTTATTGTTTGAAAGAGCTATCCCAGAGGAGAGTGGGGCCTCTCTCAAAGAGGCTTCTGATGGTGGCATCTGAAGCATTTGGAATGCATGCAGTGGCAAGGCTAGATTTGGGAAAAAACATCATCAAGTGTCTAATAGAGAAGAAAATAGGAAGAGGGAAAGAGGGCAGGTCAGGTTGCTTGTTTTGGAGGATTATTTATGAAGACTCAGATCTGTGCCTTTGGATTAGGAGCAGATTTGTCCCGTGACACTAAGTCTGTAACACCACAGATTGGCGTGCCTTTGTTTTCTAATATAAGATGCAGAAATCTGCTGTGTTGCCAGCACTGTAAATGTATTAAGAAATTATTTCTCTATTGCCTCTCCTTATTTTGTTCCAAAGATATTAAGCCCCTTAATGTCCCTGGCTGTTATGTTCACTCCAGCAGACATTTGCATTTGGAGCTCATACAGCACTTTGTAGTGAGCTTCTCATGGGGAATGCAGTCACAGAGAACTTAATTTTTTCAGCCATGGCTTTGCTTTTTCTAATCCTATATAAAGTGCATTAGATCTTGGGCTTTGGATCTTCATACCCTTCAGTGTGTAACTTATCATAGGGATCAGTTAGTTCAAGGAGTAGTATGTGTGGGAAATGCTGGTAATACTAGACTTCTGTGATTTCTTTTATGAAGTGCTTCATCTAAAAATCTGTAACACTTGCAGACATCACTGGTTATCTTAAAGCATTATGGAAACCAGACCTCACCCAGCCCATCTCACCTGTATTTGCACATGTATCTGGGAATTCAGTGCTTTGGTTGCTCACCTGACAAGGAGCATGGTGAGGATCATATTTCATGAATGTGTCTCTTCTCTGCTTGTTCTGCTTTGGTGACAAACATCATTCCCCAGGGCTGCACAACCAGTAGTCTTTCTGACATAACAGCTTGCTATTGAGACAGTAGTGACATGTGATGTGGCAGGGTCAGCCCTAAACTCGGGCTTTTGTTTTTCTCTTTTTATTTAGAGAGGGTGCCTCTGATTGCTGCCATCCCTGCTCTCCCTGTTTCATCTCCTGCTCCCGCTGTGTGCTCTGTTCCTCACATGGTCTCCATCATCTCCCTGGTGTCAAAGCAGCCCCAAGACCTGGGGCAGGGATGAGAGCCCCGAGTGGGTTGGCATCTGTGCAAACACCAAAAAACCTGCTGTGCTAGAGAGATGCTTCTCATTGCACCATGGCTATGCATGGCTTCTTCCAGGCAACCTTGGCCAGATCTAGTGTGTACAAGGTGTTCTCAGACATATGCATCTGCAGAAAGATCTGCCACCTCCTTGCTGCTCTTACTTACCACTGCTTAAAGCATGCTGTAGTTTTGTGTTTGTTTTTATTGAAAAAAGACAGCAGCAAAACCAACCAAATAAAAACCCCTCTTTAATGCCGAAATAATTTTCTGTTCTCGCTGCAAAAAAAATTGAAAGAGGGGAGAAGTTCACTTAAGTGGGAGAACTGTAGTCTGTTTTCCAGAAAAGGAGATCAAATAATGTGAGTGTCTCAGCAGCAACTAGCACCCTGTTAATCACACCCCAGAGAATTTTGCAGTTAGTTGCTTTCAGACATGTTTTTGATTAATACAATATCCTAGTTCTGTTGAATTCAGAATGAAATCACATCTCAAATATTGCTTGTTGCTCCCAACTTCTAGTCATCTGAACTTTCAGAAAACTTGCTTCAGATGTTGTGGAGCCCGACTTGTGAATCTTTAGAAGACTGGGTATTTTTAATTAACCTGGTTTTTGGAGAGTGCAATATAAGTCAGCTGCATTCTGGTGCTTACTGATACTGAAGCATGTGTAGTTTCCCCTTCTTCTGAAGCATTATAAATTGTTTCCAAAATCCACAGGCCAGTTGTAGTGGCCGTACTTGAGTCAGAAAAGTCAGGACATGAAGATGAAATACTCTTCTCTCACCTTTCTGGCAAGATGTGAAAAAGAAGCCCAGACTACTTGATAGTGAAAAGCATGTTACAAGCCACATTCATTCCTAGGTAAATTCACCATCTCATTTCAGAGCATGGATTTTTTTTTTTGAGTTTTTTTTTTTAATTTGCTGCTTTTCTGAGCTGGAAAAAAGGCATTGCAATTTGTACAAAGCTGCTCTAGCCAGTCCCAGGAGCTGGCAGCCCCTAAGCAAACAGGAAGAGACTGATGCATGTTTTGAGAGTCAGTAGTTTTTGTGTTAGGCTCCTTTGGTGATACAAGGTAGGTAGTGGAAGTGTGGATAAATATTAACTGACTGCATGTGCTGCAGCACACAGTCATTAAGTGGTTTATGTGTGAAACCATGGAAGGAAGAGGCTGGAATGGAGACACTTTCTCCTGTTTGATGTGAAATACCTGGTGGTGAGAGATGTAATCAAGAGAAACGTGTTCTTAGGGTGCTGTATCCTTGTTTTAATTAAGCCTTGTCTGTTGCACTTGGTGATGCTCGCAGTGGTACAAATGTCTGTTTGGCTTCTTTGACATTCAACGTGTTTTGTTGAGGCAGAAAGAGTGTGGTCAGTCACTAAGTGGAAGCATAACTGAAGAGTTGGGTCCAGGCTAACTTATTTCACAGGCTGTGGGAGTGGTTTTAATGGAAGACTTCTGCTGGGCAGACTTTCTTTAGCTGAAAATGTTTGTAGATGCTGTGATCATATGGGCCTTTCAGTACCGAAAATCACTCCCCAAGTTATTTTTCTGGGGCTCATCCTGATGTTGGCCAGTTAGATGTCTTGTTGCCTCATGTTTTGTTTCTGTCATAAAAAAAAAATAAATTCAGGTATCTTTGTAATTACAAATTTCTGTCTGTCTCTGAAATAAATTGTACCTTCTTTGAATGTTTCTAGGAGGTTAATGAATAATTGACGACTGAGTAAAAGGGAAGATCCTTTTAACAGGCAATTGAATCTGGTGTGATGTATGAAAATTAATGGTTAAGCTTAGAGCTTTAAATGTGATATAAATATTTTTAGTATTTCGACATGATGATGTCCTTATTAGCAACAAGTTCAAACATTGTTATTTATTTTACATGCCTCTCAATGAATTCAGTTTCCCAAAAAATGAAGCTTAGAGTTCGTGTATTTAGGACCTGTCCTTGAATGCAAGGACCCTTGTTATGTTATTTTTGATTAGGTGAAGGGGAGAGCAAGTCTGGTTGGGGTTTTTTTCTTCCTCCTTAACATTTTTTTTTTCCCTCTTTGTTATGCTTGTGCAGGCATTTGTTCAAATTGAAAAAAGACAGCTCTGAGACTTTGTACCTTCTAGGAAGGAAGAATGTGCAATGATTTTTAAAATAGAAAATATTTTACATCTGTTGCTTTTATAGTTGGTTTTATATGTTAGCTACTGATAAGCCAGTAATAAATCAGTGTAAGCCCTGCACGCCTACACTTTTCCTTCTTTGAACACAGCTTGGATATTTTTTGCTCCCCGCTCTCCTCGGTGTGGTGAACTGCACAGGGAGTTTTCCTGTGTTGCAGAAGGATTTGGAAATGAAGTTGCTGCCACACTTCAGATCTTAATCTTCCTTGCTGTTTGCAGATGATTCTTTGCCAGTCAGCTGGGTCAATATTAAAACCAAGCTATGCTGCCTAAAACCTATCAGTGCTTCCAATTTCTCATATCTGGAGTTCCAAAATTGGTTATAAATTGAGTTCCCTTAAAGGCAGGAAGGCCACAAGTGACAAGGCTCAGCCATTTCCAGCCTGCCAGTGAGCTGCACTCTCAGCCTGGGGCAAGGCAGGGGCTGATGATTTGCTTTGTTCCCTTTTTGTTTACCAGGGTTTGTCTTTGCCTTTTAGGGGCTCGCATACCGCTTTCTGCCAGTCATCAGTGAATATATTAATGTGGTTAAGTTGTCCCTGGGTGGTGGTGGTGGTGTTGTTATTATATTGATGTGTTGTTCTCAGTTCTACACCCTCTAAAAAATGAGTATTTTCTTTCTGCTTCAATTTTTTCTTTATGTGATTATGTAGAAACGTTGCTGGTGATACTAGGACAGCAATGGAGATGGCAGCCTGACAGTAACTAGCTCAGAAATTCTGTCTTTCAGATCCTCAGCCTTTCTCTATCCATTTGTTTCCATTTCAAAGGTGGTCTGCCTTTTAGTTGACTTTATTTTAATCAAATCTGTGTGAGTACAAGGCTGTGTTGTGGATGTTATTTATAGCCCTACAGCGTCAGGTGCAAAGTGATCTGAGCAACAGCTTCTGGTCAGGTTAAAAAAAAAAAACAACACCTCAGGGTGAAGGTTGTAGGAATGACTTCAGTCTGTGTTTTTGGGCTGAGGGAAACTCATTACTGGTAGTGAAACTGTTGGAGGCTGGTTGTGTGTTGTTGGAACACTCATCTTCTGTATTTACTGGCAATTTACCCTTGGGCACTGGAATGCTGGTAAATACAAGCAGGGAGGTGAGGGCAGGGGAGTGAGCTTTACTGTATGACAGCACATCTCCATGCCCTGGGAGCTGTGAGCCTCTTGCTGGAGAGGGGAACAGAGGGCAAAAGCTAATTAGCCACCTTGAAATTTTTTTCTTCATGTAAAGGTCATTTTATATTTCACCACCAGTGCACTGGTTCTGCAATGGGTGCAAGAGGCAGAGGAAGCAAAAAATTACAGAACCCTTCCCCACTTGCTGCTCTGGGATAAGGTGATACCTGTGCCCTCTCCCAGCACTGTGCTGAGATTGTGTACAAATCTCAGGTTCTGTGTGGCTTGGGCTGCTCCCACATTTGTGATTGCTGATGCAGATACCTGGCACCTTACTCATCTGGAGCAAGCCAAGGTGTTATGTCACCCAGCCTTTGTGAATGCCTGACATTTCCTCTCCTTTGGGCAAGAGCTGGAAAGGAAGTTGGTTTATTTAGAAAAGAAGGGGGTTTTTTTGTTTACTTCTGTCTATTCATACTCTTGGTAGAAAAGATATTCCTGCTTCCTTGTGAAACATCTGGCTGAATTATAAGTGTGAGGAAGTGGCTGAAGAAATGGCTTAACTGAATTGTTATTTAGTTGTTAATTTTGTAGCTCTGATTTCTAAATTCTATATTTCATTGTGGCATAGCCATATATAGCCTCATATTGCTGTTAAAATAAGCAAATAGTGATAATAACAGAAGGCCCCCCCCTTAAAAACCTGAGCTTAAGTTTGGTGTTCTGCACTGAGGCAGGCAGTGCTGAAGGAAGGAGCTTTCCCATGCAAAGCCCTCAGGAGCCACCTGGAGCAGACCAAGTGCTCAGTGATTCCAGCCTGAATTCCAAGTCCAGTTCCTCCTGCTCTGGCTCTGTTTTTAGACAAGAAAACAGTGATTAAAACTCCCCTGTGTCTGGGAATGTCATGCAAGTGGACAGGGATGTGTAAAGAGACCTGCTAGCTGTCCAGTGCCAGACAGCCTTGTGCAGAGAAAGCCTTAGCTTTCTCTATGGGTCTGGAGAAATTCTAACTTTGATTAGAAACATCATTCAGCGAGACAGGGGAGCAGTTTTTGTCTTTTCTGCGTCTGTAAATGTACGCAAATGTAAGTGAACATTAATTTTAATTTTTCAAATTGTGTCCATACACTTTGTTTCAGCAAAACCAGATCTTTCAGATTTAGTTATGATTACTTCCCACGTAACCCAGAATACCTTTTGGATATAATTCTTTAGCTGGTAACTTGTTAAAATCTGGATATAAGGTACAAGGTGGTTTTCTTAATTGGACTGTGCAACTTGTTAGATAGGTTTGTAGCCAGGAATCAGTTCCTCCTTGTTCCCACAAGTATTTGAGAATGTAGTTTGTAGATCTGTGGTGTGAATGGTCTGGCAAAGGGCTCTGCCCTCCTTTCCTGGGGTCTGCTTTGCCCTTGAGCTCTGTACCTGTTGCTGCTCTGGAGTCATGGAGAGTGTTTGATGTTCTTGTTGGATGCATGGTTACCTGATCTGGGAAATAGCCGAGCCTCTGAGACATTCCTGTGACACTCCTCATGCCAGGAGGAACACATGCCCACAGTGTGCCTGCAGGTACAGGGACCTGCCCTGGGAGGTGGTGCTGTCTGAGCCCTGCATGGGGGTGCTGAGGATCCACTGTCACACCAGGAAAGGCAGGATCAGCCACAAAGGCTTTTTTCTCCCATCTCTCAGCATTTTTCTGGTGGATAGGGATTCTTATGTAGTTCACCATGTTCCTTTATGTGGTTGAAGCTGGTTAGGAAGCAAACCTGTGTTTGAGCTGAAAATTGTATCTCAGCTCCTGTAGTTTTCCAGTTCAGCCCTTTTTTATCCCCTTGCTGGCTCTGCAAGGAGACACAAGGGAAAATTTGGAAATGGTAACTGAATTATTTCTGTTGTGTCATGCAATGGAATGATTTATTCAAAGCTGAGTGTGGGAAGGAAATCTGATATGATGAGCCAGGGGCAATCCTTCTGTAAATTATCTCTCTCCCCTCCCATGACCACAATATTCCTTCTGTCATTCTTTCTCACTCTCCCATCTTCTATGCATTTTTCTCTTGCTACAAAAGGGTGGTGAGTATAAGAGGGTTTTTTGAAGTACCTGAAACTGTTCCCTGAGCAGGGAGGATCTAACACCACACACGATGCAAGCCTTGCATAGGAAACAGCACATAAGATTCATGTTGTCATTTATGTATTATAAGCAATCTAAGTATTGATGCACAAACAAAAATACAGATAATGGAGGAACTGCTTGCAGTGTGCATTTGTCTTCAAAGTCAGTAGCAGAACTTACTGCAGAGAGAACTCCCTAAGATCCTCTGACCTTAAGAGTACAGCTTGACTGTAGCTGGCAAGTGAAGTCTACACCAGGCTCTGCTGGGTGGTCTCCTAGACAGCATTGCCTCTACCCACAGCTCTTATCTACCCTCTAGCCTAGCTCTTATCTTTGGCTTTGTACCATCACAGGTACAGAAGCACCACTTAACAGGAGCTTGCATTTCAAACAGAAAATCACACAGAGAAATACTTAGGTACTGCTAAGGGAAGGTTAACAGTAATGCATTTCTCCAGGTGTGGGTATGGGCACGTATCTTCACAATTTTAGCTGTAGCCGTGATGTGTACAAAGCCTACTGCTGTTGTAATCAAAACAAGTGAAATCCGCTTTCATGAATTGCAGCTGGATTCTTTCCAAGGAGCTTGGTTTCCTTTTAATGTTGGGTTATTAATTAGCTCAGCAATTCGTTCTAGTTTTATTTGGAACAACTCAGCAAGTGTTGCCATATTTGAACTCTTCTGTAAGTGGCAGGAGTTTTCTTGAAAGAGGTCTTTCACCGCAGAAAAGCGAATATACCCATGGGAGGATGGCTTTTACTCAGGAAGATCCATCTATTCCCAACCTACTTGCCAGCTTCCATGGAAGGAAGATGTGAAGAAACATGGTCTTTCTCTTTCCCAAAGTTATTGGAAAGCAATAGGAGGCCTTCCATCCATTCAGCAAAAATATTTATCTCTTACCCCACTTTTAACAGGATATATTAGTATTTGAAACTGATGAAGCTACATATTCATCCTGGCTGTGAGAAACCCTTGAATAAACTCACACATTTTTCAGGGTTGATTCTGGATAAACTTTGAATCCCAGTGGATGTTTCTGGGTGGCCTGGTTTGGTATTCACAGAGATCCTTAGCACAGCAATTTAAATGGAAATATAAGATGCTGTAGGCACTGTAATGCCAATTCCCTTTTTATTGTTATTCACTGTCTAATCAGGTTTTACCAAATCAAAGACTTATGGTACTTAACAGGAAAAAAGCTTTCACACCGGTATTTGTAAAGATAGCAAGGAAGAAATTTAAGGAACATTTAAGCTTTAGCAATTACGAGGTCATTTTATGTTGTATGTGACAACAGCACATGAGGAATGTTCCTCTTTGTTCTCCTCTGTGTGTGTGCACAGAGGTGCTAGCCTGCTGAGTTACCCTTGGCTTGAACCAGAGGTGTGCTTGGAGAGGGCTGGAAAGGGAATATTCTTTCCCTGGCAAGTTTTGTGCACTGTCACTCAGCCCATTGGATTACACTTTGCTGCAGAACTGCCCACAAACCAGCCACAAGCAAACCCCACCATACAGAGCACTCCATGTGCACAGAGTGGTGGAAAGTGATCTCTACAGCATAGAGATGATGCATTTAACATAAGGAATAAAAGCCTGTAACCAAATGCTTAAGACTTGATTTTGAATGAAAAATAAAATTTTTGTTGCTTCAGGAAGCAGGTTTTTTCCCAAGGTTGGATGTCATATCTTTTTTACTTGAAAATCAAATGACCAAAAGGAAATCTTCACTTCGCCTTTCCTGTTTTTTTTCCCTAGAATACTTTCTTTCATTCCTTATGGGAAAGTTACTTGGAAGATAAAAGCTCATGGGAAATGAAGGAGGAAAAACAATATCTGTACTACTTCCAACTGTGCACCGTCTGCTTTTGTATCAGGAGATATTTTCTCACCATCTATGCATTACCACAGCCTCATTTTTCTTTTTGTATTCTTATGGGCTTAAAATTAGATGAGATCTGACCAGGGACTGTCCTGCCCATTCTTATTCAGGCACAGTGGTTGCTTGCAGTTTTTGGCATGGTTCCCTCCTGTTGGGTGGGTATCCCCATTCTGTCTGCCTGCCTTTGCCTTCCCCAGACCTGTGTCAGGGTTAATGCTGAACCCTGGAGACAGAGAATTATTAATGCAAAAGTCACCCCATAGTCTGAGTGGCATCTCCTTCTGCGGTGACTGCATGTGCTGCTTAAAGCCCCCAAAGTACAGCAGCTCATTGGCTCTGCATCCCTGCGCTTCCCCTTTCACAGTGTTCATTAAACATCTATCCAGAGTGCCTGGCATAAATCTTTAAAAACGAGGTTGCCCTGGGGGCCAAATGCGTGAAGGGCTTTCACAGAGGCTCACTAATTGCTCTTGATTAAATCGCCTGCACTTCTGCTGCCCCTCGGTGCTTTCAGCCAGCGCCGCGGAGTTCCGGGCTCTCTCCGACGTGGTGATGCCACCTGAGCAAGTCAGGTCCCCTGAGATGGATGGGATGGGTGATTCAGGGCATCACCCTAATTTCCACTGATTGCTTCTGAGACACAGGGGGATCAGGGGAGGAAAAGGAACTGGGGGCTTTTGCCTTTGCAGTTATGTGGGTGTGTATATTTACATATATCTGTAAATATGTGTGTATGTTTATATACGTGCATGGTGGGGGGGGGGGCGTTGCAATTGTATTTATGAGAGTTTAATAAACAGCACCCGGTGTTTGCTCAGATTCTGTGTACCCAAGCCCATGGAGGGCTTGTTATGAAGTTGACACATGTGAAAGGAGCGAGGCGCTTTCCCGGAGTTGTGCCTCTGGCTGTGAGATGCTTCAGACAAGCTGTCTCCTTTTGATCTGAGGAAGGGGGTGCAGGGCAGGCAAAGCTTTATTACAGTCTAAAAAGCACTAAGTACATTTCTTGCTCCTCCGTTTAGTTTTCTTCCATGCTTGTCTTTTCTGTTTGATAAGCTAGGCTGCAACCAACTCAAGACTCCTGTGTCAAATTCTTGTGAGTGGTATGCAGTTCTGCTGACAATGTGCTCAAATCCGGGGCTCAGTGCATCTCTTCACTCATCCAACAGCATGATGGTAATGGCAAAAAAAAATCCTCCTGAGGAGCACCTCATGTGGGATTGGTGCCTGCAGAGAGAGGGGCTGCCTTGCTGTCTCAGTGAGCTGGGAGGCATTTAATAGACCTGAAACAAGGTGTTAGGCTGTTGTTTCTTTGTTCTTGCTTCTTTGAGGACCATCATCCATCTGGAGGTTGGAAACTGAGCTTTTGAAACAGCTGCTGTTGGAATATTGTTTGCCAGTTGGTAAATTAGGAGATGTGCGGACTTCCAACTATTGAATTCCTTCTCTGTTCTTATTTTAAGTAGCTACAATATTGTCAAAAATTTGCTAACAAATACAGATGCAGATGCCTTTCAACTAAAGCATCAAAGAAAATGAGCTCCTCTGATACATCTCACATCAGTTTTTGTTTCAGCTCCTCGCATACACTCCTGTCAGAAAGATGTCAGTAATGATTTAGATCCTGCTAAGAGAAAAGGCGCCAGCTGTTGTGAACAGCAGAGGTGTTAGGTTTGTAAAGCGTTGCTGTGACCAATTGTGCATTTCCTTTAGAGAAAGCCACCTTTCTGGATCAAGAAAGAGTCCCATATATTTCTGTGCAATCTTAGGTTTTTGCAAAAATAAACAAATATTTATATGGATTTGGAGAGTATAGTAAGGGGGCAGGAAATTTTAGAGTGGAGGTGGATGAGAATTTTTTTTCTATAGGTGACAACATATATAAAAATGTATGTCATGGTAAAGCTTTTTAATCACTTTTTAATTGCATTTAAATTAAGTCATCTTTATACTGAAATTAGTGTGTTCTGTATCTAGCCATTCCTCACGGTCTTTGTCACTGCTGTTTAGGTTTCCAGGGGCATTCCCCTTGTGCTGTTGCATAATGCTGTAATTCATGTACAGGACCTGTCACCAAAAGTCAGTGTTGGTTGGGAGCTGTGGAGATATGCTGCTGCTGCTGCTGCTGCTGCTGCTTTCCTCTGGAAGTAGGATAGATGGCAACTGCAGTACCTCAAATGTGATTTAACGTTTCTTTGGGTTTATTCCTTTGTGCATAGCAGGCAGCATGGTGTGTTAAAGGTTTCTTATGCAGTCAGCTGTCTGTTTTGTAAGATGTTGTTTGTCTTGTGCAATGTTAACCTTGGCAAATACAGATGCCATGGGATGAAGGGAGGAGTGACACGTGCTTCTTTCACTGCCACTGATGCTCCTTGTGAGACCTTGCATCCAGGGCATGGTTGCAGATATCTCTGCATCCCACACACTGGTCAGGCAGCCTCTGCTCAGGGTCTCCTGTCCCTGGAGGAGCCGAGGTCAGCCTTGCCCTGCCACATACACATTGTGCCTGGGAAGTCCCCAGCTCCTGCAGCCTGAGGTAATGAGGATTGAGTAAACACCCTGCATTGAACCCAGCCTGGCTCCGTGCTTGTGGTCCAAACCCTCTACCTGTGGGTAGCTACAGACTGTCTGCAACTCAGAGGAGAGTTCCTCCTAAGATACCCTGATGCAGTTGAGCAGTACCAGGCCTGAAAAAGGGATGGTGTGTTACTCATTTGTGCCTTACAGGAGCAAGTCAGGCATGTGGAAAGTAAAGAGACAAAAGGCTGCACCTTGTGTTTTAGTTGGATTTTGCATGAGAGGTGTAGCTATATTTATTTTTTCCATGCTATGCCTCTCTGTGAGGCTCCCTAGTGTATCTAAAGGGTGTTTTGCCTGGCATCAGTTTTGGCACTGTCCTGGTCTTTGTATACCAAATGATCATCTGATCTAGTTTGGATAAGAAATCTGTTCTGATTAGATATTTCCTTATCAAGATAGCTCCATCCATCAGATCCAGGCTATCTGTTGAGGTCAGAAATGAAGTGTGCTGCTGCACATCTGGTGAGGTGTTGTGCTGGCTGCCTGCCCTGGTGCCAGCCTGACGGCTCTGTCAGCTCAGCTTATGTCAGTGCTCAGGCAACTGATTTGACACATATTAAATGTGTTAATTAAATGGTGGGCTAGCATGTGTTTAAAAGATCTCTCACCAAATTGATGATGTCTAGAAAAGTACCTTTGAAGGAGCAGCTGTGTCATTTCGCAGGTGTATTTTTTAGAGTAACTTCTGTCCTGATGTGCTGTTGGGGGAAAATAATACTATTACTTGGCTGTTGGAGGTTCAGTCTATTACTGTTCTCTTTTCTTGGCAGTGGATTGGATTTCTCCAGAGAGGAAATTAGATTTTTCCTTCCCTTTCACTCTGTCTCTGTCCTGTGCTTACATCAATTGGTGGTTGTCCTGTGCTCTGCAGTGTGTGTGATAACCTTTACTTCCATGAGTTACTTCATTTGCTGTTCCCTAATAAACTGTATTTACACGTGATGCTTCTTTCCTTCTGGTGACAGCAAAGGCAATCAAGATGATGTGCTCCTTGTCTAAATTCATGCAGGAGTGAGTGCTAGCTTAGCCTGGGCCATTTCAGCCAGGACTGAATCAGAAGTGTGCTAATTGAGAGATGAGAAGTGGTAGGGTAGGGCTTGCAGCTCTTAGGAGTTTGTGTCTAGTAACCAAGGGGAAATTTGTGTATATAAGCAGATATGCTGGATTTTATTTTCCTGTCCCCCTAGCAGCCAGCTGCAAACTTGTTTGGGAGTTACTGATAGTTTTTGCTGCAATTTTATCTGGTCAGCTAGCCAAAAGCTAGCTTGGGGGCCGTATTATTCTAGGAGTATCCGGTGAAATTATTTGTTTACAGCAGAGGACAAATCCCACAGAGAGTGTTGGAGGAAGACAAGGTCCCAGAGGTTTGAGAGAGCTTGGTGGGAATTAGGAAACACAGCAGCAGCAGGGACAGGGTCACCTCCCAGCAGTCTTCAAGATCACTGTGGCAGAGCTCATGGTGCCAGAAGGGTGACCTCAGGGAGCACAGAGGTGGTGGGACGTGCTGGAGATGCTGAACAGCTTGGGAAACTAAATACTCTTAGAGGGTTGTTTTTTGGTTTTTTTTTCTTTCCTTTTGTGCTCTGATGAAAAGCAGAGTCCGAATGCAAAATTCTTTCTCAATGTTGCATCCTGCGTTTGACTCTTGGCTGAACAGAGCAACTGCTGGGGCTGAGGCAAGCACAGCCTTGGTGTTGTAGGTTGCTACTGCCACTGGGAATTTCTGGTGTCCCACATTTTACACCTAAAGCTGTGTTGCCAGAGAATTCTTTTCAAATTATGAGTGTTTTTCACCTGAGTCACATTTTTTTCCTCCCTTTTGACGCAGAGGAACATCTCAGAGAGGTGCTTAGATGGAAGGAATTAAGAGTATTGGGTGTGCAGTAATATGGGGGAAACTGACAGAAACTGGGGGATTTTGTTTGGTTTTTGTTTTAATATAATGTGCAACCGTGAATGTGAATCTAGAATCAGACTGTTTCCTTGGGGATTTTTTTCAGTATGAGTGCTGTTGGCCAGACTTCAGGTGCTTTGTCTTGGCCATTTTCTCCAAGGGATATTCCTATATAATTACAGTCTTGGTGGCTCACGGATGGAAACTGGGCAGGGAGGGAACACTGGGAAGGCACAAAAGGCTGCTACCTTGTGGTTTCAGATGGAGCTAAAACTTGGGCTGCAGAACAAGAATTTCTTTGTGTTTTGGGTCTGGAAATAGGCGAGTGATCGCTACAGAGTTGTTCAAGCAGTGCAATGTAGCCTCTTTTTCCTCTTGATATGCTGTTTGCAAATGACTTAACTTCTTTATTTTTTTTAAGTGGAAGTATTTGCCTTTCATCCTTGTGCAAATATTCTGAGAATAAATGTCAGCCTTTTAGGACAAACAAGAGGGTTCCTGAAATCTGAAACAGATTGTTACCGGTGTGCAAGTGCATGATCAAGTGAGAAAGGAGAGACAGGATGTGGCTCTTAGTCCCTCCATGGAAGTGACAGCTTGCCTGGAGGGAGTTGAAGGAGGTGGGCTATGCAGGGTCATGTGCTGTGGCTGCATGAGCTGATGTTAACCTTGTAATACTGCAGTTCTTCTCCTGTTTGTGTCTTCATAGACTGCTCCTTCCACAGCTGCAGAGGATGGGAATAAAAAAAAAAACAGTTGGCAAGGGGAGAGGACAGCATTTCAGATGTCAGGCTGTGGCATACTTACACGACTTTATCTCACTTTCCCATCTTCTTTTCACAAGAGGTTGCCTGAAAAACTGTTGTAAAGGTTACCAGCCCAGTTTGTCCATTCCATCCCAGTCCCAGGGAGAGAAGCTGTTAGCAAAGACATTTTGCCCTTTCTAATATAAAGTCCTTGTACCTCTTGTCACCAGTGCCTGTTGCATTTGCATTGATTAACCTGTTGTCTGACCTGGGATTTTACCATGCCTCCCTCTGCTGATGCCCAGGGCAGTGACCTGCTGCACAAGGCAGTGGGGCTGAGCCCCTGGGGCACTGCAGAGGTTCTTCAGCAGCTCCCTCCCTCACACTCAAGCAAGCCAGAGAGCTCATGGACATGCCATGTCTGGCCCCAGGACCCGGTTTCCACATTTCCCAGCCAGAGGTGCAATATGCTGTGCAAGGAGTCTCATGTGTTCAGTGCCTTGTGCCTGGGATGCCCCTGGGGCCCAGGTCTGGGTCACAGCTACGGTGAGACAGCTGCCCTCAGGCTGGGCTGTGCTTGCAGCAGCTCTGCCTTAGGGGTTGTCTGGGTCCAGCTTGTTTGTCCACTGTTGCTGAGTGCCTGTTGACTGTGGGAGAGGCTCTCCCCTGTGTCCTGAGCATGCCTGATTGCACTGCTGAGTGCTGCAGGACGGATTTGCATGCAGGTTTCAACTTGCCCATAGGATCCCTTGCCTGGGACTTAGGGAAATTCGGTCTCTGAATTGGATCTGCTGCTCTGACTGAGCTGCATAGAGTAGAAATGCTGGGCAAGGAAGCAAAATCCATGGGTGTCTCCTTGCCCACATGAAATTTTCCAAGTAGAGAAATGGATGTATCTGGGAGTTTTCAATATTGATGATAATTTCCATGATTAGGGTGTGTAACCAGCATTTGCTCCAAGCTCCACAAATTAATTGAGATGGAAACTTTTTCATTGATTCGGGGGGCTGCTTGCTTGCTCAGTTTGCCATGGGTGGGTAAAGCACATCTGAGTCTTGCAGTGGTTTTGTCTGAGTCGGTGCTTTTGTCACCTGGACTGGGTGGGAATTGTTTCAGCCACAGGGGCCTCATGCCTGGGTGCATCGAGGCCCCATCAGCTGGGTGCCTTTCCTGCTGCCAGGGCAAGGCTGCTGCAGAGGGTGCCTTTGCTGCAGAGGTGGGAAAGGGTTGACTGACAGATGCTTGCTAAGAACTGCAATGTTGAATCTTTTATCGTACAAAATTGAAGCCAGATATGTTGGAAAGTCAGTAGGCTGCCCTAATATGTAAAAGATTTCAACAGAGATATGGTATTTCACATGGTGCTGGTGTTGCTTGAGAGTCACGCTCACCCAGCTACAGCACGGATTGTTTTTTTGTCATCTCCAGATTTTTTAGAGGAAAGGGCAGAAACTGATCATATGCATGTGATAATCTAGAGAAGAAAATAGCTGCTAAACAATCTCTGAAGCTATTTCCTTTCTATACAATGAATAACTGCTGCATGTGGAGTTTCTTACTGTGCGCCAGTGACTTAATAAAATATACTTTTATTATTTGGTCACCTCTTCCTGACTTTATATATGAGTTGATATCTCGGTTATTTTTATTTTTACCTGATGCTAACCTGAGCAATGCAATTAAAATGCCAAAGCCTTATGTATCTAATGCAGATTTCCTGTTTCTATAGCAACAAAACTTGACCTTGTACTTAATGAAGGAATATTGGAGTGTGAGTAACTGTGACTTTAAGGTTTAGGAAAACAAACAGAAGCACTTTATATTTGGAGATTAGAGAAATAAAACGGAAGTGACCGCTTTGCATAGAAAAAAAATTTCCTAGGCTTGGGATACTTCATTAGTAAGAATGAAACCATATTAATGTAATAAGGAGCTCTGTGTTTTAATCTTGTTTACCAAATTAAAATGTAAAAGCCTTTTATAGCATGTGAGAGTCTTCGAGGGCTTTTTCTCCCCCTTTTGTTTCCAAAGCTGCTGTGTTTGTGGTTAGGCTAATGAAAATTTGGGCTGCCTGACAACAGATATATTTTCCTTTTGTATTGGCAAAAATCCATTGGTAGTTTTAGTACTGGCTGAAAAGAAAGGAGGCAAAATGTGTGGTGTTTAATCCTACATTTGAAATACAAGCTAGTTCCTGGTCAGTTAGTTGAAATCTGTGTTACAGTAATACATGCAAACTGCAGGTTAGAGAGTGAATGAAGGAGCAGCTGTCATCTCTTCCTATTTTCTCACAGCTTTTCAGTTAAATTTTTAATAACCATTAAATTCTAATTTAAAACCACCATAGGAAACACCCCATAGAAAAGCAACAACGCTGACAGCAACGTATCACAAATGTTTACAGGCCTCTTTCTGTATCAGCGTTCCAACAAGTGCTGCACAACATTTGTAGCAGGTTTATTGAGCTAAAGTATTAGCCTGTGCAAGTGAGTGTGGGCAAATGGGAAATATGAAATATTCCTATTGCAATCTTACCAGTGAAAAAAATTCCACAAGCCAGTCCAATTTTTGTGTTTGCTATTTCTTCTGTGACTTTTTAAGATTTTGTTCTTAGGCTGTGATTCTGATAAAATCATATTCTTACTGAATAAAGATAGCCAGAATTCAGGGTTTAAGGAAACATTTGATCTAGTGAATTGAGTTTTTATCTACTCACTTGTCACAAGACAGCTGAGGCAACCAAAGATGCCAGTGATGGCGGTAAATCGCCCCACAGCAAAAGGAAAAATGAGGGGCAGGATAAGACAGATGGGAGGCTGGCTTGTTTGAAAGTTGATCAAGATAAGCTATTGGGAAAAGCAAACCCAGAAACCACACACTCAGCAGAATCCAGCTTGGAATTGGCTGAGTTGGAGCACATTAAGCTGTGGGCAGGTGGCATCCCATTTGAGCTGGGAGCTTGCATCCTGCTGAGAGCTGTGCTCTTCCACCTCCCAGCAAACTGTTTGCAAAGGCAGGTGGTGTCTCTGAGAAGTGTGAAAAGGCATGACCCAAGATCTTTGGCTTGTGTTTAACTATACATTGCCTTTTAAAAATAAACAATGTATTATTTGGTAAAATGCTTCCCTAGGCAGAAACTGAAGGAAATCTGGCAATGAGGATAGAGCAGTTACATGGAAGTTGCAGTGTTTGCACCACAGACACCTGTTAATGGCTTTCTCTAGAGCCTAAATATGGGAGGAAGCAAAATTTATTTGATTCTGCATAGCTTTGACCAAAGCTCCTGAAGGACATGAACTCCCTTCAGGTTTCCTAGAGATGCTCTGGGTGTGTCTTTGCTGGTGGGGACTGATTGTCTGTGTGTTCTGTCTTTCAGGGATAGAGCTCTGTCCTCCCGGGCACCGGTTCATGATCACCATGGTGGCCAGCTTCATCGAGATGGCGGGGCAGTTCCTCATGCCAGGGCTGGCTGCCCTCTGCAGGGACTGGCAGGTCCTCCAGGCAGTCATCATCTGTCCCTTCCTGCTGATGCTGTTTTACTGGGTGTAAGTATTTCTTCCTGCTGCCAACGAGCTCCTGGTGTCGGACTTGGGGGATGCTCCGCTGTCAGGAAGCGTGTGTGCTTCACAATACATAGGAGCCTTTCCCTTTCTTCTTCCATTCACCTTGTGTAAAGGCTTGACTTTGAAATGAGAAAGAATGCCTTCATAATCTGCTGTAGCATGCATATATGCTACACCTTGCAACACGGTGGGCACTTGGGAGATAGTCCTCTTTCTCCGAGGTGAAGTTGTACTTTGTTATTATTCTGGCTGTCACTTCCCCTGTAAAGACTAAAATAGTTCTTGAGAGGATGTATCCCAGCCTAGCTGTTGTCAGATTGTGACTGCATGGCTGTATTTTCCCTTAGTGCCTATGCTGTGGTTCTGGACTGACACTGTTGGTTTCTTTGATCCAAGAAAAGTTACAAGCAACATCTGTCAGCCCTGGAACAAGCACACTTGGGTGTTTTGTGTGCGTGAGGTAGTCAGCCCTGAACTAGACTTGATTTTGCCCAAATTAGCACATGCTGTGCTGAAGTCTGGGTGGCTGGTCTGTGCCAGGCAGTGGCTCAGGATTGTTCCTGCAAGGAATTCCCCACTCCTGACTCCTCTCTGCCTATGGCACTGTGGTGTTGATACGACCGTTCTGAGAGAAGTAGGATGGCTTTCACCTCGGGAATAGTGCCAGGTCCATCCCCACCATGACTTTATAAACATTCCAAAAAATCTTTCTTTATTGCTCTGTCTTAATAGTGACACGCAGTGGCGGCATAAGACAGCAGAGGCTTATGAGAGCAAAACCATAACAATAAGGACACTAACAAGTCTAAAATATTTAGTTACTGTACACTGAGAAAAATGAGGGAAAAGGCCACTACTCTGTGCAGGACCAAGCTTGTTACGTACCATGGGGAGCTGGGCTGCTGGTTGTAATGCCGGACAAGTTACAACATGTAAAAACTTGGTACAGTGTGTAACAATTATATTTTTGTATTAACTTCTTACAGAGCCCTCCTATGTTGTAGATGGTAACCCTCAGTGGGGATTTCACTGCTTATTCCCAAGGCAGATATGCCTCAGCCTGGACAAAATACACACTCAGGAGAATTACAAGTCCCTTGCAAAATAATGGCAGCAGAGGAGGGGGGTTACCCCTGTATTCCAACATATGACATTTAAATAGCCTCATCTTGACAGTGTTAATCTTGATGAATAATGAAGGGTGTTTTTGTTAATCTGTGATGCTGTTCTTCCCTCCCTTACCTGCTGTATGTTATACAGATGCTGGTCTGCTCCAAAGCTTCATGTAGTAATGCCTGCCAGCTGAAACACCTAACGTTCACCACTGGATAAAACACGGTATCAAAGAGAACATTTACAGACATTTGCGTCCAAAAGGATGGTACGGTAGTATGGAGATGCCTAATGAACATGGGGGATGGCGTGGAGAACAGGCATCCCTCAGCAGTCTTCTGGAGGCCACAGGTTTTCCAGGTGGCTTTGGCAGGGTCTCACACATCCCTGTTGAGAGATCATTCCTGAGTGACATTGAAAGGGACAGGAGATACTAAAAATTATTCTGTAATCTGCAAGAAGAACTCTGTGGCTTTTTAGCTGGGCAGGGCAGGTAAACCAAGCAAATAAGTCCCTCTTATATATTTTGGAACATAGGAACTTGATAAATAGTGGTAATAGCCCGAGGATCAGGATTTGTGTTGCCCAGGGTTTTTACATTTGCAGAAATGAACCTTGGTTGGGATGCCTCTTTAATTATATTGTCAGTACAGTATGTACTTTTCTCTCAGGCTTTTTGCTTCCATCTGTTGCATATTCTCTGGGAAGTGTTACCATTTTATTACCTCTTTCTTTCTTTCCTGCCGAACGGAACGTGGACCCGCAGCATGTGCCACAGATAAGGGAAGAAAAGTAACTGATTGGTAATAAAAGAAGAGCTGGAGAACTGCACTGCTTGTTAATTCCCCATCATGTACCCATAGCAGTGAGTCCCATAACAGATGCTGCAAACAGCCCCAGCACTGCCTCCTCCTTCCTCTGTGCTCTCCTTACTTCCATCTCCTGCAGTGAGAGTGCTGCTTTCCCCTCCGGGCTGGGGCTTAGCCCCCTTCCCACCTGTGGTTTTGCTCTCTGTGGGCCACGTGCACGTGGCAGGCTGTACCTCCCCAGGAGGTGCCTGCCTGAGTGCATTGGGAAGCTGGGTGGGGATGGGGGAAAAGGGAGAGGCAGCAGATTTTGCTAGGAGGGATGGGTAGATGGGCTTGGACACAAAAGTATGGAGCTGAAGCACTTCTTCCCCCGCCCCCCCTGGGTTCTTGTGCTAGCTCTGTTTCTGGGGAGCTTTTGGGAGGAATGCTTCAGGGGATAGGGTAAAAGATTCAAAAGAGGCCCTTACCTCAGGTTATCAATCCAAGGCTTTATTCCCAATGGGGTCCTGAGGCAAAAGAGAGCGAACAAAGAAGAACATGGGTTTTTATCTAGTCTCTGTCCCAGGACAGATAGCTGGCCTCAAGCCAATAGGTCAGAGATAAGGGGGGAACAGGGTCAAACTAATAGGTGCAGACATCAGGGGGTTTCTGGGGAAAAACCATTTTCCCCAGAGGAATACAACATGGAGCAGATGCCCCTACTGGGCTCTTAGGTCATTCTGGAAGGGCAGAAAGGCACCCATGTAAGCCAGACATGGGCACAGGGGTTTGTGACAGGTGTATAAAGGTAATTTAATGGAAGTTAAGACTCCTTTCAAGTATTAGAGCAATAAGGGAATGGGAGCTCCAGTTATACAGAGACCTTACTTCTTCTCCCTTGAACAAAAGGAAGCTCCAGACAGGATGATGCCATGAATGTCAGTAAAAGTATCAATAATTGGAAATAAACTCCTGCTTCACTCTAACCAAAACTAAAAGAAATGGGAAGAGGTGGCTGGCTCTTTTCTGGTGCTTTTACATAGGATTTACTCACTGCAAGACACAAAGCTGCAACAACTGGGTTTGTTGACCTGAGGCAGACCCCCAATTGACAACACATTACAACCTTTCCATGGGCATCCATTTTCCATCCATCTGCACAGAATCACAGTTCTCCTTCCAGTTACATGTGGTACCTTCCTGGTCTTTGTCAAGGATTCTTCTCTCCTCTTAGGATTTCTCAAACTTAAGATCTTTATTCCCCAGTGTGCCTTCCAGTCATCCCCCTCTCCTCTCCCAAGCAGCAGCTGTGGAACAGGAGATGAAAGTTTAACCCTACCCCACCCTTGGTTTTTTCCTTGGCTGTAAGAGCATGGCCCTTTCCTTACTGATGGACAAATTAGCAGATTATCAACCAGCTATGCAAGGAAAATACTGAAGTTCAGCAGGAGGGAGTGCATGCATTGGCTGTGGTTCATCAGGGACAAACTGTCTGCACACCTTGGAGCAGGAACACGGAGGGAGCTTGGTGTACTGCTCTAAGGGAGACAGGAGAGAAAGGATGGAGTGGCACAGGAGGGTTGTGGTCATGCTCTGTTTAAAGCAATGAAGCTGATGGGAACTGTAAGCCAAAGGATCGGCCCAAAAGGTGACCAAAAGGTGAACTTTGTCACATTAGCTCAAAAAATATGTATTACTTTTCACACCCCCACATATGCTAATGACTGAAATCACCCAAATTCCAACCTAAACATGAAATGACATCACCTGTAACTTACCTTTTCCCTTCCCTCAAAGGAAACATTATAAATGTGGCTTAATTGAGGAAGGAGGCCTGAGCAGACTTCACCTTTGTATCCTGGGACTGTCAATGGGCTGTACCTATCTCCTCTCTCACCACCTGTTGTGCAAGACTCAAACACTCAGCAATACCAAGTGCTGCTTCAGGAAATCCAAAAAGCAAGCTTGTGATTGTGATCATACTTTCAGTGCTACTTAGTCATATCACAATTTAATGCATTTGTCAATGGTTGTATTATTCATACTTTAAGAATTATTGGTGTGTGCTTCCACAGTCCGTGTATTTATCACCAGCAACCCAAGAACCTGCATTCCTGATTCTCAGCAAGTGACACTTTTGCACCTGGCTGTGAGATTTATTGAACATGGCTGGACTTCTGCTCTGGCCATGAGAGTCCATTGGGTGCAGCCAGACTTAGTGTGTAACACTGTTTGAGAATTTGTGACCGTGGGAGTTGTTATTGAATGTGACTGGACTGATGACCTGGACTCAAGGCAGCCCATGGATTTTTAACTGTCCCTAAGGAACCTCTCACTGCTCACACTGAGTGATGGAGCACCTGAAAGATGCTAGGCTTCAGCATCTGCAGTTTGAGAAATCTGCAGGAGCCAGAAGATAAGAGGCATGTTTGTCCCCAACCTGTGATGCCCATCCTCGTGGCTCTTTTCCTTTTCCTACGTGTGGGTGGTCATCACAGGACTTGTTTGGAACCTGTAAGCAGAATGTTGAAAATCTAGAACTTACAGGCTGGTGTTTGAGGCTGTACCCTCTCCAGGGCCAAGGATGCAGAGATTTTGCATTCAAAAACTTCTTAGTACTTTAAAAAATGCTTTTTCTTTACAAGACTTTCTGCTGGAAGATGTGCCAAATCGTCTGTGCAGGGTGAGGGGTAGTAAATGAGCTGTCAAGCTGAATGGCTGTCATCATAGTTGTCAGATATTTTTATTGGCTGATAAAATTTAGATTATGATTTAGTCTGCCTGTTTTCTCTCCTTTTTATTTCTTCTTCCAAAAATACTTTCTCTGTCTCAGTTGGAGGCTTTGCTAAGGTGTCTTCCAAATTGTATCAGCCCTAAGAGATAGTACGATAATGGTGCAATTAACTGCTCAGAAGTACAAGAACTGGGCAGCATCCACAGCTAGCATCAGTGCTTTGTGAAGGAAATTTGAGATTTTATTATGTATTTGAAGTTAAAATTGTTGTTAAATTTGTTCTTGGTAAGGTCTTTTTTAAGAGTAATAAAAATGAGTACTTAACATGAAAAAAATAGAGTGAGATCTGAGAGTTTTCATGTCTCTAGAAGTATGGGAGGTTTCAGGGGTTTGCTCTAAGAGCTATGTATTTCTTTTGGATTTGTATTAAAATAAACTAATTTGGAACAAAAGGGAGAGTGACCAGTTAAGCTCATTAATCTGGTTAATATCAGCACTTGAAAGAAACAACTGGATGGAAAATGGACTTTTTTAGCTGTATGCATGTATATATTTAGAAGGCAACTAACAAAATATTATCTTTAGTAGGGGAAGCTTATCATTCTAAGAAGTAATTCTTCTCTTTCATCTGTCTTTAAAAGAGAACCCAGATTACTTCTGTCAGCTGTTTTCTTTCTTTGGTCTGAATTATGCTCACGCATGAACTGAGCATCTCATTCACTCCCTTCTTGGCAGCAAATATCTATTGCAGACAGTGCTGCCTCTTCCATTCATTTCTTTCAATTTGTATTAATGGACAGAGCACTTGTAATATGTTATAAAATTCCAATGTGTCATATTTCCATGTGATAGGATACTTCCTCTATGATTTGTAAATCAGGGTAAAAGAAAATATCATAAATTTGCACATACTGAATCTGTTTTCCCTCTTTTTTGTTTCATAAGTTATTCTGCTGTATTTTGAAATAATTACATAGCTTCTGAGTGATTAAATGAACAGCTAAAACTCTACCAGTTCATCCTCTGACAGAAACTTGGAAGCAGCCCTAACCTGTTTTCCCTCTTTAAAGTATTTTCCCAGAATCTCTTCGGTGGTTGATGGCTACACAACAGTTTGAGGCATCCAAGGAACTGATCCTTCAGTTCACACACAAGAACAGGATGAACACAGAAAGCGACATCAAAGGAGTGATGCCCGGTGAGTTGGACAGACAACTGCAAATCCCCCAGCTCTTCTTTAAAGGCTGCACGTAGCATTACTACCCAGAGTTAAATTTTCTATTTATTGCCTGTAAATCATCTCATTCATTCATTCATCCATTCGTTCATTCTGCTTTTCTTGAAAATCCATTCCAAACTCTAGCACTGTGTTAAAAACTACATGGCCTGTTGAACAGTCCTAGTAATTATAGTCTTGTCTTGCAGTGCCGTGTATCTTTAGAGACATCTCTTCAAGAATTTTACCACGGCTACAAGAGTGCATCTTCAGCTCTGTGTGCCTCTGGAAACTGTGTTTTAAGGAAGCTGCTTGCTGGGATCCTGCCCATCACCCAACACTTACTCTGTTGGTTTGGAGGAGCAGCAGCACTCAAACCCCCTATTCTAAAGTGCCAGCCCCCTGGGAAACTTAAACCACATTAGAGTTTCTCTTTAAAGCTTTGCTCCAAGAGCTGCTTTCCTCTCCTGCATCATCTGAGTGATGCTCCTTTAGGGATGGAGGGGTTGCTGCAAGTGACAGTTTTTGCTTGAGAGTCTAAAGTATCAATTCCTTGGTTTACTGATGCTTGTAGAAAGAGTTGGCTCCCCTCATCATCAGAATTGTCACTGAAATAGCCAAGATCCTGTCTTGCAGGTTGCTGTGCAGAAGAGACTCTGTGCATGTGTGTATGTGTGTCTAATTACAGCAAAGGCAAAGAGTTTCTGGATCTTTATCTCACCAGTGCACCTGTCAGATTTGGTTCAGGCTCCCCTTTTCCCTCTCACAGGCTTGAATCTGCCCATAAATACCCATTTTGCACTGTCATTTGCAATCTGTAACAGACTACCCACTTGTCAGAAAATGGTGGAAACATTTCCCCCACTTTTCCAAGTGCTCTGACCCCAGGGGCTGCAGGGGAACCTCAGCCAGGAGCTCTGCCAGTGGGTAGAAGTGATGCTTCTGCACTTGTCTGGTCCTTGTCAGAGGTCTCTGGGGTAACTGTAGTTTCTGTCAGTCAGTGTTTAAGGTGTCAGTCAGCACTGGAACAGGCTCAATCCAGGATAGGAAACTGTCACCATTAACATCAGTGCCTAATGAATAAAGCAGTCTCATCAGTGGGGGATGAAGGCCCAGTTCAGGATCTCTGGTGTACATACCCAGGTCATTGGTGTGATTTTTGGTGCAGCTGGCTTGCATGTAATTGTGTGTCTGGGGTTACAGTTCCTGGATCTGCATCACACAACATGGCTTTGCAGTGTAAATGCCATTTCTCTGGTAAAGTTCTCAAAAGCATTAGGGGTGTGTGAGCCTGTTGATCTGCATCTCCCCCACCTCATTTTTGCAGGTCTTCCTCAGCACAAATGATGGATCTTGAGAAATTATGGGTCCCTGAGCCAACAACTGGCCTTGGAGTTTCCCAACCAATTCCTTAATTTGGCTTTTGTCAGTCAGCTTCTCGAATTTGCAGATGAAATCAAATGTATTTTAGGGGAAAGAAAAAGCAAATTACCTGAGTTTCCTTTAAGGAAAATAATAATGACACAACTGTGTGCTGGAGGGATCTGTTTAAGCCGTGTATAATGATATTGCCCATGGAGGAATGCTAAATGTCAAAATGGCTTTTATGAGTATTATTTGTGACTGATTACTTTTCTCGCAGTTCCATGGTAGGAGTACACTCCTGTTTAAGGAGGGTGGTAAAACAGAGCATCATTTCACATCTTTATACTATGGATCCTCTGACTGCAAATACATTTAGATGTAGCAGTTGTCAGTACAACACCATTTGCAATTTATAAATTATTCAGAACATGGTCATTTCTGCCTCCTTGTTGATGATGAGGTTGTTGGGCTTTTTTATTATTTCTTCCCTCACTTTTTCTCTTTAAACTCTTTCCGCAGCCCCCCACTTAAATGCGTTTCTGATGCAGCCCTGGAGGGAAGCTGCATTTCTGTAGGAAGAGTAAGAGAGGAGCAGTATCAAAAGAATGAAATATAAGATTAACTACAAACTACTGAGGAAAGGACCACCTCTCATTCTGGGTGCATGGGGGTGTTGATGGTCTGAGTGAGGAGAGGAGACTAGTAGGATTCTTGAATTAAGAACTGATCAAGCTGCAGGCCTTGTATCTTGCAGTGGGTCAGGAAGGAGGAGGAGCACCTCTTTGTGCTGTAGTAACATGCCCATAGTTTCTCTGGCATGGAATGGGTAAAAAAACTGGTACTTGTCTGGGAGAAAGGATGCCATTGAGCCTGATGCAGATATCCCTTGTTTTCCCTTGGTTCCTTTGTTGAGCTTTGCTATCTGTGTGGAGGGATTTTTGTTTGTGATTTGTTTTATTCTTTGTTTTCCATCTGAAAGGGCTGGAAACTGTTTTGCTCTAGTTAGGGGCCATTGTGTTGCTGTTTATTATTCCTCTCTGCATTGTTGTAACAGCCTCCTGTGATTGAATTACTCCCAATGCATTTAAATGATAAACTGCTCACTTGCAGTCCCTTCCAGCTGAAAATCCCACTGTAACTTTACTCATAAGTACCAGTCAAATTAGTGTATCTGATATAACAGATCATTACAGGAGCTAGAGGAGTTTCGTATGTACCTATTTTGGCACTTGATATGAGTTCCTTAGCAAAAAGAAGCAGCGTTCAAGAGGACAAAGTATTTCTGGGATGCAAGAAAATTTAATTTTGAATTGCTCTCCAAGCTATGAGCAGGCTGATTTTTCTTTCTGAAGAATCACACCATTTCCACTGCCTGCTGAAGGCTTGTGCTTGTCCATTTGCTTACACTGTCTGTAGTGGAGAGTGCCACCAACCATCTGTAGGGGCTCTTTGCTCCATGGGGAGGTGGCCCATGTATGAGGTGGGGGGAAAAAAAAGAAAAAGGAAGCAAAATTTATCTGCTGTTTTTGATAGTCTTTGTGTTGGAGTGGTTGCTAGTGCTCTCCTGGGAGATGTCTCTAAAGACAACTAAAAGTCCAGACAGTGATGCAGCTGCAAGATCCAGCAGCTGCTGTAACAGCCTGTGCCAGGAGAAAATAAGGGTGGGCAGCTGAGGGGCAATGCCCAGCCACCAAGATGGAGTGGGAGTGTGCTTACATGGAAAAACAAATTAAAGTGAGACACGGGATGTCGGTAGGAGTCTAGAGTGTTGTAAATGTACATTGCTCTTATCTTCAGTAGCCTGTCCCAGGGCTGATGGTGGTTGCATAAAGGGACCTTTTTCCTCAGCAGCTTTAAGTGGCTTTAATTTTTGAGTGCTTGGTGAACCCTGTGATTTTGGGCAGGAATAATTTGCCTTTACAATGAGATTCTTGGGTTTATGTGGTTGCGTTTTCTTCTTAAATGCTTAAGAAACAAAGGTGAATTAGACCTGCTGAAATTACCCCTAGTATGTGTTGACTCAAAATTTCACCAGTTGGCTTCAAACTTTACCATCTTTTAGAAATAAAAGTTTAAATCTGTTTTTGCATCAAGGAAATTTTTATTCAACTGTGTATTGAAATGTCATTTTTAAAACAGGCTTGCTGGATTTTGTTGACAAATGTTTTGAAACATTATCCAAAAAAGTCAGCTTCAATCATGAGCAAATTAAACATTTTGGTAATATTAATTCAGTACAGATTTTTCACTACCAGTTTCTCCAGAAACTTCACCATCTCTTCCTTGATCCCCTGTAGAACAAGAACCAAGCATGTATTTCAGTGCAGCTGCAGGTCAGTCATTTTGACCTTAGTGTCATAAATGCTAAGGAAGTAAGAAAATTGTTTAACAAACAGGAGGAAAGAGTGTTTAGGGGAATTGGAAATCCTAAAGCACCAAGCATCCTTACACCTTTTGAAGGTGTGTTACACTTTAGGTGGCTTTCATTATTTTTACAGAATGCCTTCTTTTTCTTCGTGTGGGGTTGAAGGGTCTGTTTGGTGCCTGGAACAGATTGCCTGCTGCAAGCTGACCTTGGCTGCACCAGCACCCAGCCCTGCTGTGTTTGGGTGTCCCAGGAAATGCTCCACTTGGAAATGCTCCACTTGAGACACTGCTGAATCAGCAGCTGCCCAAGTGCCAGAAGAGATGCTTCCATGGAAACCCACCCCTGTGTGGCTCTCTTTGGCTTCCCCTGTGTGGGGAGACATTTCAGGTGTTCCTTAACATGAAAATAACTGCTTGGCCAAGCTGAAAAACAAAGCTCCCTTTTTTTGCCCATCTCTGAGTGGAAGCACAAACCAGTGGTGCTCCTGTGGGCAGAGAGGTTATAGCTGTTCCCTCCCAAGATTCCCTTCTAAGCTTAGAGAAATAATATTGATGTAATCACAGAAGGTGGACAGCAAAGGTGAAGCACACAAATAGCTGCTGCCAGTACTTTAGCATGCAGGGCACAACATGGAGAAGATGAAAGGGGTATGGTGGTGATAAGTACTCTGTGTGTGTATGTGTGTGGATTGCAGTTAGGAAAGCTGTGGTTTTCAGGGAGTTTCCCTCTGAAGAAAAAAATTAATTATCTTTCACCTTTCTTGCTGCTGAACGACATGCTGCCATTACTTTTCTTTTAACATAAGCTATTTTTCTGTTTTGTTTTGCTATGTATTTTTTCCTAAGCATGAGGCTTGAATCTATGTAATTATATGCATTTTCCTATTCCACTGGGTAAATAGCAGAGGGAAGGGTGAAAATGCCTTGTGTCTGGAAGTCAGTCTCTTTGCCTATCAGGCTTTACTCATAACCTTAGACCATCACACCTATCACTACACTACTGGTTTAAAACTTGTGATAGATGAAGAGTGTATTGGCTGGAGAAGAAAAGCAAGTTTTCTGGCTCCAGAATACAGGTGATTCCATGTGATAGTGAAGTACAAACCTGCCAGATGTCCTCCTTTGCCAGATCTAGTTTCTTGGGTGTTTAATGGTGCTAAACTTAAATGTTCCATGCAGCTCGCAGAGGGTGATCAGGTAAATGTGGGAAAGGTAGTTAAAACAGTTCAAGGTGCTGCTTGAAGGCTGTGTGTCCACCATAGAGATTTCTATCTCAAAATAAAAAAAAAAAATGCACAGACAGTGATTTCAGTGATTTCTGTTGTCCTCTTGGATGTTAAATCAGTTCCAGGAGGGTCTGGGTTTCTCCTGCTGGGTCCCTGTTGTCCAGCAGCAGGAATTGGTGGAGTTTGTGTAACTCTCTCAGGATGTTCAACTCTTCACATGATGGTGATTAACAAGAACAAAACTGGTCAGTTAGGTCCTCTTCTCCTGGCTGGGTCTACAGTAATGAAGAGGAGAGCCCATGCATGCCCTGACTGTATCCTTAGCAGAGGTGGTGTAGTGGTATCTGACAGTATCAGGTTTTGGAGGGATCAGGAGGAAGAGGGTGCACTCCACTGAGAATGTGCCTTTTGATGCCACTGAGAAAAGCCAAATATGCTAGAAAACTTAAAGGCAGGGGAAGAAGAAATAAAGAAGAGGGAGCTGCCAGCCTCTGTTTCAGTTTGAATGCCTCTCTCACTGGTTGAGTCCTCTGCAGACTCTCGCTGGCTGCGCTCCAGCCTGTTGGTTTGTGCCCCGCTGGCACACTGGCTCTTTGTGCACAGTGCTGCCTGTCCTCCCAGAGGAGCCAGCCTGACAGGGCAGGAACCATGTGCAGAGGGCTGGCAGCAAGCCCTGGTGCTGCCAGCATTTCCCCAGCCCAGGGGCACCAGAGGAGAGAGGGCTGGTGTGTCTGGATGTGGATGTGAAGGGTAGGAGAGGAGACCTGGCGAACCATGTGGAAGTGGAGAGCAGTAAGAGGGGACCCGTGGCCAGAGAAGAGAGGAAATGAGACTTTAAAAAGTTGTGGGAGCAAACGATAAAGATCATTGGAGGGGACTTAGAGAGGCAAGGGCAACAAGGGACTGGGGGGAAGTAATGGAGGAAGAACAGAGGAGAGCTAGAGCATATGGAGACCGAAGGGGCTGCAATCATTTACTCCCCCCTCCTTCCAGAGCAAGTTGTCAAGCCCAAGGATTCAGTCTCAGAGCTCTTCTTTTGCAAAATCCACTCGTAAAATGTTTGCTTCACCCCTCCCTGCTGCCCAACTTGCTTGCTCATGTTGCTCCATAGCTCCCACAGCAGAGAGCAGCAATGCATGTGTGGGTACCTGCAACATCCTCACAGCTCCACACAAGGACATTGCAGGTGCTCTTCGTGTTGTTGTTGGGGGTTTTCTTAACACTGGTGATGTTAGAAGAATGTAAGCATTGGCAAGTTGTGCTCTGGGAAATACAAGAAGTCAGGTTGCCTGGGCAACCCCTGCTTGGCCTCCTGGCGTGAAGGCATGATGATACAGCCTCGAATAACATGATTACGACCTATTTTTTCCACAGGGCATAGGATGGACGAATCAGTGCATAGGATGGACGATGATGTGGGGATGAAGCTGTTGTCTGTTCCTCATTTGTTGCAGAATTTGGAAGGTGTGTAGTGAATGAGGCAGAAGGAAAGAGGACAGTGTTGGGGAAATGAAGCTGAATACCATCTGAAGAGCTGTACTCATTCTCTGGGTCTGTTAGGGATGTTCTTGTACCATGATGGAGATTTCCCTGGAGTCAGGCCCTTTCAGTGCTGTCACTAATCACAATTTCTTCAGTGTCTGTCTCTGTAATTCTGGGGCTTGATTGGCAGAAAGATGGGAGCATTTATATCAACACCTACAAGGGTTATTGCTGCGTGATTTTTGCTCATTCTGGACACAAATCCTCCCTATTTTATCTCCCTGCCTGCAAAACAGAAGTAATCTTTGCCCTTACTCTTACAAGAAGGTAGTAGATACTATTTCATTTGCATTTATAAAATACATGTATATTCTAACAGCACTGTAGGAATGTCTCTAAGGAAATCTACGATTTTTTTGTACTCACTGGGAAGTTTGGATAATGAGGCTGAGGGGTATATGTTGAATGGGAAAGGCAGAGACCTCTTTAACACCTGCCCCTTGGATGACTGCGGTGAACATTCTGGGGGAAAAATCAATGTGTGATCATCTAAATGCAGTATCATAATGCACATGAGAAACTGAAGATTGCAACAGCAACCTGATGTCTGACTTTTCAATCTCTTTTGAATGTAATTAGAAATACAGGATTGAAATAAACCATTGGTTAGCTGTTATAGTCCTAGAGTTATAGAGTTGCTCTCATGAAAGGAAGTTCTTTTGAAATGCTGTTCATATTTATGTCCAGTGCTTTTGTTAGAAGGCCATTCCAGACTCCATATTCCTCTTGTACTGCGGGCACATTTTAGCATTCAGTTCAAATACAGTACAGCTGTCTGGGTTTGTTCTTTTTCCCCTTTCCCATTTGCTCCTGTCTGTGCCTATCTTATATCTCTTTTTTCTCATGCTATATGAGAAGAGAGCACCCCTGTTGCTGTACTGAGATGAAGTTCTCCTCTATCTCTTCTCCTTTTATAAATGGGCTTGCTGGAGCTTTTGTTTCTCAAATGTTGATGACCAGAATTGTAAAAGAATTCCAGTATTTCATTGTTGAATTGCAAATATCTCATGGCTGCATTAAACTGGTGCCATATAACACTTGTGTTCAAGTAGTACATAACCAAGTCCAACACAGGTTTTGCTTATCTTCCACCAGAAACATTTTCCCCTTAGTCACTGAGAATTTTGCCTTGTATTTCACATATTCACTTGCTTTTGCCACACACTGGATCTCAAGCTCACCCAGTTCCCTCTGACAGCCCATTTGCATTGTCCTTACCTTTGACAGTAAGGTAGTGCCTCACTTTGTCACCAGCAGACCTTATTGGTACATTTCTGAGGTTTTTGCCAAGCTCCCTACGCATGCAGGTTATTAAACAAGGTTTTGTTTGTTTTTTTTAAATAAGACAAGTCATCCCACTACTAATGTCCTGTCATCTCCTTATGATTTCATTTTTCTATCCTTTACTGCTCTCTGCCCATCAGTCAGTATTATACCTACCTCATAATTTCTGTATATGGCTTGAGAGCTGGATAAAAGTCCTGGAAGGTATAAATAAACCTATGTACCAGTAGCTCTGCCTGCCTGAGAGTAGATTGCTTCATCTCTGTGTTTTGGACTGGTCCACCTCCTGCTGCAGAGCTGTCATGCTCCAGGGATTGATTGAGTCTCTGTGCAAGGCTTCCATAGATCTTTTCTTGTTCAAAGAGCTACTGACAGTATCTTTTGGCAGCCAGAAAAATCCAGCAGAAGTCCATCACCACAGGGCACTTGTCATTTTGGACATAATTTCTCAGTGGCTTGATTTGGGCTTTTGTCTGTTTTGTCTATTCCAAGTGATGCAGAGATGGGTGGCTTCATCTGAAGGCTTTAAAGATACTTTCTGATTTTGAAAGGCATGCTCCTGAAATGCAGAGGGTCCCATGAGATCTGAGCAGCGTTGCAAGTTGGAAGCTGGTAGGGTTCCCCTTCCCATGAGACTTTTAAAGTCTGCCAGTGAATGGCTCTAATTTCCACTGAGATATAAAGAGTTAGCTTGTTGACAGTTTTCCTACTGAGTCCCTGAATAGGAAGCCTAGAGTGTGTGTGGGCTTTGGAGTATGGGAAAACTTATTAGGGGTCTCTGAATAAATGAATAGAAATATTTTTATATTCCACACTCTCCCTTTTGGTAAACCAAAACTGAAACATTTAATGCAAATTCCTTCTGTACTGGTGACTTCGATGTAAAATCAAAGAGTAAGTTGGGTGTACAGGGAGTTTTTCTGGTGTTAGTCCTGAGAGAGCAATAGTTTGCTACCATGAGGTTTTAATAGGTGTTGGCTTGGCTTTTAGTATCTTAACCTTGACCTATGAAGTCAGTCAGCCTGAGAGCTGTCACTCTCCTGATGCTCATCAAAGTCAGTCAGAGCAGGTCCTTTCATGCAGGCAGGCTCCCTCCAAAGACAGCAGGTCACTTACATGAGAGCCACTTCTGTAGCTGATGACTTTTTTGCAAGTCACAAAGCTTATTTGTTCTTATTGGAGTGATATTTTGGTTATTGCAAGTCATTGATTTTGCAGTGCAGTGGCGATTTTTGGTGACTATCTCACTAGTATTCATGGAAACAAAGGAGGGAGAAAGCCATCAGAAAGATGGATTGTGTTGGAGACTTGGAGACAAATCGTTCCTCTCAAAGCAGGTGACTTGAGTTTGGAGTTTTAACAACATTGTAGAGGGATGGAGGCATAAACAGCTGGTAGAGTCACAAGGCTCTCCATAAAAAGCCAGGTTCTGTTTGCATTCTTTGCAAGGTTTGAGGCCAGATTCTTTTTTCCCCTCCTTTTTTTCTTTTTTTTTTTCCCTCCCATTTTCCCCCCTTTTTAATACTTGTAATGCTGTTACATCTGTAATTGAGATGTTTTTGTATAATGCTGTGATGTATCCATGGAGCATAACCCCCATGAGGGTAGAAGCAAGGGTCCGCTGCAGAAAGAGTAGGGTAGAGCTCCCCTGTCATGTGTGATCCTCACTGCAGCTGGCACAGGAGGTGTTTGACAGTTCACATAACCAAGGGAGCCTTTGCTTGAGGGCAGAACAGCAGTTCAGTGAAAAACACTGATGGGAACTAGTTCAGAAGTTGGGGGGAAGCCAACATGAGAAGGTTGCATGACAATAAACAAAGAACATATGGAGTATAGGAACCCCTGATGTATAAACAAAGCAGGAGTGGAGGGCAAAATGATGTTTGGTTCCAAAGAAAAGTGTAGCCAAGTTAAGTGTTGTTTCTCTTAATTTTATTGTTGTGGCTCAGTACAGCATGTATTTACAAGTAAGTCTGCTCTCTGTCCTAGAGGAAAAAAAAATTCTCTGAGAAACAAACAAACAAAAAACCCTATAAGATTAAGAAAATCTGAAGAATATGGCATATGTACCTTCTGCTGACAGAGGATGAGATGTTTTACTTTACAGGCCAGAACTGGTTATTCTTAGTTTGAGAGTGAACCCTTTTGTCCACAAGAAATCTGTGCAATATGTGTTGTTCAGGTAGTGATTTGCATTGTTCCTCTTCAGCTGAAATAGTAAACACCCACCAAGAGCCTTTGAAAACCCTTGTGCTTCTTCTAGTGCTTGACTTTTTTTGCTGTAGAAGGTTTGGCCTGGGCTCAGTCATGGGCTTTACAATTATGTTTTATCTAACTGCTTCCATTGTTCTGAATTATTTTATTCCCACTTATTCCTTCCTAGAATCTTGCTACAAAAATTAGTTTGACCTTGTTCTTTGAGATTAGGTTCCATTTTTTTTTATTGCTTATATTTTAATATGGCCCCAATCCATTGCTGAGGCTGAAGAGGGCTTTTGTAATACAAATATTCATTTAACCAATTTCTTCTTTTGCTCTACCTTAGTTTTTCTGCTTTTGTGAGCTTCATGCTGCATAGATTCTGGGGAGAAAAGGCCATTATGAGGTTGTTAGGAAAGCAGTATAGCAATATTCTGTTTAAGTGCAATAACTAGCATAAAATACCCTTTGCTGCTTTGTTAGAAGCCTTCTCAGTAGTTACTCTAGAGAGAAGGCCAGGAGTTCAAGTATTTGCATGTAAACAATGTTTGATTTATTATTTTTGTGATGCACTTTTCAAATAATAGCTGGCAAATGTGGGTTTTTGTTTAGTTTGTAAATTCAGGTGACTTTTTCTTTTTAAAACCCCCACGCCCCCCTGCCCTCCAGCTTGTTTTTATTTTCTCCTGTCTTGCATCTCTTGAGGAGGTTGCTATTCAGCAGAGTAAGGCAGAGGTCAGGGCAGGCCAGTGTGGGCAGCTGAGGACACCCAGCTCATTGCCTATGCACCAAGGGAACACGTGCACCCCTCACAACAGGGCCATGCTGCTGCCTTTGAAAACACAGCCAGGCTAGAAAGCAGCACTGAAAGCCTTTACCCCAAAAAACAGACCTAGCCTGTGCTCCTGGAGGGCATTATTCTTGTGGTCCTTCTTTATAGCTATAGCTTCTCCTGTTTTTATTGGACTTGCTGCTCACTGATCAGGTAGCTTGGAAGCAGTGGCTGCTTTGGCATGCTTAGGTAGGTGTTCAAGCTCTAACTTAATGATAATTGGGAAATAAGCAGTGCCCTTTGTTATTGTCCTGTGCCAACAAGGGTATCAGATACAACATTTGTAAGGCCATGTGTGTTATTTCAACATTGCAAAGAAAAGTTCACTTGAAGCTGCCCAGCACTGGAAGGACACAGTGGAGTTTTAGTTCTGAAATGCAAAGACACCACAGCTGCTGATGCCCAATGATTTTTCTCTAAGGAAATGTCTTAACGTTTAGGACATCCATCAGAAAAATTTTAAATATTTGAAAAGGGAATGGAGTGGAAGATGGATGAGCTGACATAATGTCCTAGCCACTTCCTTCTGAAACTTGCGTTTGAACAAACTTCAAAAGATAACCCATGAAAAATGAGTTTGAGCTCCAGTCCTTTCCATGGCTTTTTAGGTATGCCTTGCATGAAGGGAGCAAAGCCTGTAGCTGCACAAGTGCAGTCCTCCCTGTGGAGAGGTTTAAAATTTAACAGAATCCAGAAGTTCTTCAAGAAATTTGCTATCGTGCGTGTTGAGGTCAAGCTCCATACTGCTCCCACTTTACATACACATTTTTAACTGGGAGAAGGTTTGGAGTATGAAGGAGTTCTTAGTAAGTTCTTTTGCCCCAAGGAGATGTAGGGAAGCCTGGAAGAAAAGGAGGAACCTGGAGTCTAGGCAGGCAGTTCAGCATTTTTATTGTTCCTGTTAATGCAATCATAGTGTTATGCTCTCCAGAATGTCCCTCAGAATGTCTTAGTTCACAATTAAATCTTCTCCTTCTCATTCTCCTCAGAGAAATGATAATTCTGATTTGGTTTATTTCAGAGCTGGAAAAGGAAATCACCAGGAGACCGAAGAAAGTCTGCATTGTTAAAGTGGTGGGAACAAGGAACCTGTGGAAAAACATCGTAGTGCTGTGTGTGAACTCGTAAGTCCAATCTCTTTGGTCGTGTAGTTGTGTGGTCAGTGAACTGCAGCAGCAATGGGAAGTGATGAGGGGTCTCCACTGTTTCCTGCTGTGGGACCCTTCACTAACATCTCTGATAAATGATCCTGGAAAAACACCAGCTGCTGCAGGGAACTATATTTTTATGGCAAATGTGGAGGAGCTCGTTGGCTGTTTCAGGCAGCAGAGCTGCATCTTCTCAGGTGCTGTGCTGCAACTGCATTGCTGTCACCAGTGGTCTCCTGTGGCCACGTGCTGATAGGTGCTCATGCATGCAGACATCTGCTTGGCATCCCAGGTGGGAGTTTTGAAGCCATTTATGCCTCAGGAGTGCAGGTTCAGATCGTTTACATCTGGTAGGGCTGTGGTGCAGAGGAAGATGATGCTTGCCAGTAAATACAAGTTGCTCCCTCATATAACAGCTGTGCTTGGTGGGTCTTCAAAGGCAGATTACAAAGTGCCTCAGCACTCCCAAATAATGTGCAGGGGGTCACAGGTGGAACGTGCAGTCTCCAACAGAACAATGTGATGCTTGCCTCCTAAGGCTTTAGGACATGCTCCTGTGGGCAAAAACAAGCATCAGCCTGAGGGTTTTGCAGGTTATAGGCTCTGAGACCTTCTGTCCAGAACTGAACGCCTTATAAAGAGGAAATACATTGGCTTGCAAATTCTGGAAGGGCACCAGCAGTGCATTTTCTAATTTTTCCATCTTGTAAAATGCCCATTTGAACTTTTCATGAGTTTTTTTTCAAGTGGGCGGTGGGGATGGGGAAGACTGGGAATCCCCTTTCTCTGCTAGATTTCAAAGTCTGTAGCCCTCTTGTGGCTTTTTCTTCCTCACTTCAGGGCAGTATTCTGCAGCCCTCACTCCTGTTTAGCAGGGTTGTGGATCAGTCACCTCCAGAGGGCACAGCTCCCATGCTGGGCAGAGTCACCCAGAAGCACACAGACTTCAGGGGTCAGTCTCCAGTGTTATTTGTTGCAGAACCAACTCTGGTTTTACGAGGTTTGTGTCTCTCTTCCACCCACCAGTGAGGGACTCCCTCTGTTCTGAAAGAGAGCTTTCTCCTTAGGCTCACCAAGTGCATTTAATAGGCAGCACTAAATGGATTTGTGAAAACTGTTTACGTGGGGAATTCTCCCCTTCTCCCTCACCCACATTAATTTGCCTGTTGGGAAATTCCCTAAATCAGAATCCCTAGGCAGCCCAAAGAATAACTTCTGGCACTAGCACAGGGAGGCTGTTTGCCATCCAAGCAGAGCATGAAGCAGATGTACATCTGAGGAAATGGATTTCATGTTTGTTTTTAAGGGGTGAAAAAAAATATTTAATTTTACTTCTGTTATTCCTGTTAGACAGGGCTGTGCTGAATTTTTAGTACATGGAGAAGTAACCTTTTGCAGGGAACAAAAAGAAATTAAGGGAGACAAGGATTTAGTTTTAAAAGTAGCTATTCTGAGCTGCTCACCAAGTTAAGAGCATAGAGTCATTCTTAGGGAATAGGCTGGAAAGCAAAGTCCAGATGATACAATAATTTTGTTTATAGATCAAGGCCTCAATAGCAACTTCTGCAAATTGTGTTTGCATGCATAGAAGAGAAAGGCAGAAGAAAAGCTGATTAACTCTGCCCTTTTATTACTGCTGTTACTACTGTTTGCTGATCAATATTTCTCTTACGGGAAGAGTCAGCTATAATCTAGTTATTCAAAGCAAATGTCATTTTTGTGTAACAGCAGGCACTTGTATTAGGTTTTTATCAGAGCAAACTGTTTGGTATTGAGGGTGGGGTTTTGAACTAGACCATTGATTCACAAGTTTGCAAGAGAAGCTCCTCAGGCCCTGGGCTGTCATATACTCAGTGACTGTGTATCCCTCCAGCTGTTTGTATGCTTATTTTCATATCCAGTTTACACTGACAGAGATTCAAATTCCTGACCTTCAGGAGGATAGAAGTGTATCAGTGTAATGTACCTGCCTTTCTTTTTTTCTTTTTTATTTTTTGGAGACCTGGATCTGTGCTTCCCACTCCCTCAGGCACTGTTAATTTGTGCCATGAGATTTATCTTGTGTAAGTGCCAGGGACAGGAGGTTCTTCCTGGCAGAGGCACTCGAGCTGTGATGGGTGCAGTTGAGAGCATTGACCTCTCCTGTTGCACCCCTGTGCTGTTTTGTACCACATCAGGAGAGATGCTGGGGTTTCTCATCTGACTTTTGTACCTCCAGCCCCCTGCTCTTTCCTCCTTTTTTTTTTTTTTTTCTTTTTTTTTCCTTCTTTCTTCCTTTTCTATTTTCTGGAGGCGCAGGGTGAGACAGGAGAAAGAGGTGTGAAATGTGATGGTAAGATGTTGATCAGTGGCATCTCAAAGAAACTTTTTAAAGAGGATGAGACACTTTGCTATGAGGGGTGGTGTAAATGTGTAGCCTGAATTAGATCTTATTGTTTCACAATTGTAATAATCATTGCAGTACATACAACTTCAAATACTCCTTTCTCAGGGGCTTTCAGTTTCAACAGGCTAGCTTGGGAAGTGAAGTGTAGTGCTTGTGTTTAGTATGATCAAATGCCACAGGCAGGTGGGTGCTCCTGGTGTTTTGCTGTCCAAGCACAGAGGCTCTGGCAGTGGCTCAGCCAGTGCTGGCTCTGTAGCTGTCAGCAGGTGCTCTGGGAACTGAGAGATGTGCTCCTCTGGGAATGGGATTTCTCAAATACAATGGGAAAACCTATCACACACTAGGAGTTCTTCTAAAGTTCCCCATGCCTTGATCATACCATGAGCAGCAGCTATATGAATAAAGTATATTTTGTTTTTTTCTTTTGCTTCTTTTTATCAGTGCTTATTTTCACAGTAGCACCTAGAGATAAGTTTCTTAACTTAAGGTATTACACTGCAGTGTGTGTTCTGCCCTCTCAGCAATGGTCTCTCTTGCCCTCTCCTGTTCCCCCCAGGCTGACTGGCTATGGCATACACCACTGCTTTGCAAAGAGCATGATGGGGCACGAAGCGAAGATGGCCATTACCCACAACTTCTATGCGGACTACTACACCATGGCGGGGATTGCCCTGGCGTCCTGCTTGGCCATGTGCCCTGTGGTTGGGTTTCTGGGGAGGAGAGGAGGACTCCTGCTCTTCATGATCCTTACAGCTCTGGCATCACTTCTGCAGCTGGGCCTTCTCAACTGTAAGTCGGAGATGAGAGCTTTTCAGGACCACACAAGCTTGACATGCAAATGAGGGACCAGGAAATACTAGCATTTCCTTTGCCTTTCCCAGATTTGTCATGTCATACACCTGCATAATTTTAGAATCTGGATTTGTTTGAAGGTTTTCCCAAACACTTGTTTCTCATGCTGATTAACAAAAGGCATTGTGTTCTGGATGATTCCTGTGGTGAAGCTTACTGAGCATTGGTGCTGTATCCGGGGTAGTCACCAAGAAAACAAACAAGGAAACAAGAAATGCTTTCAATGTTATTTTAGTGAAATGGCTCCCAGGGAAAGAGCTGTATAGAGATGGGGAAGGGAAAACTTTCCCACTCAAGTCTGCTTCTCAAGTGGTCTCTAAACCATGCAGAAATCAGAGCAGAAGGTGAATGTCCTCTGCCTGCTCTTAGCATCTTGCTACAAACAAGTAATATGCAAGTAGCATGGAAATGGTGCAGCTGGAAGAGCCCACTTTTAACACACTGTGTATGTATGGTCCATGTGAATATATACACATGATTTTGGGAAGTGACACAGCATTTCAAATGGGTTGTTCCTGTGAAAAGTGAGAGGGTCCTACCTCTTCCTTTGCTGGCAGTAACTTTTGTCTGGCCCTTTTGAGCTGCTTCAGCTATTAAAACTGCTAGAGAACTATTCCCTTTCCTTTTTTGATTTTATTTCGTTCTCTTCTTTTTTTGTTGGTTGAGGAGGTTGAACTTGATGAATCAGAGAGGTGTTGAAGCAGAGGGAATGTGGGATGTGCTTTGTCACTCTCACAGTTGCCAATCATTAGACCCCTGTCCCATAAAACCCTGCCCCAAGGAAGGGGGAAGAGGGTTGAGACATACTTTGGACAAACTGGATGTGAGACGAATACCAGAACACTGCTTATTGCTGGTTTTAATTTCTAATTGAGGGCCTTAATATAAGAAAGAGCTTTTTGCATTGAGGATGGAAAGTTTTCACATTCTTACATGCTGGAGGCAGCTCCGAGCCAGCAGGAATTGTTCATGTTTACAGACTGTGTTTCCCAGAGGCATTTGCTGAGTTAACCTTTAGCAAACAGGCTATTTGTGGGAGGGTAGCAGGGAAACAGGGAACCTCTTTCATGACATGGAGGAAACTCCAGCATCGTGTGTGTTTGCTCCCAGCTTGGCACAGATGCTCACATTCCCTTTGAGCACACATTTACCGTGTCCAGCAATCCCAGCTGAGAGTGGGAGAAGTCCCGTGGCTGCACCTCATCTCTTGATGGACTGAGACCATTCATGTGCAGATTTGTGCTGTGCATGTGTGCAGCCTCCCAAAACTCCATGTTCTTCTGGGGGTGTCCATCAGGGTCTCTCTACACTGAATTTGCCCATTTTAAGGATGGGAGATGTTTGCTGAGGCTGTTGAGGCAATAAACACACACTTGCTTAGTTGAGAGACGGTGTGTCAGAGCCTTTGGTCTGCTCCAGAGCCACAAAAATCTGGTTGCCCTTTTTCAAAAAAAATTGATGAAGGAGGTGGGAGGCAACACCCTGTAGGACTCATTACAACCTTTTCCATAACAGGTTTAGGTGGGTTTGTGAGCTGAGTTGCCAAAACTAAGATCAGGCATGGCTTTAGGTGCTTTATGTTACATGGGTACTCTCAGTGCAGTGCCCTTGTCAGCCTTTCTGACTCCACTCTTTTCTTTGTGAGAAGAGGAGGGAAAGGCAGCCTCAAACTTCAGAGCAGCTCTCCCCACTCTTGAGCATGGCCACCTTTTCCTCAGAAGAACTAGATATTGTTTGGAGAGAAACAATGACCCTCTTTATTATGAAATCTACCACACCATCTTGCGTGTTTTAATTTAGCATAAGTTGGTTGTAATTGGAAGATGAAATCAGAATATGAGAATGGTGTGTGAGAGAGAGAGGTTCCACCAGCCACAGACCTGCAGCAGACCTTGAAGCTCTCCTTATTTGATCCCTCCTCTGAACTCTGGAGTGTCACCTGGGAAGTCACAGAATCCTGGTGGGAGATGACCAGCAGAGCTGTGCTCAGCTTGTGCTGATGCCCTTCCCCTTGCTGCCCAGTGCTGCTGTGTGCTCCTGTGTGGTTAAGATTGGTGGCTAGTGTGACACATGGACCATCAACTCATGGTTTTGGAGAGGAATAGGTCTCCCACCAGTCTGACAATACTGATGCCCACATTTTTTACTCTCTGACCCAAGCTTCTGTTGGACATTCCCTCAGGGCTGCAGCAGGAGGGCATTTTCTCTTCTCCCCCTTCATTAACAACAAAGAGGCCTTTGTGTTATCCCAGTGGTAATTCTGGGACTTTTAAATATGTTTTACTTCTGGTTTGTTATCACTGTCTCATTAGCATGCTGTCCTCCAGCTGAGATGTGCCTGGAAACAGCACGTCCTATCTGGTGGCCAGGGAAAAATGTGATGGTTTTGGCATGGGAAAGAATTGGGAGTCAGAGAGTGGGGCTAGGGTGGCATGTGGGATTTACTCTTTTTTTTTTTTTTTCAGATAAATAAACATATAAAAACCATATGTTCTTGTTTTCTTTCCCTTTCTCTTATTTATCTTTCTCTGACTTCCGTGGTCTTGGATGCAGTGATTGGAAAATACAGTCAACTTCCAGACTCAGGTATGGTTTACAGACAAATCTGCATCGTGTGGGAAGCACTCCCCCAGGAACGGGTAGATGCAAAAGGCCTGACCCAGAGCAGAGCTGCTCCCACAAAGGGGTGCAGAGGAAAGGCCACTTCTGTGCAGTGCCTTGAGACCCCACTCACAGTCAGGCCTGCTCATTTATGTGCAGCCTCTTCATGTAGCATCCCTTCCACACAGACTCACCTCTGCATGTCAGGAGAGGGTGCAGAGGTCCCCCAAGGTTTGACGTGCAGGGTAAGGCTTTCTCAGAAAGTTTCCTTCTGAGAAGCAGCATTCCCAGTTCAGGAATCTCAGATTTTTATTTTTTTTCCAGAAAAGAAAAGGGGACTAAAACACCTTAAGGACACTTTTGATAAGGGGACTTACACGCCTTAAAAATACTTTCCCAAGCTGAACTACTGTAAGAGCAATGCAGTGACAAACTACAAGGGAACAGAATTTACCTTTGTGTATCCAATTTGATGGACCTGTCCTTGCCCAGCTTTTCCAAGGTCTGTTCTGCTGAGCAGTCATGTCTCCCTGAGGGGGTCAATGGTGTAGCCTCACCCGCTATGCAAGAGTGGCCAGAGACCCATGGTTTGCAAGGTGCTGTGCCCACACCCTCATCAGCTGGCAGAATTTGCTCTCTCCCCCAGACTTGAGGTGCATTGCAGAAAGGGCTTAGCCCTGAGCAGGCTGCAGCACGTTTCAGAAGATGTAACCAAAGAGCTCCCAAATACCTTTTGCTCTCCTGACAACTGATCTATTCAGCAAGAACAAAAGCAGGTGTTAATTTTCATTGGATCCAAGCCAGACAGCATGCCTGCTTGGGACTGCACACAGCAGTTCTTTCTTCAGGCAGGCCTTGGGATGTGTGTGTAGAAAGGTGAGGGAGCATTGGCTGCAAAGTTCCAAGTGCTCCTGTCAGGGGTGATGTGTTCCCCTTGCATGGTGCAATGGTGTCTGTGAGTGATGTGGCCTCCTCACGGCCTGGACAGCCCACAGCCCTGGTCAGAGACACCACCCCTGCCCACAGAAGGTGGCGAGCAGGGACCAAGTGAGAGATGTACTGTCATCATGGCCAGAGACTGTTTCCTTGAGCTTTGTTTAGATTTACTGGTGTTTCTGCAAGTGCTGGATAGACCCTGTTTGCTCCGGAAGCCTTGCTGCCATCCAGCCATGAAATGATTGAGCAAACAGCCCCAACCTAAGGGAGTGCTTCACCGCCCTTGGCATCGGCTGCTCTCGCCCAGGGTTGTCAAGCTGGGAGTTACAGCAGAGTTTGCAGGCTGATTACAGGCAGAGGCTTAGCACAGAGATGGGAGCACTTCTAGTTCTTTCCCTCTTGTCCTGGAAGCCTGTCCAGTGCCCAAGCCCCACTCCACAAGATGTTTGGCAGCTTGGGGAATGCTGCCTGCCTCCATTTGTCTGTCAAACATGAGAGGGAAGAGGCTGGTGCCTAAAAGACTGCCCAAAGATTTGTTTTTTCATGGGTTTTACCTTTTCTGTGGTGGCTGAGCATAAAAAAATTATCAGAGATCACTGCCATTTTTTGGCATGACATTACGGTTTTTTTAATGTGTGTCTGTGTCTCAGGTGCCTGAAGAGTGGATTTTATAAATACCAGTTTTAAATTAGTATTACAAAATTACTCAAATTCTTGTTGAGGGAGAAGAGTAATGTAAACTTCTTTAATTGTTTTCTTCCTTAGAAATTTGACCTCATTTTTACTTTTTATGAACACACTTGTCTCGCCAGGTATGAGTGACAGCGTCAAAGACAAATTCTCCGTCGCGTTTTCCATCGTGGGTATGTTTTCCTCGCATGCCGTCGGAAGCCTCAGCGTGTTCTTCTGTGCTGAAATCACGCCCACAGTGATCAGGTGAGACTTTGGAGCCCCCCTCAAAAGATGGGGACAACATTAACCTCGTTTAATTGATAACAGGCTGTGTAACTTAACGCATTGTATGGGAGGGGAAACCCCACGTAATTAATTGGAGACCTCACAGCAACTTCAGGGCCACTTTTCACGGTAGCTGCAGTCAGTCTGCGCCAGTAATGCCTGTCTGTGTATAGAGAGCCTTTGTTTTCCATAGCTCCACCTTGTGTTCCGTCGTGGTGATGATCAGCAGGCCTGGCAGCGCATGAATTGCAGCTTGGTAGGGTCTTAAATACTCAGCCGAAGCAGAGTGTGTAGTTGAACATTGTTATTGCCTCACTAACTCTGCGGGGCTTGTTCAAGCAGCAGTCGGGTAAGTCTGCATCTTGATATGAAAGGAGAAATTCCATGACTGTGCACAGGAGGACATAGGGGCCAGCAACCCCTGCCTCCATAGGGCAGGTTGGCCAGGACAGCTGCAGGGGTGCTTCAGTGGAAGGGAGGTGTTGAAACCTGTGGTGTAAATCCTTTTGGTGCATAGAGGTCCTCTGCAAGCCTGCCTCTCTGCCTGTACTGCAGAAAAAGCTGTCTTTCTCTTCACATGGAGATCTGGCTTAGCAGAGGCTCAAAGTTTTGCTAAAGAGGAGCACTTTCATCATGGGAAATAGGAGAAATCAGACAAATGAACTTTGTTGGAGGGTTTCCCATAACACATCTTTGTGTGGTCAGGGGTTTATATCATTTTGTACATGCACTGTTATCTTTCACAGCACAAAGGTTGTGCTTCTGTGTTCTGGATTATGCTTTCAGCAATGCCACAGCAATTCAGGAGTTTGTTCTGACTTCACTGAATTTCCCAGGAATGTAGGTCATGTGGGTGGGAGGGAGAGAAAGTGGAGGAAAGAGGATTTTTTTTTTCATTTGTCCCCTCCAAATTATATGCCTTTTCAACAACTTTGCAAAAGTATTGCAGAACTGTGATCTGAGTAGCCAGAGTCTCCTTGCTCCATGGTCTTTTTTTCAGAGTATCTAAATTTGTGAATGTATTTTACGGATAACATTATTTCCACAGGAAAAGGCAGTGTGAGGAGTGAGATTATACAGCAGCCTGAAACACTAACAGCTGTGTATGTGTGTGTCCATCAGTTTGGTGGTTTTATGCCTTTTTAATTTTCTCCTTGTATCTGTTTAAAAGACACACAGATAAGGAATTGACCATGTCAACCAGAAGAGAATCTGCCAAATAGGGTCAGATGTGCAGTTTGAATGTAGCAAGCTTTTTTCCCTTAAATCACTTATATTGCTACCGGGAGGGAGACAAAATCCTGGCTGGGAGCCAAAATTCTGCTTCCCCTGACTCTGCTGGGTGACACCAGGCGAGTGACAACAGCTAGATATGCCTCAGGGTCCCTGTTTATTTATAGAAATGATGACACTCTGCACTGCTTTGCAATCCTACCACCACCATAAGATCCACTCAGGACTGTAATTAGGAGGTGTAGCTCAGGACAGTGCATAAATCTGTCTCATGCAGAGGTGTGCTTAAGCTGCCTTCTGTCTTGCCTTTTGGTGGGATCTGGCTACTCCCCATAACCTGCTCTCCAAAATGCCACCCTGGATGACCTTCGGGGGTTGGAAATTCAGATGGTCTTTAAGGTCCCTTCCAAACCAAACTGTTGTATGATACTAATATGCTTTTGGTTGGATCTCAAGGAACCTTAAGGAAAAGGAAGGCAAGGAGAGCACCGGGGTTGTTTCTGGGGTTTTCCAAATCAAATCCATTATCAGTAAATGCCTGAGAGCGGGAAGCAGCACTGCCATTACCTGGGGTAGCAGTGGCATGAGAGCAAACCCACAGCACCCATCCATCTCTGCTGCTGTGGTGTTGAGATAAACAGTTCCAGGAGGAGAACAGCCAGGTCTTCATCACCAAGTGGTGACACCTGCTCCAGCAACATGTGTTCCACACCATCATGTGTCACAGAGGGGTCCTTTGATTCTGTGCACTGCACCCCAGTCTCCTGGCAGTGGGCAGGGGGGCTTCATCAGGATCTACACTTCTCTGTACCCAGGACTTCAGTGCAGACCTCCAGCCAAATGCTGAATTAAAGCACCGAGTGTCACTGGTAATCCCTATGGAATAATCCTCACACCACTACAGCCTGCATGTCTACTAAGCAGGAATAGGCTGAACAAAATACAGCCTGTCCTCTCCTCATCCTCTACATACTCAGTTACTGTCAAGTGGAAGATGGTTCTGGCTTTTTCTCTCTGTGTCCTGCTTTTGTGCCCACACAGCCAGAGTGGGCAGCAATGGCTGAATTAGTCTTTTCCCATCAGTAGCTGCCTGAAGCCAAATTTCCAGTTGTTGAGGAAACTTTCCTGTCTGACCACCCAGGAGCCACTTGGCAGTCACATTGACATGGAAGGTCTGCACCAGTTCACAGCCTCTCATCTTGGGGTTCTGCCCCCCCAGAGCTCAGTCTGCAGCTGACACCACATCTTGCCCACCCAGCTACCTGCACTGAATGCATTCCTCAACACAGTAGGATGCAGGGCTGTTTACTGGGACCTGAATAAGGCCTGGCTTCTTCTCAAAGGTGGTGCTTACTCCATGAGGCCAAGTGCTGAGTGCACATAATGTCCCTTACATAAACGGAGGGAAAAGCTGTGGAGGTTTTCAGGGACTGACTTTGAGAAGTGGCTGAGCTGGAAAAACCTGGTCTGATTTCAGTGCTGGCCCTGCTTTGTGCAGGAGGCTAGATCAGATGCTCTCCCAAAGCCTCCTTTAGCCTGGGCGTCTCTGTGGCTTACTTGTTTGTACTCTGAGCTGTGTTGCGTGTAGACTCATTTGCTCAATGCAGACACGGCTGTCTGAAGACAGGATTAACAATTCTCTGCTCTCCTGAGTAGTGCTGAGAAGGACAAGACCCTTCCCTTAGGATGTCAGTGAGGATGTCTTGCTGCTCTCTGGCAAACACTCAGGTAGCAAGCAAGAAAATTCTACCCCATGAACAAGCAGTACCTTTCTGAGGACAAAATTTTGAACCAAAGGTCCCTTTGTGATTTGCCTACGTTAGGACCATAAACCTCATGCAAACCCAATACTTCCCCAGTGCCAGTGGGTGAGCAGGGGCTGGGAAAGTGGCCCTGATGGATCATCCAGGGGATGATGCCATAGGAAAGCCCCCCACAGCAGCCACTGGCAGGCAGAGGTGCAAGGGAGAAAGCTGGGACTCGCTGTGGGTGCCAGCAGCCCTCGCATTCCCTCTCCAGGCTCTGCAGCTGGAGACTGTTAGAAGTATAGACACTGGCCCCTGCCATGGAATTCCTCTTGCTGAGGAGGAGCAATGCCCCAAAGCATTCAGAATGTTTTTCTTTTCCACCTGCTGCCCCTTGTCACCTGCAAAAGCAGCGTGAATCGTGAGGGTGCTGCCCCTCTTGCACTGTAGCTGGTTTCCTGATGTGCACGGAAACAACAAAAAATTCCTGGCAGAATTTTCAGTTTTCTCTTTCTTTCTTTCTTCCCTTCACCTTTTCACGTCTGCAGTGTAGTTAAACCTTAAAGACACCCCTTTTAAGGCCACACACCAAAATGTACTTTCAAGCCTTCTTCTGCCAGGTTTTGATGCCACTGGAAAAAGTAATGCCTACTCTAATTACTGATGTCACATGGAAAAACTTTTTTTCCTCCCTGCAAATCTGAAGCCACTTGACCCATAAATGACAGAGCCGTCTTTGTTGTTGCCGTTTCCCGTTTTCTTTCAGCTTGCTTGATGTCCTTCTACAGCAGCATTTAAAACTCACCTCAGGTCCTCCTCAGGGGGGTTGAGATACAATTTAGCCATTGCAATCACTGATGTAAATGAGCCAGGCTTTTGTTGCTCCAGAGCCAGCTTGGAGAGAGATTTGCCATGCATTTGGGACTGGTTGTGTCGATTACTCATGTTGAGTGTATTAATGAAGTTGCAGGGAGGCCAGTTGCACAATAGTTGCATTCAGCTGGGTTTCTAAATTGCCATCAGAAAGCTGGCAGGTTTTTAAAAAGGGCTTTTGCAGCATTTGGGGAAGTCACTGTTGTCTGTGAAAGATGCTCTGCTGAGTCTGAAGAACTGGAACATACATATGTGAATTTTTGATCCAGTCAGTGTCCCAAGAGCGTCTTTTGAAACCTATGTTTGCTGTCCTTCAGCTGTCAAGTAAGCAGCAGTGGATTTTGGAAAGGATTGAATGAAGATTAGCTTTAACAGTGTGGTTGGCTGAGTGAATTTGGCATTTGTAGGTTTATTTGTACAGTGATTTCTAGGATGCTTAATAGTCAGGGAAACTGTTTTTTTCCCGAGTATTTGACATAAAGCAGTCCTTTTGCCTTCTGCAAGTCCTTATCTGTAATGGCCAGTTTTTGTCGATAGTAACAGTTCTGCATTGGGCCAGGAACTGAGCACCTGAGCCCCTCTGATTTCCAGAGGGTTTGGGAATAGATGACATCTCCCAGAGGAAGTGTAGGAAGTGTGTTGCCCTCGCAGGCTTGGTAGGGTGGCAGGGTGCCAGTGATTAAACTCACAGGGAGATCTCCCTCTGCAGGCAGCAGGGTCTTTGGAAAATGAAGGACGAGCTGCCAACTCTCACACATTTTGTTAAAATGAGTCATCTAAGATTTAAGGATGACACTCTGCTGGCAGGAGACCTCAGTCGTGTCACCGTAGGAGGGAATAGCTTGCCCCAAAGAAACACCTGCAGTGCCACTTGTGTGTGGGGGCACTCAGCAAAGACAGACTCAGGACTGTGAGCTGTGCCAGGCCTCCTGCACCAGGGCTTGGAGAGATGCTGATGAGCAAGACCGAGGAATTGCAGGAGAGTTTGCTTGCATAGCCAAGCATTGGGAGAGAGAGAGCACTGAATGGGCCTTTCACAAGCAGCTTCTGTGCCTCTAACTGGAGGAAGATGAGTCTCCTTTCATACTTTTTTTTTTCCTGAAAATTATGCATTTTATTAGATCTCCAATGTGTTGAGAAGTTCCAGCAATAACGTGATTTTATGTAGGAAATATTCCAGCACTCAGTGTTTGGTATAATGGATCAAGGCAGTGGCTTGTAAAGTCTAATCTCCTGCTTCCACTGCTGAATAGTGCCAGATACTTTAGAGGCAGCCAAAATTGACTTCTGCACTTACTGCTCCTTGGTGTGTCCTGTCTAAATGGAGGAGGGTGGCACGCTAAGCAAAATCTGGTTTTCCCTCATTGAATGTGGGGGTACTTGGAACTGGAAGTACTTTAGAGTGCTGTCTATGCACTCACATGATGAAGCTCCCCTTCTTCTTGTGTGGGGGCAGTTAAATGGCTGTGAAATGATACTTGAGTGTCATTATTTCCCCCTCTGCTTGTGTTTGCAGGGGCGGCGGGCTGGGGCTGGTCCTGGCCAGCGCGGGCTTCGGCCGCCTCACGGCCCCCATCATGGAGCTCCACAACCAGAAAGGCTACTTCCTCCACCACGTCATCTTCGCCTGCTGCACACTCATCTGCATCATCTGCATCCTGCTGCTGCCCGAGAGCAAGAACCAGAAGCTGCCTGAGAACATCCTGGACGGGGAAAATTACACCCGGCAGCCCCTCCTGCCGCACAAGAAGGGGGAGCAGCCCCTGCTCCTGACAAACTCTGAACTCAAGGATTACTCTGGCCTCCATGACTCAGCAGCTGTGAGTGACGGGATCTCGGAGAACACCACTGCCAATGGGATGAAGTAGATGTAACTGGGTGGATTTTTTTTTTTCCTTCTCCTATTTTTTTTTTATTATTATTTTATTTCCCCTTCTTATATTTCTTCTCTTCCTTTTGTATTTTATTTGATGCTGTTGTGCAGGAGGAGTAGCACTTTGGGCAAAGGTGTTTTGCACAGATTTTACAAACCAGTGATGCAGCAGACGCAAACTTAGAAGAATTCAACTCTGCTACAAAAGCAAATTTTGGCATCTTCAACGGTTGTGCAGATTACTCTTGAAAATTCTGGGGGAAAAGACTCTTTTGAGAAAAGACCTGGCTGGCGATAGCCCTTCAGAACTCTTTTTTTCCTGCCATTAAATATGTATATTTATTTTGATTTATTCTCAAGAAGCACTTTATTTCCTTTTCCTTTCGTAGATCACAAAAATGAAGCCATCTTATAAGAGGTGCAGCCATTCCAAGAAAGAAACCATGGGGGGAGGGGGAGTGTTGTTTTCTGTTTTGTTTTTGTGTTTCTTTAAAGGAAAGAGGGATTTACTGCGAAGTTGAATTGACTTAAACTTAGACTTGTGCAACATTCTTCTGACTGTCTAGGAAGTCCAAGTGCCCAGATTGCCTGCTGTGTTTGTATACACTAAAAAAAGAAGAAAAAGCAAAGCAAAACCTGTTGTGACTCAAACTCTGACTGCATTTTATGCAGCTTTTATTTGTCTTTATAGCCCATGTGCACTTAAAAGTTACTTTCTAAATTAGTCCTTTTTTGTTTTCACTGAATGCATTGGAGAAAAACCTACCCAAACAAGCTGATTTTTCAGTGAGAATCAGCTTTCCACATTTTAAGAGTACATTAATCTATTTTAGGTGGTTGCCACTGGTCCTTAATAGTAATGCAGATGATGCAAATGATTTGACTAATGATGCAAAAATGAATTTTGCCTAGAATGGCTATAATTATCAGGAGGCCCAGGATCTCTGACTGCTCCAGGAAAAAAGCATAGACCAGCAGTGATAAATAGTAAGGAGCACGGGCAATGATCTATACCTTTATTCCAAAAGGCAGCATAGCTGGGATTTCTGCTCCTGAGAAATGAGTGTCCTGGTATTGTCTCAAGTGTTTTTAGAACCAGGCTTTGGGTTTTCAATTTAAGTGGAAAAACTGCTTAAATGACTGTTGGAAAAGAATTAATTGATAGCCTGTGAATAATGACGTACTGAGCTGTCTTGGGCTCTTAGAGATGTGTTCTGTTTCTGACCCAAGAATATACAATGAATTCACCCTTACTTCCCTACTTTCCCAACTGCTCTTGTAAGATTTTAGTTCAGGAAAATGTTTACATAAATTAGATCAATTCTACACAAAGTGAACATCCAGTTTAGCCCCTGCTGTGCAGATGGCACTTTGATAGCGGCCACTCGACTTCTCTCCTGCAGCCCCCAAACCAACTCTTTCCTTTGGCCATTGGCTTTTGGTTCTCACTCAAGAGAATATTGTGAGGATCTGGTTCAATGCAAGGACTTTGTAAACAGCTTTCTTGCATTGTAGTTAACCCTCCCCTCTGTCCCTCCCTCTTCTCCTTTCTCACTCAGGCCATCCATTTGTGATTGCTCGGTAGTGCAGACGTTCAAACAGAGCAGCAGGATGTCAATGTTGTACTGAGTGTCCGTATGATTGCCACTTTGTTTGATGTACATCTTGCGTTCATATGCAGGGGGAAGTGCTCATTTGCACTTTCCTCCTCTACCTTCCCTCCCCCTTCCTCCCTTGCTGTATATATTGTCGATTAACTACTGTACCTAACGATTTCCATCCTCCATCAGGCTGCCGATGTCCTCCTACAGTCCCCAGTAAATCAGAGATCCCTGCTCCCCGGCAGGCCATGCAGTAAAGTAGCACAGCCCCAGGCCTGACGGATGCAAGGGGACAGGCAGACCTGCAGAAGCAACAGAGGCGGTTGTGTTCACAGTAACAATGTTGTCCTGAAGCTGCTAATTGTTACAGAGGATGATGTGGACATTTGGGTTCTTCTTGAGCCTGGTAAGAAACACTGGACCAGTTGATGGTAGTTTCTCCCAGAGTTACACTACTGGTTTTTTTCACCTTTTGCTAGACTTGCTGTGACAGCAAGAGCCTGATCTCCCTTACACTCAAGTTTTATTGTCTGGCTTGAGTGCAGCCGCTTCTTTTTGTTCTATGCCGAGACCTTTGCAGTCTGTGTTCACCTGAGGAAAGAACCCAGCCCTTCCCCACTCCTGCAGTATTCACACACTAAATTTGTGCAATACCTTTTACCTTCGATGCGGGATGCTTGTTGCGAGCCGCACGCATTCGGGGACGAAAGAAATGGGTTCACGACAAAGAGCTGAAGAAGCAAAACAAGGCTTCAGGGAAGAGAAGAAGGGCCTGGGAGAGGAGAAGGTGCGAGCGCAGAGGCAGAAAGCAGCGTCCTGCTATCCATCGTGCCGTGGAGCCAGTGTCTCCTTCCTTTCTTCGTGGCCCGTGTGCTCAAGCTGTGGTGCGGCTCTTGCAGACCATCCCCAGCCTTCAAACCCGGCTGCTTCCAGCACTGTCAGTGGTCCTGGTGAGCTCACCACAGCGCTTTATCGTTTCCTCTTCTGGTGGTTGCTCTCCGATGACAGGCACAGGGAAAAGAACACTTGTTTAAACATATCAGCTTTTAGATAGTAAATACACTAGGTGACAGGAACATGCAGCAACCTTTTTTTTTTTTTTTAAGAAAAAAATCTTACAAAGTTGATTTGATTTGCTGCTTTTTTGGTTTTTTGCTTGAAACCAGGTAGTCGGTACTGATCTGCAATGAAGGGAGCCCCAGCTTCTCTAGTCGGTCTGGCCCTCTGCCTCTGTCACGACAATAATGCAAAAACTAATTTCCTGCCTTGGCAGTTCCAGTTTTGCTCCTTTTCCTGAAAACATGAACACTTCTGTGATGATTATGTTCTTCCACACATGCTCATGGAGTTGGAAAGCTTTCACTTAAACCTGTCTTGTGTGGAGGAGCCAGGTACCAGGTGATGCAGCAGGGCAGAAAGGAAGTGCGGGGATGCTTGCCCTGCCTTGTCTAGTCCTGCAGCAGGACAGGGCTCCCTGCTGGGGTCCCAGCCTGCTGTACCATTGGCTCCTTGGCCATGTCTCCTCTGCAGCCATCACCAGGAAAGGCTTTTTTCAGGCGGCTCTTTCTGGCCACCACCACAGGGGAAGCAGTCCAAGCTGTCTTGTCCATTTTTGGCCTTTTTCTGTGAACCTTCAGTAACCTCTAAGCCCATCAGTAGATTTTTCTTTGGGTTTACCATTTAAGGGCTTTCTCCATCTTTGCGAGTTCAAACAAAAATGTGAAGTGACATTATGCTTGATCTTGGGGGTTTTGTCCCCCTTTTAAGGTTTCAGTACTGCTTTTGTTGCCAGACACACTGCAAATGGATAAACGACAGTCACCTGTTTGCAAGTGTTTTGTGGCCACTCTGAAAGGGGGTTGTGTGATTTACTTTTGGGTTTCACTGAGCAGGCTTTTTCTGTTGTCATTCTTTTTAGTGAAAGTATTTTACTTAACTGTTGCCACTTCCTGGAGCCACACATTTTATTGGTCACCAAATTGGAAGCAGAAGTGCCATTAACTGAACTCTGTGAATGTCAAATCAAGTTGCGCCTGTAGCTGGCACATACGACAACACTATTGAGTGGGGGGGATGATCTCCCCCACTGTATCTTTTTTTATTTTATTCTTTTTTTTAAGAAAACAAATGAAATTACAAACCTCATTCTAAATGTATTGTGTAAAATGTTTCGGGAAAGGAGTACGGTGTGTTTTGTCTAGTGGGCGAGATCTCCCTCCCCATCTCAGTTTCTGATGAAGTTTTAAAGAATCGTGTTACTGTATGTTTTGATCATGAATAGTCTGGTGGTGCTTCCTCATAGCACAAGCTTAAATCAAGTACTGAAAACAGTCTTACAAGCTAAATGTCTGCATGATGTTACATCTGTTGTACCTACTGAGAAGAACTTTGTATGTAAATGTACAGAATAAAATGACGTTGTCCCATCAGTTTGCTCTCCCTGGTCTGGCTCCCTTGCAGGGACTTCTCAAACACCCAGCAGCAGCTGATGCCTCAGCAAATAGCCCTACCCTGCTCTACAAACAGAATGAGCTGTTTGTAAATCAGGCTAATTAAAACAAGCACATTGATTTGCAACTAATTATCCTTTATAGTCAATTACAGAAGCATAGTTGACTCTGTTTCCTGGGTGGTGTAAATGAAGAAGAAAATACCCTTCAACAGTTGCTTTTTGCTACTCTGATCTTGAATTGTGGCCAAGGACAGGCAGCTGTTCCCACCAGGTAAGGAGTAGCCCTCTGCACCCACAGCAAATCTGAGGCACTGAAGCTTCTGGGTGTTCAAACCCTTTTGGACAAGAGACTCAGCAGTTCTGCCTTCTACAGCAGCAGCCTCTGGGTTACAGCTTTTAATTGCTGATTGTGGCACCACAGCAAGGTAAATTCATCACTTTTCTGTAGGTGCTTAGGACAGTTGTCTAGAAGCAGCACCAGTAGTTTAGTTTTGGTTTGTATCAGAGCTGATGCTTGAACTCAAGTCAGGGCTCAACTTGGAATGGAGAAAAAAAAAACAAACCAAAACCCACCAAAACCTGGATAGTTGACTCCTAGCTGCCATCTCATTAAACAAAACAGTCCCTGTATCTGCCTCTGAAAGGATACCCATCGTGCCTGAAAGCAAGTCCAGAGATGTAGCAGCAGGATGTTATGTATAGGCTCAATTTACATGTGATGCTCTTCTAGCAGTCTGACAGATTATCTATTGCTCCAGAACTCAGCTTGTGCTTTTTCCTTCTATGTAGTCCTCAGGGATGCATAAATAACCCTTTGTGAAATCCTTCTGGTGTTCTTAGTGCCCAAGGGATGGAAGGAAATCCACTGTTTAGCACCAGTACTACAACCAAGAGGGGCTAAAAGGAAAAAAGTACCACTCATGTCACAGCTTTACCATACAAAAATGAGGGGTTTCTTTATTTGAACACTAAAAGCTGCTATACTAAGTTCAGTGCTGGTACACAGTATATTAATTGTACAGATAGCATTTGGAACTGATTTTCCATCAGATCCCAGTACAGCAGGGAGGCCAGGCACCACATGCACTTTTTCAATCATGTTCATCCATTGCAGCATCCATTTGCTATCCTACCTGGCAGGGTAGCAAAAAAAAAAACCAAAATTGCTTTGAAAATTCAAATTCGATTTGAAAAAAAGAAAATCCAAGTCAAGTGTGTCTATATTTAATAACAACCAAAAATTTAACCAAAATAATACAAAAAAAACACCATACTAACTTAATGTCACTGTGAAAATTGCAATCAGTTTTTCTGAAACAAAACCTTCATCTTCTTTTACAATGATGCACAATCAGAACTTCTCTGGAAAAGCTGTCATTTCTTCTTTGATCCTGTTTTCTATGAGTAAGGTGAAATTGCTGTCTGTGTTTTGAAGATTGTAGCTGACAAATATCTGCTTTTTGGTCTTGCTGGCTAAAACACAAAACAGAGTAGTCAGCCAGAGTTTATTCTTATATAAAAGTGATGAAGGTATTTGAGCAAGCCTCTTAAAAAGCCGCATCATGCAGATTTCTAAGATCTTCTCCACTCTTGCTGTGCTGGGTGCAGTTATAAAGAACAGCAGAACAAATCTCTGACCACTGGGGAGTTGGGCACGATTTTTCACATACAGAAGTGAACAACATCAGACAGGTGGCTGTCAATGAGTTTTTGACCTGACACTAGACACCATTAGCCACTGGAAAGCCTTGAGTGCTTGTAGTGGATTTTTGGACATTTCTTAAATATCTTACATTGTAAGTGAAACCATAGACTGTACTGCACTCTTAGCACTGAAATTCAACCTTAAAAGGCCCCAAAAAGCTATGCACCAGTTTTGGCTAAGCTTGCTGTCAATTTTGTTTCCTTTAACCTTTTTTCATACAGTGTCCATGAATGCTCCAAGAGGCTGGAGAGCCTTTGCTGAACATGATGAAGCCAAGCACAAGTTCCAGGCTACTGTAATGACAAGTACCTCGAGAGAGGTGCTACAAAATTAAGAGCTGCCTTCCATGACAGAGCTAATTAACAGTGACAAAAAAACCTTGTCCAGAGGGACAAGAAGACTTAATTATCCAAGTGGAAGAGATAACACCAAGAAGTGTTTTATAAATAAAATGCCATCCTACTTAGATTTTACCACAGTAATATAGCAAATTCATGGCTCTCTTTATATACTACTGAAGCTAAACTTTGTGAAAAATGTAAGCACCATATATGAAAAATAGGCTCTAAATTTAAATTGAGTTGTGTAAAATAGAAGACAAAAAATAGTATTTGGGTCATGAGATATTCTTGTCTGGGAATGAGCTGGGAGCTAATGATCCCAGACACAAATCAGACTGTTCTGCTGAATATTCAAAAATGTCATCTGAAGTTTTAAAACTTCAGAGTAGAGACACTAAGACTTCTAAGATCTCAGTCCTTTCTAAACAGGAAACTAGTTAAATACAGAAAACCCATAAATATGTATGTATAAAATGAAGTTAACTCCTTTAAGGCATTCTCATTATGCAAATTAATTTTTTATTATTTTCTATTCCAACAGGTTACCAGCTTCCTGACTCAGTAAGCAGAGCTGCTTTTGAAATGCAAGGACTCATTTGCCTTTTAAGACTTGGCACTACAAAATGCTGATATAATGCAGCATGGTGCTCTGATTGCAAAAATTAGCACCTGGCACTAGATTTCTGTGGTATAAAGCAGCATGTTTTGTAAGCACTAGTGCTTCGTCATCATTGCCTAAATGAATGCAGTGCTGATTCTGAACTAATTAATACCATTATCCTAGCTAACAAAACTATAGAGTGCACTGCAGTGTCAAAACTCAGCTTCTTAATTATGTTTGCCTGTAGAGTCTCTGGGATGCTGTTCCAGTTCCCAGGAACAGTGTGAATCTGGGAGTCCCTCTGGGCTGCCTGTGCCAAGGACCTCTGCTCAGGGCTCTGGCCCAGCTCTGAGGGGCAGGGGGACCTTTTCTGTCCCTGCTTCCTGAGGATTCAGTTGGACATGTGCACTCTTGTGGAAAGGACAGAAGAGGGCAGATCTTATGCCTCCGTGGATGACCATCTGCAGCTTCAGAGTAAAGCAGAAAACTGCAAAGGACAAGGCTTACCTAAAAAGCCCTCTGCTAGGTCTGCTTCCCATGCAGCCTAGTTAATAACCCCTGTTCCACTAGCTCTTCAAAGTGGAGGAAAAACATCCTTGACAGCCATAACCCAGGATGTGCTGAGTACCAGGAGAAACTACAGCAGCACAGATCTGCTCCTACAACTTCATGTACAGAGCAAAGGCCAAAACCAAAGCTTGAAGAGGAGCCCAGCAGGAGCAGAGGAGGCAGCACAAACATTAGACATGAGTTTGTAGGCTATTTATGCCGGAGAAGAGGTGATGAAAGTGACCAGTGCCTGCCCAGCTGAGAAATACTCAAAGAAAAGGTGATCTTCACCAAGAGCCTGCCAGTCCCTACAGAAGGAAGATTGAAGGCATGGGACTAACCAGTACTGCAGCCTAAAGTACTGTGATTTCAGGATATGAATGTGAGGGAGGCACTAATGGACAAGGACTTTCTCAAGAATTGGCCTCCAGTATCATACAGGAAACATTCCTAGAATTTAGGTTTGACTAGTGAGACACATCTTGTGCCAAAACAATCATGCAGGGTCTTGGGAAACAGTCCCTGCACCTCATACAAGCAGGTATTTATATATGTAGAAAGAGGAATAAGAATGAAGCACGTGTGTCTTCAGCAACAGAAAAAAAAATCAGAAATAAGGAAGGACATAGAGCCAGTACATGAAATGCAGCTGTTGTGGCTAGGACCCCTACTAAACTATGAAGAAAAAAAAAGGAGAATGTGTGCACAGCGATGCACAGCAGCACTGAAACTCCTGCTCCAGGGCAGGAAACCTGACATTGCAGGAACACACAGCAGGTGATGGAATGCAACTGGCAAGGGCAAGAAATGGAAATAGTTATGTGCAAATGGCATCGCATGCTGCTCCTGCTGGTGCCTGTGGAGACACGTCAGACTTGGCTGTGAATAGCATCTCTGCTATTACACATTTTGTGGGAGTAACAAGGATTTAAACTCCCAGAGTAAAACTAAACACCAATAACAGCAAAGCTGGGTATTTCTAGGTAAGGTTGAGCACAGATTTCCTTACCAAGCCCTTTTGTGAAACAAAGATACGGAGATGATTGTTAATGATCTTGCAGATCCACTGCAAGGTCTCAGGATAAATAAATAAAAAACCCAGATAAATAAATAAATTTGGACTAAGTTGCCATGAGTTAGCCAAAATTGCTAGACTGTCAAAAGCCAGCCTAGAGCCTATGGTGTGAGATTTCAAAAAGATGTATTTCTTTTCCCAGAAGCTCAGGTAAAGAGCAAGCACATAATTATTTAAAGCCATAAGTGTATTATTGACTTTCCTCTTTGAACCAAAGGTGAAAAAGGTCTATAGGCCTTCCTCAAAATAATATACCTTAATCAGGATCACACAAGCAAGAACAGTATATAAAAATAATATGAAAGGAGCTGACTGCAAGGAAACCAGTGGGTAGATGTCATGGATACAGAGGAACATGGACCAAAATCCTAGCTGGGCCACAGCTGGCTCAGAAGTTTAACATGAAACAACAAAAGACACCTAAAGCACACAGAGAAAAAGAAAACAGGAAGATGCATTATACACCAAGGATAAAGAATAACCTATGGACCAAACAACAGTATCAGTTCTCAGTAACAAAGTATGGGGAATTAGTAATGGAAATTAAAAGCACCTTAAGGGGGGAAAAAATAAGAAAAAAAGGCAGCAAAGCTGAGACAACTCACAAGGAGAAAGAAAAGTCAGGTGACTTAGAACTAGGACTCTGTCCTAGAACACTGAAAGCACTAATGGAAGAAATGGCAAGTTATTGTGAACTTCAGCTATGAAACATGTAATAAACCTTTTAAGAGTGAAGCCTGCAAGCTCGTATACAATATATATATATATATATATATATATATATATATATATATATCCAAAAGGAGTATGGGAATCACTAAGATAATTTAGATCTGTCAGCTGGGCTGCAATGCTACACAGCAGATTAGAGCAAGATTCAGAAGAAATGAGTGACAAGGAGCCCAAATGGAAGGTGAAATAAACAATTATACCTTATCCAAAGTAAATCCTCTCTGACTACATTTTTACTGACTTCCAAAGGATAAGGCAGTAATTACACATAAAGAAGTTGTGTTATACAGTACCTCATAAAATTATTACTTAAAGTAGAAAGGATTGAACTCAGTGTGTAGAGAAAATTGTGCCGCCAGTGTCGACTAAAATAGTGTGTATTAAAAGAGAAGTTACTGTGAAGAAGAAAAGATGCTAATAGTGTTTTTCAAAGATCAGTTTTGTGAGCAACCCTTTTTCCTATGTGGCCATGGAGGAGAAGCAGGTGTAGACTCATAGAAGTGCCTGACAATACAAACTCAGGACATACTATCTGAAATGGTGATCAGCACACAGATCATTAATAATTCTGTTGCCTTTCCATCTGAAACAGAGGAAGTAAAGTGAGACTGAGCAGCTCAGCATGCTGCTTTAAAACCTGGTAACAAGCACATCAGCAGTTCACCAGCTGCACTGGCCACTGATGATGAGTAACCAGGATGATACAGCTGTCAGAGCTGTGAAGGTGCTGGGATGCATTAGGCCGTGTGTTCTTAATCTTTTTAGTATGGACATGGGAGCTTGCAGGCTGTCCTTAAGACTCAGGATTTCAGCGACTGCAGTAGCTGTAGCACACTGATGGAAGCAGAAGCATCCCGAGCGGTGCCTATTTGGGTCAGTCAGATCAAGCCCAGGCATCTGTGACTCTGGACTTCCCAGGCCAGAACTCTTAGAATGTGGGGGCTAAAAGGTGCGAGATGTGATGAGGGTTGCCTTCATCTTCAGGTAAAATGCACGTGCCTGGCAGGAGGGCCACCTCGCCCACCAGCACAGCAGTGTCACAGGTTTACAGAGAGAAGGTCACTTGACACCCCACTCGACAGGTGCAGCATGTGCTGCCCCTGCCTCGCACCCAAAGCCAGGATAAGGATATCAAACAATAATACACTTCTGATAGTGCACAGCGTGCCCAAGGCCGCTGACTCAGGTGCCGCAGACTCGTATACGGATGGGGAAAAAAAGGCGAATGGGCGGACTGGATGGAAGCTGTCGCACCCTGCAGCGGCGAAGGCTCTGCGGCCGGGGCGGCGCGCACCGCATCCCCCTGCACCCCCCCAGCCCGGGCTGCGGGCTCGGGGCCACCAGCGGGGCACGGCCCGGTCCCGACCCGCGGCGTTCCCGGCGGGAGGCGGCTCCCCGCAGCCCCGCACCTACCCAAGCGCTGCGCCAGGCAGGAGGAGGCGGTGTCCGAGGGGTCCCCCAGGAGCGAGGCGGCCACCGGGATGCTGTCCTGCAAGCGGAGCACAGCACAGGGCAGGGCTTAGTCCCGGCAGCGCGGGTTAGGGGCGGCGGGGCGCCGGGGGGAGGGCGGGACCCCGGCAGCGACACTCACACGGGGGCTGCACATGGCGACGGCCAGGCTGGCGAGGGCGGGCGCGGCGCCCACCCAGAGGAAGAGCGAGTCCCGCAGCCGCATGGCGTGGAAGTGCACCCGCTGTTCGCCCAGCTGCCCGCTGAAGTCGTGCAGGGCGATGCCGCCCGCCGCTCCGCCGCCGCCCGCCGCCTCCATCGCCGCTTCTCCAGGCGCGGCCAGGCCCGAGCAGGCAAGGCCCGAGCGGGAGGCCGGGCCCGGCCCGCCCCGCGGCCCCGGGGAGGCGGTGCTGGCTCGGCTGCGCCCGCCCCGCCGGGAGGCACCGCCCCGTCCGGCTCCGGGGGAGCGTGGCTCCCGCTCCCCCAGGGGATGGCCGGACACGCACGGCGGTGCCCGCACCCCGCTCTGGGCACGCCCCTCCCTTCCGTCCGGCACGGACCCCTCAGCACGAACACGCACTCCCGGCTACGGCCCCGCGGGAGCGCGCCTCCCCCGTGCCCCTTCCTCCGGAACCTGCACTGCCCCCGGCCGCTGCACGCCCTCTCTCCGTTTCCCACTATTCCCCTCCCATCCCAAAAGACACAGCCCCTCCCGGTGAGCAGGCACCCCGCCGGAGCACACCCCGTGTGTGGGAGCACACACCCCGTGTGGGAGCACACCCCCCGTGTGGGAGCGCACCCCTGTGTGGGAGCACACCCTCCGCGTGGGAGCGCACCCTCCGTGTGGAAGCACACCCCTTGTGTGGGAGCACACCCCCTCGTGTGGGAGCACACCCCCTCGTGTGGGAGCACACCCCTTGTGTGGGAGCACACCCCTGTGTGGGAGCACACCCCCCTGTGGGGGGGCACACCCCCCTGTGTGGGAGCACACCCCCTGTGTGGGAGCACACCCCCTTGTGTGGGAGCACATCCCCTGTGTGGGAGCACACCCCCCTGTGTGGGAGCACACCCCACGTGTGGGATCACACCCCACGTGTGGGAGCACACCCCCCTGTGTGGGGGCACACCCCCCTGTGTGGGAGCACACCCCCCAGTGTGGGAGCACACCCCCCGTGTGGGAGCACACCCTTGTGTGGGAGCACACACCCCGTGTGGGAGCACACCCCCGTGTGGGAGCACACCCCTTGTGTGGGAGCACACACCCCGTGTGGGAGCACACCCCGTGTGGGAGCACACACCCCGTGTGGGAGCACACCCCCCTGTGTGGGAGCACACCCGCAGCCCCGGTGAGCGCCCTGCGCGCCTCCCCGGGGGCTCACGCCTCCCCGGGGGCTCACGCCTGCCCGGGCTTTGCCCCGCGGCCCGCCCGGGAGGGGGATGGAGCGGAGGCGGCCGCAGGGATGGGGAAGCCCCGCTAGGTGGCAGGGGAAGCCCTGCGTGCGGAGGCGCGCCCGGCACACCGCTGGCTCCGGGGAGTCACCCGAGAGCAGCCCCGCCGTTCCAGACTGAAGGGGAAGGGACAGCGGGCTGCTGTGCAGCCTCGGGAAGGGGGAGGGAGGTCACGGCGACCTTGGCTTCATTCAGCTGTGGGGGTTTTCAGCATTGGGGATCTACAAAGCAAGCGATTCGTGTTTGCCTAGCTCTGGAGAATATGAAGCCGTGGACAATTAAACGCCCTCCTCTGGCTGTGAATTTTGTGCTCGTCGCTCTTTCCACCGGAGCGCAGCAAAGTCGGTCATTACTGGAGAGGATTTTCAGTAACTGTGCCGTCTGTTGCTGATAAGAATATTGCCGGCTCCCTGACGGCCGTGGGCCCTTTACAATTTGAAACACGTATCTTCACGCCACCGGCAGGGCAGTCATCGCTGCACAAAGAACAAGCACGTTAAGGGTACATATTGGCTTTTTAATCAGCAATTTTAATTTCCTCTGCCTCCAGTTTCTTACATACCGCAAGAAATCAAAATTTCCATTTCTAAATAGTAAGATTTCATTTTCCCATTGAAGAAATGGGTGAAGGGAAAAGAACCCTTCATCACTTTTCGTCCCTGAGCCGCTCCAGTTCTCCTGGCATCTGCCAAAAGAAAATCCTCAGCCCTGCTAATTTCTGCCCATGCTGCCGCACTGACACTAAATCCCAGCACGCAGCTAAGCCCGGTTAAGCTGCCATACCCCGACATCCCATGGCACAGAATCAGCTTGGGGAGAGGGAGGGGGTCGCACGCCACCTCCCGTGCCCTACATTTGTCACTTGCTTCTTGCACCAAGCACTATGGGATGTATGGTGTCAGCCCCCCACTTTGGCTGTCCCCTGCCTCTTGCTGAAACACCATCAGGCTTGTGCTGCTCCTCTCATGCCCCCCACTCCACAGCCAGTCCCAGCTCTTTCCCTCAACATGGGCTGGCCGCCCACAAGGTGAGGTACTCAGAAGCTGAGTCTTGTGTTGGGACTCAAAAATCAGCCTCTCCCTGTCCCCACAGCCTGTTGCAAACTGACACTTTGCCTGTGGCAACTGTGAAATCAGACAGGTGAGCAGGTGACAAAAGCCACCTTGGAAGGCAGAGTGTTGGCTGCATGCACCAAACACTTCCCTCTCTCTGCTTGTTGCAGCTGTGGGTTCACTCTGCAGCTGGTAGGCCTGCCAGCTAAAACAGCCAGGAGCACTGCAGGAATAAAAATCTAGGAACAGGATAAAATGTCTGCTGGGAGCCACACAGGTGGTGGTGGTGAGATTCCTGTGGTTAGACACCTGCAAGTGATGGAGGAATTTGCCCCAGGATTGCTTGACCAGTGGAGAGAAGAGGAAATATTAGGGCACAGTTCACCTGAGCTGCTTTAGGTCTCTCTTTTGAGAGAGAAGAAACGCCTCTTGGATGATTTCCATTGACTTGAAAGGAGGTGAGGGTGAAAGGTAAGGCATTGCACAGCTTTGCAGACAGATTTATTCATGCAGGCAAATCCTTCTCTAAGTGTTCAGAGCCGGTTTCTTTGCTATGGTGCATCAGAGTTGGCTTCTGCAATGGAGTCCTAGTGCAGGATCTGTTCTAACAAAGTTCCAGCTCAGTGTGTCTTCCCACAAAGTAGAAGTTTGGGCCTCCTTGTGTGCTAAACCTTTGTTAAAGTCATCTGCTGAACTGAAGTAAGAGTTTTCTTCACTGGTCTTTCCATATCAGGTGCAAATGTCTGGTGTTGCTTCTGAGGCTGTCTCCAGGCTTGCTTCTCCCTACAGGGAACTGCCCCTATTTCATCATGCTGTGATCTGCTCCTCTTCTCAGCAGGAGTCTTCTCCAAAGTGCTTGTAACTTCCCTTATCCTAAACCCTGCAGACCTCTAAAAGTAAGTCACAGGGCTCCTCTGCACATTAGCAGTTCTGTGTGTTCAATGCTTTTCTGTGAAATGCAGCTGCTCTCTGTAAATCATGCTAAATCCTTGTTTAGGCGTGGAAAAGGAAAAATATTCATCTAGTGACTAAAATGCTGGTTAAGCATTTTTATTTGCAGTGCAGGTGTGTGAATGGAGCTGTGCAGAACCAGACCATCAAGTGTGAAATGAATTTCTTGATTTCAGCACTGCAAGGTCATGAGAATCCCTACAAAATGAGAGGGGAAAGCACTCTTGTGCTTGTGTACGGAAATGTGTACGGAACCTCTTGCATTTCCTTTAAAATGCTCATCTTTTTTTCCCTCTGGCCTTGAAAGCAGCACCTGGAAGTCTGCCTTGTTTGTCAGGTATGCAGCTGGAATGAGCCTCAGCTGTAGTGAGGCACTGGAGAGAAAAATAAAAATACAGTGAACATATCTTAGCAAAAGCACTGCATTTTTATATGGATGTATATGTATTGCTGCTCAGGTGAGATCCAAGCTCCAGGAGACGTGACTTAAAGGTATGTACTTCTATCTACCTTGTTCTGCTCCAAAAGTTAAGTTGCCCTTCAGTGTCACTAGATTCTAAACTTTGATTTTTACTGATCATCATCTCCCTTCCAGTACAGTTTTAAGTGAGGAGTAAATCTTCCTACTGGTGACTGTGGAGTCAAGACTCATAAAACACATTTTTGAACTGGGATATCACTGAGAGAAGCAATTTTTTCTGATTCCAAAATGTATTCTGTGCTTCGTCTCCTGCATGAATAAAGAGTGAATTTGGCATGTGAGAAGGCAATTAACCATGAGTGTGTGTCAGTGAACCTCCTGTTGATGCCTAGGATGAGTTTTCTTGATTTCTCATCCGTCTGCAGAGGAGTAAATGACTCTTGATAAAGCAAGCAAAACCTTCCAGCTGCTCTGCTAAGGCTCTGTGACACCAGGCTGCTGCTGTGGTAGCTGTGCTGCAGTTCCAGGCTTCCAGGGATCTACTTTGAGACTTGGATGCTCATTGTATGTAGACTTCCATCAGTGGCATTGATGGCTGAGCTGGCCCTTTTCTCTCCCTCTACATCAAGGCATCTGAAGATCTGGGAAAAATACTTCCTTTTTTTTTTTTTTTTCATCATTGAATGTTTTTTCTCATCTGGACCCATCCTCTGATGTAGATTGTTGTGCCACTGCTTAAAAACTTGTGCTGGCGTCATGGAAGGCAGAATCAAGCAAGCAAGCAAGGGAGAAGTGTCTCTGCTTACACTTTACAGTCACCGTGGTCGTGATGCTGTGGCCATCTAAACCAGTTTAAGGTGGGGCTGGCCCAGTCCTTCTTTCTCATGCTCATCTACTATGATAAGTCAGTTTGGGGAACCAAACTGGTCAAAACCTTTTTCTGGGATCCTGGCATGGGTTGTTGGTTAGATGTGATAGGAAGTTGCTCCTGAACCACCTAACCACGGTCATAGAGGTAACCTGAGAACTCAAAACACTTTGCCAGGTGTTGATCAGCCTGACTTGTGGCCTCAGAAAAAGACATGGAAAGAGAATCCAGGCTGGAACATCTGAAAACTTGTGGAGGACTTTTGGAATGGAGAAATCAGACTTGTGAACTTGTATGAAAATCAGTTAAAGAGATCTGCAAGGGGACTGCACCAAATTCATGCTATGAGTCTTGCAATCCAAAGCAATGTCAAAGCCAGCCCTCTCTGAAAAAAAGTCTGAAAACCACTAGTAAGCAAATGCAAAATATAGATATACAAGCAATTCCACATCTGCAGTAGCTGCTATGACAGTGTTAGCAGAACTGCTACAACACTTCCTCAGCACACATGGTGGTACCTAGGCAGGTATTGCTACAAGGAAATTCAGTTCCTGATTTACAAAAGACTTAAGGTGACAGGGTTTTTGGTTTGTTTGGGGTTTGGGTTGGTTTTTTTTTGGGGGGGGGAGGTGTTGTTGGGTAGGGTTAACCTCAGCTGTTAGGATTTCTGTGCAGGTGGGATGAAGCCTGGAATGCAGGTGGCACAGCAATTCTGTCAGCTGTGATCCTCGGCACAGTGTGTTTGATTAGAAATCGTGTCTGTTAGGTTTGGTGCCCAGCTGACCCAGTGGCCTCCTGCAAATCCCTTCTACCCTGCTTTATTCCACTCCTCTGCAGACTGGAAGAGCACAATGACTCGCCTATTTCCCTGCAGCTGAACACAACTCTCTGTGACACACAGCTTGTAAGGACCTTCGTGAGCCCGGCCTAAATTTCTGCTGTTATCAAAGGATACAGTTTCCTTTCATTGCCGCATGAGTCATTGGAGGACCTTGTCTCAGATCTGCTGGAGCATTTGGGACGTGTGGTTTCGTAGCTGCTTGGACAGGAGGCACTAACACGGAGTGACTCATTGCTCCCCGCGGGGACAAGAGGTTTGTTCAGTCAACTGGAAATCATATTTTGTATGCAGATAGGCCACTTCATGGTGGAGAATCCCAAAGCATCTTACCAACACCAACTCTCCTGCACAAATGTCAGCAGTGTAGTGAGATCTGCAGGAGCAATGGGTTATTACACACCTGTGACCTGACAGGGAAGGGCACAGGCATGAAAGCCTAATGGAACTGACTTTTTGAAAGGCTGAGAAGGGGAGGAAAAAAACCCCATGAGATAGTATTGAAAAATGTCTTCCTTTATGTCTTGGGTTGTGGAACCTAAACTGTGTATTCTATTTTCATCTGCTGAGAGCAGTTGAGAAATTGTTCTTTATCTCTTGTTTACTCTGAAAGGAGGGGGGCGGGTGCCTTTTGATAACGGCCCAACTGTTAACACCAGGTAGGGCATTGTTTCTTATCTCTCTTCACGATGGGCCATTAAGACTCCCCAGGCTGTTTTGTTCCTCAAGTTGTACCCCTTCCCAAAATATACCCACATTCCATCATCCTATTGTGAGGTGCTCCACCCAGTGGGAGGAGACAACCGTTCCTACCTGGATAAAAAACTGGGACTCTGGAAGAGGAACCCCTCTTGCTTCACCCGGTTACTGGAGGAAGACAGGACCCTTCTCACCATCACTGGACTGCCTCTCACCACCTCTGGACCCTTTTGGCTACAGGATCGTCTCTACTCCAACAGAACCACATCTGCCACCCCAGGAGGACTTTCGGACTGCTACCAACGTCCTGACCAGCAGGGCATCAGGTTGTAGCTGACTCTGTCAGGGCTTTCCAAAATTGTTGTTTGTTTGTTTGCTGGTTTGGTGGGGTGGTTTTGTTTTTCTACCACATTTGTATTATTGATATTCCTAGTAAAGAACTGTTATTCCTATTCCCAAATCTTTGCCTGAGAGCCCTTAATTGTAAAATTATAATTTGGTGGGGGGTGAGGGGTTTACATTCTCTATTCTAAGGGAAACCCCAGTTTCCCTGGCAGATACCTGTCTTTCCAAACCAAGACACTTTATATTACTCAATTCAATTCCTAGACCTTATGTGACATACAAGACACCTGGTGGACCCTGACATTTTTCTGTCCCTGGGTCACCCAGCATGGTGCGAGGCCAGGGTACAGAACATGCAGAGGGTGTGTGGTGTCCTTGGACCAGAGGCAACATCAGTCTGCTCCAGACTCAAGGGCTGACTTGTCTGCTCAGACTGCAGAGAGTCACGTTCATAGCCATGGAAATTACTGATTCAACATGCAGCACTGGCAGCCACATAAACAAAGGTTTGACCGAGATTCAGGCTGCTTTGGGAGTGGAATGAAATTCCTTTTTTTGACAGATAGTTTGCGGTTGCCATGGTTATGGAACTTGCTGCACTTCTGGTCTCTTCCCCACCCCTCTGGGTACTTTCCTTCTGCTGATGCCAGGATTTCCATGAATCTTCTTTTGCTCTTTACACCGAGACTTATTAGTCTCTGTCACAAGACCCTTAACCTGCAGGTCCAACTGGACATGCCTGCATACAGCTTGTCCCATTCTCCAGCGTGCCAGCAAGGGCCTGCCTCTCAGTCTGCTTCTCCAAACAGCCACTCTCTTTCATTACTTTTTAAAGTGATGCCATGGCCTTTCCATTTTTCCATTTGCAAGCAAAACTAGATGTACAAAATCAGCTTTGATTGTTTTGCATCCTCTTTCCTGGGCAAGGCAGGAAGCTAACAAGCCTGGCATTGTCCCTTAGCAGCCTCTCAGTCTCCACTCAGAAGTTCCTCAGCTCAATCCAGTTTTTCTCTCGATTTTTCCTTCCAGCTCTATTGAACACGGTGGGTTAGCAGAAAATATCTCAGACAATAGTTTGTACATTACTAGAGAGCAGCAAATGTCACCTGATCCATAAGGATAGGGCTGCTTTAGCCAGGATCTCCATGTTCCTAGTACAGTTCTTGAAAAGCATGATTTAGGTCTGGTGTGTATTTTATTTCCTAGCACAAGTATGTCAAGCAGCTATTGACACCTCATCAGTGTATCTGATGTTATTGGTGATTACACAGAATATAACTTTTGCAAGCATCACTTCAGTGATCTGCTTCCAAATTCCTGAGTTAAAAAACATTTAAAATAATAATTCACACTAGTAGCCAAAGATGGGGGTGTTCCCTATTTGCATGACAACAGAACAGACAGAACAGTTTCACTGTCAGAACACATCACCCTAGGAAAATGTTATCAGTCCCTTTACTGCATTTTTAAAGTATGATCCCAAGAGGCTGAAACTGCAGAAATTAATGAGAAATTATGAAAAAAATGAGAAATTAATCTCCCTTTTCTGCTTTTGTGTTTGAAAAAGCTGGTGCCAGGCACTGTTGCTGCTATTACAGTGTCCTGGGGTGGATGGTGGCCCTTCTCAGAATTGAAAGATTTGTGTGTATGAAGTTATACAAATCAGTAAATCCTGAGAAGACCCATAAATGGGAAAATGGGAGGAGAGGGCAGGACAAAGGAATTCATGCCATTTGGAAGTGATATCTTTTTTTAATCCATTCAGAATCTGAGCCAGCCTCTACACAAATCAATTGAAAAAATACCTGCTCCTGTGAGCAGAAGATAAACCTTGTAATGATGAGCCTCACTTAGCCATTGTGTAAAATGCTGCAGTGTGTGCTCAGAGGTAGTGCTGGGTGGAGTGCTTGCCTACCTGCATCCCCACCTGTGCCAAGGTGAGGCCTCAGCCCATAAAACCTGGGCAACTCTGCAGGCACAGGTCGACTGTCCTCCCTGCTCCCCTACACGTGCTTATCAATCACCTACACTGGTGTCCCCGAGTGACAATGTCAGCGCTGGCACAGCGGTCCTCTGTCACCACACCCCAATTTTGCTGCCTTTTCCTCATCACTGCAACTCCAGTGCAGGAATTCCTTAAAGCACAAGGGGAAGGAAGGGGTGGAAACGGTGCTCTCAGCTGTGCTCCTGGTTCTGTCTTGGTGAGGATGCTTCCAGCTTTAATAACCCAGACGATCAAAGCCTTTGTGTAAATCCTGCCATCAGGAGTACTGCTGCACTGACGGCACAGCCCTGCACAGCTCCCCCAAACCCTGCTTTTCTCAGCTGCAAGCTCCTGACACCCAGATCATCTTCCTTCAGCCCAACACGGGACGGCAACTGGTGTCATTTTCTCGGTCATTTTCTTGGCCAGTAAGACAGATATTTAATATACATGTGAGTGATCTGGGACCGGTTTTTTTCAGCTTTCAAAATCATATTTCTTTTCTTTCCGCTCTTCTGAAAACGCATATCAGAGGCACCTGAGAGGCCAACGCAGCTGCTTGATAAGGTCTTTGCAATTAATTTGCACGATCATGCCTTTAGCAAAGGGAAAAAGAAAGTGTTAACGAGTTGACAAGCACACTCCTTCTTTCAGCAAGCAGTGCTGCCAGCCGCAATGTAACTGCAGGGAGGAGAGAGCAGGGTGGTGGCAGAAGACCTTGAAAAAAAATTCTTTGTTCAAACCGGTTACAAAGGCTCCCGCTTCCCTAACATACCAAATCCGAGCTGGTCGAGGGAGGCAACAGATTCAGTAGAAATTAGACTTCGTATTGATGCAGGGCAGCGTGTTGCTATCCGGGTTTCAAGGATGAGTCGTTGGTGTGGAAAGCAAAAAATTTTAAGGAGAATTGAAACAAAAAGGGAGTACTTGCTGAGCATGTGGCTCCTGTAGCGCTGCGGTTCCAGATTCTGACCTGACGGCTGCAAATGAGGATCTTGCCAGCGTTGCTACCCTCTGACATGCCATTTGCAACAAGATCCTCAAACTGTGCAAATTTGTCCCATTGTACTTGCCCGAACATACACACACACACCCCCCACACAAAAAAATGCTGCTTATGAGAGAAAGGAGCAAGACCAGATTTCAAGAATAACTCAAACAAGCAAGTGAACATTTTCTTTCATGCCTTGCTCTTTTGCATTTACTGAATTTGTTCCACATGAATGTAGAAACAGCTGCATCAGCAAGAGTACTGAGGCTGGAACCTTATTAATATTTATGCCTGGCAAGCAGAGCACACGGGAATCAAAATGCTTTCCCATCATTGGTTCAGGGACCCCAGTGTCCATTCAACATCTTGCCACGTTTGGTGGCCAGGCAAGTGAATTTATTAGAGAGCAGATCAATTTCTCATCAACACTCTCAGCCAGTAGTAGGCAAGCTGCCCTTTGCCTCTTCTTACCCGCTCTTTGCTTCTCGTCATTTAGTAATTTCCTCATTAGAGAAACCATTTTTCATCTCTCTTTTGCACTTCTGTGATTTATATTCCCACATATTATATATTCTTGAAGACTTTATAGATGCTTGATCTATTATTATTATTATTATTATTATTATTATTATTATTATTAGCTTATATGGGGGTATCCCATCAGCCTTAGAGATGAACCAGGAAATAATGCTGTCACAGGTCCATTATGTGCTATGGGAAACCGAGTGCACACTATGTGGCACTATGCACATGAAAGGTGTCATGTGGCCCTGGGATGTCCTTTAGAGCCTCCTTTGGGGTTTCTTACTGCTGTAATTTTTGCTGACAAAGTGCTGCAGTAAGAGTCCTTAAGCTGAGGCCTGGGGGTTTCCTTTCTGGGAGTACTGTGTGGGGTTCTGGCTGACAGCCTTGCTCCAGCTTTTGCTTTGTGGAAGCAATCCTTACACTGTATAATAAAGAGGAATTGGTGAGCAGGCAGGTACTCTCAGAAAAAATTAAACAGCCACAGAGTTTTAACTATTCACTAGGAACAATGACTTGTAGCAGCAGTAAAAGAGAAAAAAAAATTCTTGCGATCTGGCTGAAGCCCGTTGTTGGGAGGATGCACCAGAAACTCCTGGCCTCAGCAGGGATGAGGCCAGGGATGGCCCAGGATGGGCAGCACTGGCAGGGGCTACAGGCCAGCTGCCCTGCTCCTGGGCCCCATGGGCAAGTGTGGCAGCACTATAAGGGTGACCCTGCTCCCCTGGGTGCTGCCTGGGAGGACATGGGGCCTGTGAATACAGCAGGTCCATGGCCCAGACCTCACCCACTGGGGCTTGTTGGGTGACCAGAGCCCACCCAGCAGACAGGAATGTGTGGGGCCACTGCTGACAGTGTAACCACCCCTCAGTGCCCAGTCCTGGATCACCCTGTGCATGTCTCATGGAGCACACATTGGCATTAACCCAGGGAACTGCCACCTGAGGGCAGCTTGGCCTCGAGGAGCTGTGGGGTTTAAGCATTGCACTGATGGGCAGAGGCAGACTCTGGTGTGCTGGCCAGGCAGCTGCAGGCAGAGCAAGGAGGGGTGGACTTTGCTGCTCCCACAAATGCACCCTCAGTGTTGATGTTTTGCAGTTTTCTGCTGCCTCTCTGTTTTCTCCCTTTAGGACCTCACAGCTTTCCATGCTGGTGTTGATTCTACCCTGCCCTTCAGCCACTGATGATCATGTTCCTATAACCTTCTCTCTGCCTGCATTTGTACCTTTTCTTGTTAGGCAGGGGGCTGTGCTGCTGACTTTCCCACAGCTTAGCAATTTTCTCAGGAGTCTGGCTCCAGGCGGTGCAGTTGGGCTGTGTTACAGCCGGGGATTTTGTTGGGAGCAGGGGTAATGAGGGTCACAGCACACAGATGTGGCTGCCACCAGCCTTGTCCTTTCCCACCAGCTGGCACAGGTGGCTCCAGCCACTGACACAGACTGCGAGGAACCTGTACACCAAACCATGAGGACACATGGAAATGGAGACACTCGAAAAAATTTTGTTTGCAGAATGTTCCCTTTCCACCTGCACCATCCTGAGTTCCTCTCAAATGTACACAGGGTCCTCCCAGCCCAGCCCTCACTGACCCTCTGCTGAGTTACAATGACTCATGCTGAGGAGCAAAATACTGGTTTGCCCTAAGTGACCTAATGAGCCTGGATGTCCAGCTTGGTCCGTGGTCTAAGACCTCAATGTGTGAGGGTCCAAACTTCTTTCTAGTTTTTGTGTAATACAGCATCCTTTCCCTCAGCATACAGAAGGTCTAGGTGCCTCTCTTGGGGGTTTGGGCATGACTTCAAGGTCTGTAAGGAATTTCCATCCTTCTGAGAGGAGGTGCAGACAAGGAGTGGGATCTCCATGAAATGTGATGCTAATCCATGGGACAGGTGCAAGTTTCTTTTTAGAAAAACGTTCTAATGACCCACAAACTATGCTGCAGTACATCCCACAAAAGCACATATTTTCTATTATAAATTAAAATGACTAAGTCTTTCCCTTGGGGTTTTGTTAGCTGGCTTTTGCTAGCTGGCTTTTGCAACCTTCTGCATCTAGCAAGGAAACCAGGACGTTCTTTCATCAGTGCCCACTTCAATAGCGTAAGACAGAGGCTCTGACAGTGATCACACCCAACCCCGTAGTGGGAGGATGGGAACCGCAAAAGGGAGCGGGGAGAGGACATGTTGGATAAAACTGGGTTGATCCTCTGAGCTTGGTTAAACAAACTCTTGACTGTGATTGTGCTGTCCCTCCTCTCTAATATCGAGAATGACTGCGAACCACCTTGCAAGCTGGCTTTTCACCCACCCTGCTGCCCTTTCCGCAGTCCCCTACCCACAGTGCTTTGACACCCTGGGAAATCAGCCTGGCCAGTGAAAATGTTGCAGGCTTTTTTGTTGTTGTTGTTCCTTTCTCTCTCTCTCTCTTTTTTTTTTTTTTTTTTTTTTTTTTTTGTGCCGCTCGTTTCTGGCGGGCGGGGGGGTGGTTGCCGGGGAGATGGGGATGGGGATGGAGGAGCCCAGCCAGGGCCGGCCCCGGGGCTGGGGCAGGGGCTGCGCTGACAGACACAGCAGTGTGAGGCAGATCCAGAGAGGGGGGAGAGGAGCACGGGCAGCCAACAGCCGAACGCTCCATTTCCCTGCGAGTAATTCACAACGAGCTGCGCCGAACCTTCGAGGAACTCTCCGTCCCAAACATTCACCTTCGAATTAAAATCGACTTTGTCTGAAGTCTCCTGAAATGATTTGAACGGCTGCCATTCACCTCTAAGGAGTCTGGTCTAGGGGCTGCAGAAAAAACTAGACCTTGGTTTCCTCTCTCCTCCCTCTCAAAAGCAGCTGTTTATTTTAAAAATAAACATTTCACCTATTTTATTTCTCTTATAGTCTCAACAATTTCTATACAGCAGATACACTTGAATTCTCCCCTCTTCAAATATATGTATGTTTATTGTAAGGCAAAGCAGTTGGGGTGGGTTTCTTTCTTCCACTGTTAATAATCTGTTTTCCTTGAATTGGATTTTAAAATGGCTTCCTTTGAAGGCTCAAGCTGTCAGGAATGAGCTTAGCGTAGGTATGGAGGATGTGTAAAATCAGCTACTCCCCTTCACATCGAAATGCCAGTTATTCTCCTCGTAAAAAAACTAATATTCAGTGTACAACACGCGGGATACTTGGAAATAATAGTAGCAAACAGTCACAGTACCTGTATCTTGCACCAGCTCTGCTGTCACCGAGTTTTGCTGTGACAGGGCTTTCAGGAGCACACTCCGCAGCCATGGGAAAGACTGGCATTACTTTGAATCGTTACCTGGAGTGGTCAGTGGTCCCCTGGAGCTACTAATCTGCAAGCTATTCTTGAACAAATAATTACGGCTGAGGATGTTGGTTATGCAGTTAGCATGCCACAAAAAAAAAGCTCGCTTGGAATTACAGCTCCACATTGTTTGCGAAGCGTAGTCAACCAAATAATTGAATTGCTCCTGGCTTAGGCCAGTAAAAACAGATTTCACAGGGACTGCAAATGGTCGGATTAATTTTTCTCAAAATCACTGCTGAAGAGACAAACGTGAGGGTGTATTTTCTAGCATGCCTTTTGGAGATGGGATGCCTTCTCACTGTAAGGCAAACAAAAGAAAGGTGTGGATGTGTTGGCATATCAATCAGAGGAAACCGGATTGTGCTGAGGATTGCCTTGGAAGAAGACAAAATCAGATCTGGAGTAATCCATAGGCAAGGTTATCGATCTGCATAAACCAGGTTAGAGAGATTAGGGACATCGGCACGTGGGTAGAACAAAGGAGGGAGAGAGGAGAAGAAATATATTGGAGAAATACGGGTTGAAAATGGTGATGTGCTTTAATCTGCCCCTCTAGAGCAGCTGAAGTGTGGAATAGATGAAGTAGCCTTCATCCAGCGGGTCACTAAAAAGGGGTTTAGAGGAGTCCCACCCTGCGCTGGCTACGGGGAGCCTGCCTGTGCTATGCGGGGCTGGGAGCAGCCTCCCGAGGGAGCCGCGCCCTCCCTCCTCTGCACATGCACACCGAGATCGTGGTGAGAAACAGGCGATGCCGAGGAGGAGCCGCCACGCCGCGCTGGCCGCCCCGAAGGGCATCGGACACGGCGGGAACCGTGCCGCCCTGCCCGCGCTCTTCCTCCCCGCGACCTCCTCCTCCTCCGGCGGCGTGGGCAAGTGCCGTGCCCTGCCCGCCGCCTCCTGCCCTCCCCGCCACCGCTGTAATGCCCGCGGTGACACACGGGGCTGCTCGGAAATAAAGAGAGGGACCAGAAATCATCTCTGGGGACCACATGTTCAACCGTCTCCTGCTCCCCCCCTTTCCTTTCTTCATCCCTCAGCATCTGTAAATCTGCAACGAAGCGACGAAGAGCAAGACCCGCTTGCTGCAGAGCGGAGGGAGCCACCCCCCTCCAGCCCCCGGCCCTGTGCAGCAGCAGCCGAGCTATTGTCTGCTTGCGGGCGGCTGCTAGCTGCGGCCGGACGAGGGACAGCGCGGAGCAGGGCGCCTGGCCGGAGAGCGGCTCCTGGCTCAGCTGCGGGGACCAAATCCGACCTTTTTAGGCATAGAAAGAGAAGCCGAGCTCGGCACCCAGGAGGGGCGGGCGGGGACCGCTCGAGGGCAGGGCTGGCGGGCAGGATCACCGCACAGCCCGTGCGGGAGGGAAGCCCACCCGGGTAGATAAACCGGGTTAGGGCGCGGGGCTCCTGACCGCCGGTGCGAGCTTGTGCGGGCGGAGAGCGGCAACCACGGGCGCCTGGTGATGCCGGCGGGTGCGCGGTGCCCCCACGGGGGCGGGCGTCTCCCGCCGGCACCGTGTGAACGGAGGCACCGGCGGGGGGCGGGGGCAGCCGCGGGGTTCCCCCTCCCACACCCCCGACGGCGACGCCCGCTGCTGCGGCAGGGAAGGCTGCGCTGCACGGGGAACAAAAGGCTGCGGCGACGGCGGCCGCGGGAGGGCGAAGGGTGGGACGGCGGCCGCAGGGAGGGTCCGCGGTTCACACGTGGGCGGCCCGGCTCGGCCGCCCCACCGCGGCGCTCGGCGCCTTTGTCCCCGCTGTCAGCGCCGAACCGGGGCGGCGGCGCCGCGCCCCGACCGCTCCCACCGGCCACGCCCTTGGCCACGCCCCCCGGCGCCAGACCACGCCCCCGCCGGACACAATGCCGCGGCCCCGCCCCGCCCCCGCACGCTGATTGGCTCCGCGCCGTTCCCTCATGACGTCACCGGCGGGGCGGGGCGCGGCGCCCGATTTAAGGGGCGGCGAGGGGCGCGGCCGCCGCAGCGGCGAGTGCGGGAGCGGGCGGAGCAGGCGGCGAAGGCGGCAGGAGCAGCGGGGCGGCACCTTCGGATACCGGCACCATGCGTGAGATCGTGCACATCCAAGCCGGGCAGTGCGGCAACCAGATCGGCGCCAAGGTACGGACCGGAGACCCGCTCGTCCGCCCGGAACTCCGCGCGTGGGGCGGTGCCCGCTCAGCCGGGCTCCGCGTGTCCCGGGGAGAGCGGTGCCGGGAGGGAGAGACCTCGGCTTCCCAATGAGGAGCACTGCCGGGCCCGCCCCATCCCCAGGGAGGATCCGCGCGGGACGGTTCCCAGCTGTTCCATCCTTAGGGGAAGCGCGGTGGGGCTTCCGCGCCATGGGTGCGGCGCGCCTTGGGGAAGAAGGGAAGGGCGGGGGCACCAGCTGCTGTTCATCAGCCCCAAGCGGGCTGCAGGGGTCTCGGGCGGGCGGGGGAAGGGGCGCCGAGGCGGTGCCACACCCCTCCCCTCGGTGGGGGGGATGTGCAGGGCGCGGTAGCGGCTCCGTCTGGCCGGGGGGCCGCACCCACGCGCGGCGAATCCCCGCGCGCCACGTGGCGGGGATTTGGCCAGGGGGCGAGAGAGGGGCGTGGCGGCACTGACCACCCTTCGGTCCCCTCAGTTCTGGGAGGTCATCAGCGATGAGCACGGCATCGACCCCACGGGCAGCTACCACGGAGACAGCGACCTGCAGCTGGAGAGGATCAACGTCTACTACAATGAAGCCACGGGTAACGCCCCTCTATAATGAGCTTCCCGTGGGAGGGGGCATAGGGCTTGTAGGCAGGGGTCCCCCAGCCCTCCCTGCGGTGGGTGACGCCCCAGCACAGCTTAAATGGCCGCTTTGTTTTCTCATCCCTGGATCTTTCCAAATTCCCACACCCTCAATGCCCTCAGCGGTAAATCGTGGGGAAGCGGATGGGAGCACAGCAGGGCTCCTGGGACAGTGGCTGCCGACTGCGGGGCTGTAACGCTGCTGCTGCTGCTGGTTCCTCCCCCAGGTAACAAGTATGTTCCCCGTGCCATCCTCGTGGACCTGGAACCCGGCACCATGGACTCCGTGCGCTCTGGCCCCTTTGGACAGATCTTCCGTCCCGACAACTTTGTCTTTGGTGAGTGAGGGCAGGACGGAGGAGTTCCCAGAGTAGGAACTCGGCAGGCAGAAAAGGCTTGGAGTGAGAATGCAAATGACCCCGGGGAACTGGAATGCCCGTAGCAGAGTGGGGATGGAAGAGAGGGGAGGAGCCCGTGGGGAAGGGGCAGCGGCACCATCAGGTGTGTTTGTCCCTGGGGCGCTAACGTGGCACCCGGCCTGTGGTCTGGCCCGCAGGTCAGAGCGGGGCTGGCAACAACTGGGCCAAGGGGCACTACACGGAAGGCGCTGAGCTGGTGGACTCCGTGCTGGACGTGGTGAGGAAGGAGTCGGAGAGCTGCGACTGCCTCCAGGGCTTCCAGCTGACCCACTCGCTGGGCGGAGGCACGGGCTCCGGCATGGGCACCCTCCTGATCAGCAAGATCCGGGAGGAGTACCCCGACCGCATCATGAACACCTTCAGCGTCATGCCCTCGCCCAAGGTGTCGGACACGGTGGTGGAGCCCTACAACGCCACCCTCTCTGTGCACCAGCTGGTGGAGAACACGGACGAGACCTACTGCATTGACAACGAGGCCCTGTATGACATTTGCTTCCGCACCCTGAAGCTGACCACTCCCACCTACGGGGACCTCAACCACCTGGTGTCGGCCACCATGAGCGGCGTGACCACCTGCCTTCGCTTCCCCGGCCAGCTGAACGCCGACCTGCGCAAGCTGGCGGTCAACATGGTGCCTTTCCCGCGGCTGCACTTCTTCATGCCGGGCTTTGCCCCGCTGACCAGCCGCGGCAGCCAGCAGTACCGCGCCCTGACGGTGCCCGAGCTGACGCAGCAGATGTTCGACTCCAAGAACATGATGGCCGCCTGCGACCCCCGCCACGGCCGCTACCTGACGGTGGCCGCCATCTTCCGGGGCCGCATGTCCATGAAGGAGGTGGACGAGCAGATGCTCAACGTGCAGAACAAGAACAGCAGCTACTTTGTGGAGTGGATCCCCAACAACGTCAAGACGGCCGTCTGCGACATCCCCCCGCGCGGCCTCAAGATGTCGGCCACCTTCATCGGCAACAGCACGGCCATCCAGGAGCTCTTCAAGAGGATCTCGGAGCAGTTCACGGCCATGTTCCGGCGCAAGGCTTTCTTGCACTGGTACACCGGCGAGGGCATGGATGAGATGGAGTTCACCGAGGCCGAGAGCAACATGAACGACCTGGTCTCTGAATACCAGCAGTACCAGGATGCCACTGCCGATGAGCAGGGCGAGTTTGAAGAGGAAGGAGAGGAGGATGAAGCGTAAAGTTGAGATGGGTAGGAGTTAAGTATAGTCTGAGCAGGCAAGTATTCATTGAGAGAAGGAATCTGTGCAGTTGTGCTGAAGCATGCATTTTTTAATTTGGTGCTCTCCACTGTTGCTTCTGTCAGCAGTTTTGTATCCTTGACTGTCCAATGTAACAGTAGTTGCAAAATACTTCAGAGTCTTCTGTTGAAATGGTTAACTTCTCAAACATAAAGGCTTTTTGTGTCCTAAACTGTCTCCTCTACTTTATTTCTCTCTAGATTAAGCAAGTACTTTTTGTGTAGTTTTCTGTAGCTTCACTTCTCAGTTCATTCCTGAACCTCAGTGAAAGGTTAAGCTCAATAAAACAAGAATTCTCAGGCTGTGAATTTAGCAGCATGTGGAAACTGTAGTAGCTCAGCTAAAGATGCCGGGTAATATATGGAAACCCCTGTGTTTAACAGCTTAGCTAATTGAGGCAGAAGCTGTTTTAGCTGATAAAAACGAGACGCTGCACTTGATTTGTGCAATTCCTCTTTATGGACATACATGGTAGAGAGGTCAAAGAGAAAGTATTGAATTCCACATTATAAGCTGTCAAAATTGATTTGACAGGATAGCTGCAGGCTTCCCTACTGCCATTCAGCAGCTTATTTAACTTGTTCCAGGGTCTATAGTACAGGCATATGGGTGGCTGACTGCAATTTGACTTGATGCTGAGCTCACTTATCTTCCCCTCAACTCTCCTCTCTAAATGCAGAAATTCCATGCAAAGAAGCCTAAGTATGTACTAACAGGCAGCTTGAGAACTCAGGTAAAAACCCAAGGTTTTTCTCTTCAAGAATAAAATTTGTGGTTCCCAAAGATAGCCACTAACCCGCCTTTAACTGTAAAGGGATTGATTCTACAAGGCAGTCAATTCCCTTTAGGAGATACGAGGTGATGGGCATATTTCTATGCTCAAAAGGCTGTCCAGAGTGTCACGTACAATCTTAGTCACCTGTAGATACCCTGACCAATAGCTGTCTCCCAGTTACATGTTTACAGGGCAATTGTTTGCTCCCAGTCCCTGCAACAGGAGGTGAACCTCTACCCAGGCAGGGGAGAGCAGTGCAGCTGCACCCTGCTGTGCATCTTTGCAAAGGTGAGTGTCGTTTCCTTACAGTGACAGAGGGGAAATTGATGTTTCTGTGTTCTTAGAGGATGCAAGAACCCTGAATGAATCTACAATGTTGGTAACAGTAGTTAGCAAGGTTTCCTAGATCCCAATCCTCCCACAAAGCAAGAGTGAAATTCCTCGTGGAGTTTAGCAGTTACCCAACAAGTGAGCTTAGTGCTTAGTTCATCCAGACACCACTTAGGGGAGTGGTCCTGCACTAAAAAAACGTGTTGCTAAGAGAGCTGCTACCAGTGCTACAACTACTGCAGTCCTTACTGCTCTGAAAGAGCTGGTATTCACATGTGTGCAGCCTCTATTGTGACCCTTTACTGAAATGCTTGCAAGGCATTACTGGAATAAAGAATTAAAAGGGAGCTGCTGTGCATAACTAATATCTTGCCTGTTTTGAGTCCTCTGCCTGTGGACACTGCTCTGAATGTACACTGTTCTTTGCTGATAGGCCTCGCTACGCTGGTGTGTGGGGGACAACAGGCACTTTTTAAAGCTTTTCTCTCATCTGTAGGTTTAGTTTCTGGTGTAGAGGAGTGAGAAGCTCTTAAACTGCCTGGACTGTCAGTAAACAGATACATCTGTGTATACCCACAACAGTACTTGTATTTCTTTACACTTGAGCAGTTGTAGGATTAAACATTAAACAAATTGAGGTTGTTTTACTGAATTAATACGTGCTGCCTCAGGCCCTGTGGGGAAATAACACTATCTGGTTGCCAGAGTAACCTTGCCTTGAAATTACCTTGCTGGGTTGCACTTGAAACTGTTGATCATATAGCGTGGAGTCAGCAAACGAATCTAAACAGTTTCACTGAAAGAGGAGACCTTGGTCCTTGATAGTAGAGATCTTCCTTTCAGCTGTGACACTGTAGCAGGTTTTGCTACTATTCAACATGTCTAGCATCTAATTCTTAGTGTAATTACACTCTGTCTCTAGCTAATCCTTAAATATAGCCACCCAAGTGACATATTCCACTACAGCTCCCTTACTAGAAAGTAGGACACCAGCCTACATATCTTGCTGTTTGTAGTCTAGTTTTTTGGTTTTTTTTTTTTTTTTTGTTCTAGAGGAAGAAAACCCAGAAATAGAAATACTCTAGAAAGAAATATGTTTCATAGATCCTACATGTCTTATTTGCCAGTCATAATCATTAAAAAAAAATAAATTCTGTCATTTCAGTAGGAGTTGAGAAATATAGAAAAAGTGGATACTGAAAGATTTGAAGGGAAGGTTCAAAGCTTGGTAGGAACAGTAAGTCAAATATAAGGGAGGTTGTCTCATCCTGGGCCTGGGACTGCAGTACCTATTTTTGCCTATCTTTGATCTTCAGCTGTATTTATTGCCCAGGAGACCTTACATTGTAAAAACTGGAGCTGACTGCTATTTGCCAAACAACAAAGAGGTGTCTTCACAGGTCTTTGTGGCTGCAATTTTTCTGTTTCACAAAGAAAGCAGAACCACTGGAAGGATTTCAGATTAGGTTTTCTGATTTCCTTAACCTCCTGGGTGTAGATTTATATTTGTCCATGTGATTAACATTTAGGGCTAAAGGTCTTGCATGAGGCATCCTGTTCAGAAGAAATGGGAATAGATAATACAAATTTAGTGGTCTGCAGATTAAGCCACTTATAATGATTGGTTTGTGTTGAGATATAAGTTAATAATATAAAGCAATCTATTTTCATTTCAATAGATTGGTTGTGGCCTGAAGGGAAGCATTCTCCTCTGTTGACAATTAGAGCTGATGGTGTTAGGGAAGGCAACAATCTCTTTTTTTTTTATTCCCTTTGTTAGATGTGTGGAATTTTTAAGCATGTTAGTAGAGTGTCTTGACCAAGACAAGAAATCAGTGCTTGATTGCCATTAAGTGCAAGAGGGTAAAGATAAATAAGGTTGTAAAAATGAGACAGCATGCAGGTTTAATTTAAATAGAAATGGCACGAGTCATGGTAGCACTGGGATGCCCTTTCTCCTAATTTCTCTTCCATGTTTATTTCTTGAACCTCAGTCTAAACCATTGTAGCAACAGTGTTGTGGAAATTTAATCCAGTATGTGGTCTGATATTTCAAAACTCTTAATGGGATTGTAAGCTTACATCTCTTTTCCAGTCTTTCAAGTGGGAGGAATAATGATTCTCCTCTTCCCAAGATGCATGAAGTGCCTATATAAATCAGAAATTGGGTTGTATTCAGCATACAATGCTCCTGGTGATGTGATAGTCTAAGAATCAAACCTGAGCTCCATCCTGTCCACAGGTGTATACTTCCAGAAGGTATTAGGTGAAGAACAGAGTAAACCAATAGGATTTATAACCTGAAGAAAGAAGAGAATCCAGGTGTTTGAGTCTCCTGTCCAGTGAATTCCCTGCAAAAATAGGGCATACCCCTAATCTATGCAGGGAAATCTGCTCATGGATGATGATATCATGTGCTACACAGCTCAAAAGTGTGTAGTGCTGGAAGGTTTTTCTATATATGCAAGTTTTATGTGCTTAAAGAAACTGTGATGGACTGATCGAGTCCTTATGAGATGGTGCTGCACTGCACTACTGCAGAGCACAGCTCTGGTGCCTGAAGCAACTCTGGCAAAGGGGTGCAAGAGTGACAAGTTTTCTTTCCTCACTTGAAAATGCTGGGGCCTCTAACAGTACTCCCTGCGTTAGAAAGAATTCTCCTCTTGCTTCCTTTGTCCTCTGCCCTCCCTGTAATCCCCACAGACAAGTTATGTGAAAGCCAGTAATGGCTTTCAGTAGGGCAAGTTTCATGGTTGTTCCACTGAAATCACTTTCCAAATGACCTCTCTCTCTCCCACCCAGAAGAACCTGAACCCAATCCCCCACATCTCATTGTTTTATTACTACTTTTTTTTGGGGGGAAGGGCTGTTAATCATGTTAGATCCTGCCTCACAGAGGGAGGTGCTTTAACAACTGCTTTCTGTTGAATGAAGCCTAATATTTTTGTTTGCTATAGCTATGAGGAGGTAAAATCTTTTCTGGGCAAATTATGTGGCTACCCCCTATTACTATGCACAACTTTTCTCCCAAAGGATGTTTTTCTACTTTTCCTGTCCACATTAAAGCATAATGAACAAATCCTTTTAGGGACTCTGCAGAAATGGGAGCCTGCACATGAGTTATAGGTAACACTGTTCCTCCAAGCCTGTTCATTGTAGGGAAGGCACTGTTTTTCATTTACAAATAATCCCCTTCTCAATCTTCCCATATGTTTTTTCAGCTGCTTCTACATTTCCACAGAACAAAGCTTGTCACACTTTTGATGCTTTATATGTGCCTGGGGTAATCTGAGTAAGGTTATTCCCACCCCCCCTTCTTTAGCTAAAAATAAACCTCTACTGATAAGGAGCTGATTTTGCATGTGACTTAAAATATATATATTTTTGAGAATTTTTCACTTTCCAATCTAAAATCCATTCATACTAAGCACCTGCCTTTTGATACTTCAGTAATCACGTGTCCTGGTCTGTTTGTTATTTATTAAAATGGGAAAGAGCAGACTATTTGTTCTCGGATACTCCCATTTAAATGGGTCTTCTCTTTAGCTTGCCTGCAAGAAAATTCAAAATGGAAGCATTTGGTCACAGGAAAGTGCCTCAGGACATGATGCATTTTGGAAAAAGACATTTCTTGGCCCTGAGTCTCCTGGACACTTGTCCAGCTGGAGCACTCTGAGCATTGGAAGCCAGAGGGAGGGTGTGGGGGATGCTGTGAAAGCCTGCCCACCCTCAGACATTCTGCCAGCAAAGGACACAGTGATAATTTCTCTCCCTGGGAAGTTTAACAAGAAGTGAACTGTTTCCCTGCTCCTAGCTTTACTCCTATTTTAAGTATTTTATTTGTGAATCTGCCAGAAAGAAAAATTGTGTCTCTTTGAAGTGTGTGTATAAGAAGACTATCTATTTACAGTACCTAGGTAAAAAAAGAAATAATTTAAGAGTAGGTCATTCCCTCTTCCCCACTCAAAGTCATTTTTCCCTTACGGGCAGAATTCCACTTGTAAGGGAAGAAATCAAGCTAGCTCTGTTAAATTCTTGTTTATTAACATTTGGTTCTTGTAGTGTAGACGTTTTCCAACAGGTCTCAATTTATCCATATGCTATCTTTTACAATCAGGTTATTTTTCTCACTTGCATCTTTAGAAAGCTAAAGGCATCGTTCTCTGGGTTTTGGTGGTTTTTTTTTTTGTTTTTTTTTTTTTTTTTTTTTTCTTTCTGTTCTGGCAAGATTGCAAAAAACCACCAAACCAAACCAGTTAATAATAGTTCAGTTTAAGCAGAATGTCAAAAAAACACTATTGCTCCAAAGGATGAAGTAGCTACCCTGGCAGAGGTTGTGTAGCTTATTCAGTAAAAGGTTCTGTGTTGTTTTACAGTGAAAAATGTTTCCACATTTTCCATGAATGTCATAGAAAGATGCTGCCTGCCTCCATAGTGAATGATTAAACAGGGGTTTCAAGCAGAATTCAAATGGTCTCACAACAGCCTTTACAAACATTGTATTAATGAAATTCAAGCACTGACTTCTCACAGCATGCTTCTCTGCATCCAGCATAATGCTGGTCTCATAATTATTAAATTAATTGTGTGGCTGTTTTTTAAAAAAATTCAGCTAAGAAATTTCCAGCTCCACCCTAGCAGGCAGGGATTAGAGATTTTACTGGCATAGAGACAACTGCTATTTCCACAGGCAGGGCTGATTCAGTAACCTCCAGCTGCTAGAAAGGATGGCTCTATTCCCCTTGCCCCACTTCAGGTGTTACCTCTGTGCCCTTTCCTCTACCAGCTCCAGAGCATGTCTGACCCTTTCACCAGCCTTTGCCTCTTCCTTAACTCCACAGTTAAGGACAGAAAATTGAGGGGGGTGGAAGAAAGTTTTTCTTTGATTAAGTGGTGTGCCAGAAGGAGAACTTGTGCAGAGAAGGGGGGAAACGTGGCAGCTGGAAGAGGGAGAGAGCAAAACAAGGTATTTGGCTGATTCAGCCACCTAGTGCAACATCACCTGAACTCTCCTGCAGAGAACCCGGGCAATTTGAAACAATGTACACTGAATCCCACCACAAATTTCTGCATCTTGTAGCAGACCTCACCAAGATGTAGTTCAGTTTGCCCAGTGTCAGTTTGAGTTACAAGTAACTATCGGATTGCAAGAAAGAGAGGAGGCTAAGGAACAAAAGAAACAGTAACTAGCAGATCAAAGCCTCTATCTGTACCTAGCTCTCAATGACGTGCAGGAAATGAACTGCCCTGGAAAACATGATATCAGCATTTCATTTATGTTGGTGCTAGAATCTTAGTCATCTTTCGACTGGAGGACCCAGTTTGTAGGGATATCAGATGTGTTTCATCTACTGAGCAATCTTAAAAGGTAGATGCAGCCTGGATGGGGGCAGGAGCCATCTGGCTGCTACCCCATCACATCTGGTGTGCCAAGAGGAAATAATGAGAGGCTGCATTGTTTTGCTTTTCTTCTCAGTAAATCGCTGCCTGATGATGACAACCACAATTTCTCTTTTTGGAAACATTTTGTGACATGTGATCGAGTTTATTATGGTAACTTTGGAAGCCAGAGAAGCGGGGTTCTGTTCGCTGTGTCCTGTACAAGCACATTCACAGAAATGTCTGACTCTCAGAGGTTATAATCTAAATTCACAAGAGGAACCATATGGTGTGGAAGAAATATTAGATTCATCAAGAAACGGTTTTCCCCTCTGAAGGTGCATGGCTTATTTTAGAATTGCCAGTGTCCTAAATTGCTCTGTAATGTGATTTTCTCTCACATGCTTATCCTCTCTCCTCTTTTGTTCTTGGCCAAACACAGACCCTCAGGTATAACAGACACGAGTTCAGAGGGCTCGACAATGAAACTGCTTTTGCTGATTCATAAAAACATGCTCAGTGTTGTTGTATTTAATAGCTTCCAATGCCTGCAGTGAGTTGTAATATTGAAATAAAAATAGATTTCCCTTTTAGACATTCTATTACTAGCATTAAAATCACTTTCACAATTATTCCATCCTCTTGCTCCTGTTCTTCTATCTTAATGCATATTGCAAACGATTAAGCATCATGTTCCAAAGGTGACTTCATACAGTCCTCATCAGGTGAGAATGTCATAGTTACCAGGTAGAAGGCAAACAATAAGGTAACAAACAGAGCCTGCTCCTTTGAGTACCAACAGACAGAATCAAAAAGCCATGTAGTCTCTGATATACATGCCTGAGCAACACATGGCATCACCCATCACAAATGACTGAGAATAAAGCCATGGGCAGACATTTTGTGTGCTTGAGAAGCTTTCCTATTTGTACACTTCTGATTCTTTTTCAAACAATGGGAATCACAGACAGACATGAAAATATTGTGGGATCCCTGTTGCCTCCCTTGTGCATCCATCACCAGGCTCCACTGTTGCCTTGGAAACTGGCGAGGCAGGGCTTGATGCAGGCAGGGAGGAGGCTGTGGGAGAGTTTCGGCTGCCGAGGAGCCCATGGGTGTTCCTGGGGACATGCCCTGCCTTTGTATGAATGGGAGAATTTTGGCTTTCATTTGCAATTCTGCCAATTTAAAATTTATAAAGCTATATTAAAAAACAAACAAATAAACAATACCAATACAGAACTCCCATCTCTATTTAAGTATCCTTGATGGCTAAGATTTGTTAAAGTGTTTACCACAATGAAAGGTTCTAAATTGACATTCAAGTAATTGACATTTAGTTCAGTTCACTGTGTGTTCATGGACGTTCAGCATTGCTGAAGATGAAGGAACTTGTACACATAAATATGTACTTCCCTTTACTCAGAATAAAACCTGGAGCTACATCCCCACCCTGAAAAAAACAGTGGGAATCTGCAAAGAGACCAGTACTACAGTATCTAAGAACTAGTTTTCTAATAAAAGCTCAGAATTATTATTGGAATAACTCTAAAGGAGGTCACTGTGTGCATGTGGGAAGATGACATCTCAGGTGTGCCCAGGTGTCTTCAAGAGAAGAATCATAATGCTTCAAGCTGGGCCTTTGTGGATTGCCAGGAATATTCTGGCAAAAAAAAAAAAGCTCTTCAGTGTCTGTGTGGATCCCTCAGAGGTGCCAGAGATGCAGTTGTGTTGCAGTTCCACCAATGGTTAAAAGATGTAACTGCCTGCTGCTGCTGCCCAAAAAGGTGGGTTATGCCTAGAGCGAGTACAAATGTATGTGCATAAGTGGTGTGGACAATAACAAAGGCTGCCTGTGATTAAGTGTTGCTGAAATACGTCAAAGGAAAATACTGAGGACAGCTGGGATATAAAGAACACAAACTCCTAAAGAACTTGGTGAAAAGATCTCAGTGCCAGCACAGTCCTGGATATTTTGTGATTGCAAAAGCCACATGGAATAGCACCACACTTGATTCTCTGTGTTGCAAAGCTTAAGCCAATCTGTGCTCATGACATTTCAGAGCAGCTGAGGTTTCTGTTCTAGGAAAAAAAATGGGCTACAGTTGATAAGAAAGTCAATTCACTGGAGCAAAGTGAGAGCCACTTTTGAAAATACAGCCAAGGCACTTTTTCAAGATCACAACAGGCAGATTCCAGGCAAAGATATGGTACTTCTTTAGCCACTAGTATTTTATGCTGTTGATGAAAAAAAACTCAACCAAACAAAAAAACAACTGATGACATTATGCATTGATTTATATTATGTTAAGCATAGCTAACCTGAGTATTATGTAAACAATTCTGATCATTCTGATTTTATTCTTGATAGAGGTCATGATTTCCCACATTAATTATTATCTCACCTTTGCAAAAACCTTCTTGTTTTGAAGGTGTTATAATTGCAATATAATGTTATAGTGTAGTGTGAAACTGAGATGAATGTCAGTCCAGTGTTGCTGATCACACACAGCCTCCCACTCCTTTCCCTTTCATACAACCACACAATTGTGGAGGTTGGACAGAACCTCTGGGATCATCTAGTCTAGTCCTTTACTTTGCCTGACAAGGCCAGCTAGAACAGGTTAATCAGGATTAGTCCCCCCAAGGGTTTTGACCATCTCTGAGACTGGACACACCACAATCTCTCTGGGCAACCTGTACCAGAGCAAAGTGTTTTTGTTTGTTTGGTTTTTTTAATTATGTTCAGATTTCTGTATTTCAGTCTGTGTCCATTTCCTCTCCTCCTGTCACTGCACACCTCTGAGAGGAGCCTGGCTCCATCTTTTTTACTGCTTTCTATCAAGTATTCATACACACTGATAAGAATCCCCTGAGCCTTCTCCAGGAAAATTGGTCCCAGCTCTCAGCCACTCCTTGTATGACAGATGCTCCACTTCCTTCATTGGACTCACTCCAAAATGCCCATTGTTCTCTCATATTGGGCAACCCAGAATTTGATGTAAAACTCCAGATGTGTCTCACCACATCTTATCCCCTTCCTTGACCTGCTGGTAACAACCTTCCTTAAACAAGAATGTTTCTGGACAGCCCTTGCTGTTAGGCCACACTGCTCACTCATGTTCAACTTAGTGTCCACCAGGATCCCTGGTCATTTTTGGCCAAGCTCCTTTCCATCTGGGTGGTCCCTGGCATGAACTGTGGTTCAGTGGGTTGTTCCTTTCCAGGTACAGGACTTTGCACTTCCCTTTTTTAAACTGCATGAGGTTCCTGTCAGCCTGTTTCTCCAGCCTGTTGAGATCACTCTGGATTGGCAGCACAACCTCTGGTGTATCAGTCCCTCCTCCCAGTTTTGTACCATCAGCAGACCTGCTGAGGGTGCACTCTCTTGCCATTTAATTCACTAACGGAGCAGTTAAATGGTGCTGGCCAAGGATCAGTCACTGGAGTACAGCACCAGTGGCTGGCTTCTGAATTTCATGTTGCTGAATGAAACAACATCCCTTCAGCTTGGCAGTTCAGCCAGTTTTCACTCCATCTCACTGTCAATTTATCTAGGTCATACCTCATCAATTGGCCTACAGAGATGGTACAGGAGACAGTTCAAAAGCCTTCACAAAATAAACAATGTTAACTATGCTGAGCCTGTTAATACTTGGCAACATTTTAGAGCTTGCATTACCATGCTGTCCCCTTGGTGCTTTAATGTTCTGCTTAAGGTGAACTCTCTACAGTTCCATTATGCTGAACACAAGGTACATTGTTTTGCATCCTCTTTACCAACCTATTCCTTGCTTCATTGTGGGCTGTCATCTCCCTTCCCTGGTGCTAGTGTACAGCTGTCCTCAACAGGGTGGTCAGACAGGGTGGCAAAACTACTTTCACTTCTAAAAAAAAAAATAGACCTGTAAATCAAGTACTATTTTACAATCAAGTTCAATAATTTCTGCACAATCCATTATAGACCCTGCTGAAATTTGTTTTGGATGTTCTCCTTGGCAGCAGTAAAGATACAGGTCTGTATCACAGTTGGTTCACTTATATTCTCCTTGTTGTCCTTGAATTGTCTCTCCTCCCCTGGTCATCCACCATATACTTTTTTTTTTTTTTTTTTTTTTTTTTTTTTTTTTTTTTTTTTTTCTATGAGTGATCAAGCAGAGATGCTACTGGCAGGATTCAAAGTTTTCCAAAATGAGGTGTGTGCCAGGTGTCTGGTAACACAGAACATAACTTCACTCACAGAAAAGAAACATATCCCATTCCTGTGTGTGTTAAACTGCTGTCACTGCTGGATAACTCCCAGAAAAAGCCATTCTTTAAGCAGCAGCATAAAATCTCATGCCAGCCCTCTGTGTTCCTGAAATCAGAGCCTCATGTATACACGTTTAGCAGCACTATCTAAAACAGAGTTTCGTGCTTGAAAATGGCTGTGGGCTTTAACATCACCACGCAGCCTCTGCTTGTTTCAGGTGCCCGGGCTATAGAAAAATTATGCTTGTGCTTCAAACATATTGAAACACGATTAAGCAGGCCTGAGCTAGAAATACAGGCATGAAGGTGCTAATAAAACCTAGCAGCATGTGCTTCGCTGCTGTGGCATAGTAGAGGCGAAGAAAGCAAGGGGACGAGTTCCAACAGGTGTGCAAAGATGAGTTAGGTGGTTTTGGGGTTTTTTTCACCCCAAGATACTCCACGTCGTATCCCATTCCGGCCTTTTCCCCGACGGCTGAAGGAGAAATTCCCCCGGCGCCACAAGCCAGCGGCGTTCAGTATGCAGAGGGGCTCGCAGCCTGTCTCGACCGGACCGGACCCAGAGCTCGACCGGGGCGCGGGAGACAATGCCCGGCCCGGCCCGGCCCGGCCGCGCCGTTCCCGCCGCACGTCACCGGCGGGGCGGGGCGCGGCGCCCGATTTAAGGGGCAGCGAGGGGCGCGGCCGCCGCAGCTGCGAGTGCGAGCGGCGAAGGAGGCAGCAGCAGCTTCGGAGACCGGCACCATGCGTGAGATCGTGCACATCCAGGCCGGGCAGTGCGGCAACCAGATCGGCGCCAAGGTACGGACGGGCGCGGAGGCGGGGCGCTCCCGCAGGTGGCACCTCGCGGGTGGCGGGCAGCCCGTCCCCAAATGAAAAGCGACCCGGGGTTTGCTGAGGCGTCTGTGCGCTGTGCCTCCCGTCCCTGCCGCTCTGAGCTGCCGCGGGGTTGGGCGGGGCAGGGATATGCCCGCGCTCCCGTCCGGCGTGCCCGGCCTTCCCGCAGGCAGCCGCGGCCATCCCGCGCTGCCTCGCCCCTCTGCGGCCACGGCGCCAGCTCCCCAGGGAGGGAACGGGAGGTGTTTCCGTGCCACACACCGCCACCACTGAAAGTGTGCAGGTGTTGCCATCTTGTAGCGGCTACGTGGTCTTAAGCTAATGCTAGACAATGGGAGGGCACCAAATTGATACAGCCAAAGATGGTCACCCTTTGGATACAAGCTACAAAGGAATTAACTTGCATTTCAATGCTCTGGCTGCTCGTCAGCCTCCTGCTGGTTCAGCTGCTGCGGCCAGCGAAGCCCTTGTGCACTGACTCACCTTCCCACCCGGCAGCTGCTCTGCCATGCAAGGGAGTGGTCAGGGCCGCGGAATGCACGGGCTGCACTGGGGACGTGTGATTGGCACTGGCCAGCTGTTTCCACTGGCACTGGAAACGGCTAATTGCCATTTTTTCAAAAATTCCCTCTAGTTCTGGGAGGTCATCAGCGATGAGCATGGCATTGATCCCACGGGCAGCTACCACGGGGACAGTGAGCTGCAGCTGGAGAGGATCAACGTCTACTACAATGAAGCTGCTGGTAAGTGCCTGCTTCCTCAGATGTCCTCAAATAAATAGGGCAGGCATGACAGTTCATTGAGGCTGGAAAAATCCCTGAACAAGAGCTGTCATCTGCCAGTGACTCCTCTAAGAGACCTTTGTTCTCAGAAAGGCTCTGATAACAAGGTAGTCTTGACTGTGACAGTGCCTCTCCAGAGAAATGGAGGAAGGTGGAAGGGAGCACAGCAGGGCTCCGGGGACAGTGGCTGCTGACTGCGGGGCTGTAACGCTGCTGCTGCTGCTGGTTCCTCCCCCAGGTAACAAGTATGTTCCCCGTGCCATCCTCGTGGACCTGGAACCCGGCACCATGGACTCCGTGCGCTCTGGCCCCTTTGGACAGATCTTCCGTCCCGACAACTTTGTCTTTGGTGAGTGAGGGCGGGACGGAGGAGTTCCCAGAGTAGGAACTCGGCAGGCAGAAAAGGCTTGGAGCGAGAATGCAAGTGACCCCGGGGAACCGGAATGCCCGTAGCAGAGTGGGGATGGAAGAGAGGGGAGGAGCCCGTGGGGAAGGGGCAGCGGCACCATCAGGTGTGTTTGTCCCTGGGGCGCTAACGTGGCACCTGGCCTGTGGTCTGGCCCGCAGGTCAGAGCGGGGCTGGCAACAACTGGGCCAAGGGGCACTACACGGAAGGCGCTGAGCTGGTGGACTCCGTGCTGGACGTGGTGAGGAAGGAGTCGGAGAGCTGCGACTGCCTCCAGGGCTTCCAGCTGACCCACTCGCTGGGCGGAGGCACGGGCTCCGGCATGGGCACCCTCCTGATCAGCAAGATCCGGGAGGAGTACCCCGACCGCATCATGAACACCTTCAGCGTCATGCCCTCGCCCAAGGTGTCGGACACGGTGGTGGAGCCCTACAACGCCACCCTCTCTGTGCACCAGCTGGTGGAGAACACGGACGAGACCTACTGCATTGACAACGAGGCCCTGTATGACATTTGCTTCCGCACCCTGAAGCTGACCACTCCCACCTACGGGGACCTCAACCACCTGGTGTCGGCCACCATGAGCGGCGTGACCACCTGCCTTCGCTTCCCCGGCCAGCTGAACGCCGACCTGCGCAAGCTGGCGGTCAACATGGTGCCTTTCCCGCGGCTGCACTTCTTCATGCCGGGCTTTGCCCCGCTGACCAGCCGCGGCAGCCAGCAGTACCGCGCCCTGACGGTGCCCGAGCTGACGCAGCAGATGTTCGACTCCAAGAACATGATGGCCGCCTGCGACCCCCGCCACGGCCGCTACCTGACGGTGGCCGCCATCTTCCGGGGCCGCATGTCCATGAAGGAGGTGGACGAGCAGATGCTCAACGTGCAGAACAAGAACAGCAGCTACTTTGTGGAGTGGATCCCCAACAACGTCAAGACGGCCGTCTGCGACATCCCCCCGCGCGGCCTCAAGATGTCGGCCACCTTCATCGGCAACAGCACGGCCATCCAGGAGCTCTTCAAGAGGATCTCGGAGCAGTTCACGGCCATGTTCCGGCGCAAGGCTTTCTTGCACTGGTACACCGGCGAGGGCATGGATGAGATGGAGTTCACCGAGGCCGAGAGCAACATGAACGACCTGGTCTCTGAATACCAGCAGTACCAGGATGCCACTGCCGATGAGCAGGGCGAGTTTGAAGAGGAAGGAGAGGAGGATGAGGCTTAAGCCACCTGGTATCAAGGGAACTTCTGTAAAGCAGGCATGCATCTGAATGACTTCTGATAGTGGTGGTGAAGCATGTTTTCTAGAAACTATGTACCCAGTTATCCTCTCAGCATTTGTGACTTTGCCAGATTTCTCAGTGTAACAGTTCCGAATCCTAATTCTTACGATGTTTTTTGTCCTTTAATATTAAGAGCACATAAAGGCATGTATTTGAGATCATGGTTTCTGTCTTTCTTAACACCGCTCTTGGACAAAGAGCAGCTGTTCAGCCTGGGTGGCAACAAGTGAGTTTAAAGGCATGTTAGAGATCTTGCACTACAGTGGTATGCTCTGATCACTGAGACTTATGTGTTCTTAAGATGTGTGCTTCTCATGCAAGTATGTTTAATGTTTTTCTTACAGGACTCAAACCTACCAATAACTGCATTGAAAACGGAAAGCCAGCCTAAATTCCTAAACAAGGCAAAAGCTGAGCACCTCTGACTTGTTTTATAGTTCATGTCAGCGTAGGAAATTTTCCACTTCTCTGTTGAAGTCCTTTGCAAAACGCAAGTGTAAATTATGCTTTCCTTCTGGCATCAGAAGCAACCTTAAAAGAGAAAAAAAAACAACAAACATTGATTATACATTTTATTCTGTGAGTAAAGGTAATTAAAATGCTTGTTGCATTTTCCTTGCTCTTGGTTACCCAGTAAGGAATTGTAGTAACTCTTAAGTACTGTCCCTATGTATGTGGCTGGAATGTGAACCACAGCAACAGCTGGAACCAGCATACTACTTGTCCCCCTCTGGGGAGGATAAAATAAGCCTAAACCAAATTTTTGTGTCCTAGACCCAGTTTCTAGAAAAATTCCTGGTGATCTTCAAAGAAGATAAGATTCTAAAACTTATGTGAGATGCATCTTTGAAAGGTTTGTGGGGTACCTGAGTACTTTTGCCTCTTTCAGAGAATAGTAGTTGTGCTGGGCAGTGAAATGTAGAGTTCTTGTCATTACCCAAACTTGGTTAGTATTTGTACTTTCTCTAATCTTCCTGCAAAAAGGCAATCCAAAACTAAACCCATTCATCCACTAAAATAAAAAAGGAAGTCAACTTCTCTGGCTATACCAAAAGCTTAGAAGTAGTACCTGTGAATAAAGTTAAACCTTTATAATACGAATATGAGTTTGACATGCCTGAAATTCTACTTACTTTTGCTTTCTATCTGAGACAAACTTTATACATCAGGGATTTACACTTCTTTCTATGGGGGTGGGAAATTCCTTAAACTGCTTTGTTTTACCATATACTAAGCAGTTTGAACAGAGCTAAAACCATTTTGACTGACGCCTTCATGTCAAAGCCCCACTATAGCAAGAGGGATCAACCTCCTTTTGGTGGTGACAAGTGCTGTTTTGTTTGGGGAAAAGAGCAGCAGCATGAGAACATATCCAGCTTTTCTAGTGAATTCTGTCTGAATTCTATCTGAATTAAGTCTGTTTTTCTAGTGAATTTCTAGTGAATTCTGTCTGAATTAAGTCTGTTTCTTCAACGATAAACAGCACACAGATGCACAAACTAAAGCACTGTGCCTGCTATTTCCTACTGCTGTTAATGTTTCCTGCTACTGTAATGCTACCAAACTCCAGCCATACCATGCAAATGCAGAATGATGGCACACCCTTTCATCATGAGAGAAACCAGCAAAGTATCTGCCCTATAATCAGAAGCAGCTTTTTCTACTTTACTACTAGATAAAAATCAAGCTAAGAAAAACTGATGGTAGAAGTATGTGTTACTGAAAATGTACCGAATTTAAGCTTTTTCTTCTGCTTCACAACGGAAAATGTCGCTTCCAATGCAACCAGGGAAGAAGAGGACCACATAGCCAAGCATTAATTTCTGAGAACACCATTAGTCTGTTTTTTTCCTGACAAATATGCATACAGGGGAGCACTTCAGCACAAAGACATGCAAAGGATCACTGTGTTACATTTTATTGGATGGCAATTTCTAACAGTGTTTCCTCTTTGACTTGTCTTCCAAAGAGAAGTTACCAGATTCTTGTCTAGTTTCTTGGGATAATTTGTCTTAGTCAGTATCTGGAGTATTTTGGAGCTCAGTGAAACCAAGCAGGATGATAGGTGTTCTGAACAGGGCATGTGGGAGTGATGAACCAGCAGACATGAAATAAAACACCTGCATGTGATTGTTAGGAAGATCTCCTGTTCTCATCTTTCCTGTAACAGAATGCATTACTATGATCAGCAGGGCTGACTTGGAGATATCATTCATTTTTGTACTGAGATGACACCAGTGAAACAGTTCCCTACATTTTGCATTCATAAAAATGCTTTTTTCTTTCCCCCCACTACTTCTGTTCTCCAGTGCTAATCCTCACAGTCTGTTATTAAATAGTAATAGAATGCTTGCATTTGTGTGAAAATTCATGAAGAAAATTCAGCTGGTAAAATCCCAGATTTTTATAGGAAGCATTCCTGGAATTTTCGAGTTGTTTGGTTGTTTTGGCTGGCATAGAGTCAATTTTCTTCACAGTAGCTGATATGGGGTTGTGTTTTAGATTTGTGCTGAAAACAGTGTTGATAATATGGAGATGTTTCTGTTACTGCTGAGCAGGGCTTGCACAGCATCAAGGCCTTCTCTGCTTCTCATACTGCCCCACTAGGAAGGAGGCTGGGGGTGCACAAGGAGTTGGGAGGGGACACAGCTGGGACAGCTGATCCCAAACAATCAAAGGAATATTTCATACTATATGGCACCATGCTGAGCATACAAAGCTGGGGAAGAAGAAAGGGGGATGTTTGGAGCGATGACATTTGTCTTCCCAAGTAATTGCTATGTGTGATGGAGCCTGGCTTTCCTGGGGATGGCTGAACACCAGACTGTCTGTGGGAGGAGTGAGTTGAGTCCTTGTTTTATTTTGCTTTCATGTGTGGTTTTTGCTTTAGCTATTGTCTTTATCTCAACACATGAGGGTTTTCTTTTTTTTTCATTTTTACTCATCTGATTCTGTCCCTGATTCCATGAGTGGGGGAGTGAATGGTACTGAGTTGCAGTCTGGGGTTAAACCACAACACACATGAAGCAGATTTTTCTTTGTATTTTTCTTGTTTATATAGTAACACTTCTGAGCATATTTGTACATTTTTTTTCTCATTCTGCTTTTCTTAAAAACATTGAAAATTTATGGGACAGGTGGAAACAATCTTTAAGGTTGTTCTCATCAGTAGGGCAGAGCAAACAGAAGTACACTCTGTTTCTCTCCCTAATAACTGGGAATCTCTCTCCATTCATAGCATCTAAATTCCCTATTCTACTGAATGGGACAGAAAGGAGGTCTCTTACAGCAAAAGGAATGCAATGGTCATAATGAAAAACTTTGCTTGCTTTGATAAAGCTTAGGGAGTAGTGGTTCTGTTTGTGTAGTGGAAAGAGGAAAATGAACTTACTTGGTTCCTCTCAGGGCCTTAGGAATGAGCTTATTAAAACACTGCACTTTTTATATTGCAAGAAAAGTCCAGCTATCCTATTTGCATTGTAACTTGCTGGGGAGGTTTAGAATAGCTCTCTGTGTGGCAGAGACAACTTGTCCAACTACTTTTTTTTTTAAACACTGGGTTTGAACTACTTCATTTCTCCAACCGTGGTTTATAAAAATTCCATCATTTAACTTACCGAGAGCCTTTGATGTGCTTATGAATGTATTCTGCATGAGGCTGTGGGACCAAAGGGTCTTTCTGACCATGAATTATAAATGTGGGACATTTAATATCTGGCAGCAACTGTTGGCAGATATTACCTAGGGAGAAAACAAATGAAGGTCACACTTTGGTTCAAATTGTACGAAAGATGAAACTGCTTCCGTAAAGGACTATGAACTCCATCGGGTTCTAGCTCTTGCCTCTCCTTGTGGATTGTGTGTGATTAATCTATAGAACCATATAAGCAGGACTATAATTAACATTTCTTTCTCCAAAATCTTACTTCAGGGCAATTTGCTCCATTGATGGATACTAGCACAAAAGGATACAGAGAACGAAGGACTTTTTTTCCACTTTTCCCCTAGGCTCCCTTTGACTCTTCAAAGCCAATACATGCATCTCATTGCTGGCTTTGTTCTTTTCAGCCTTACAGTTTTATGGCCCTCATATTAAGCTGTATTTTGTTACAGCAGCTGTCAGGTTACAAGATTTGCTGCTTTTTTGGAACAAATTAACTTAGGCTGTACTCATACCTGTTGCACCTCCCAGGCCCTTTGCAGTCTGTAATGTTCTAATGGATTGACCCTGGCTGGATGCCAGGCTCCTACCTAAGCCTCTCCATCACTCCCCTACACAAGTGGACAGAGGAGAGAAAACAGAATGAAAGGTTCCTGAGCTAAGGACCAGGAAGAAGCACTCACTGAATAACATCATAAGCAAAACAGACTTAGCTTGGGGATATTAATTGAATTTATTACTAACAAAATTGGAGCAGGATAATGAGAAGTAAAATAAATCTTAGAAGCTTCTTCCTGGGTTCTACCTCCTGTCCCTCTGTGGTGCAGGGAGATGGGGAATGAGGGTTGTGGTCAGTTCATCACAGGTTGTTCCTGCTGCTGCTCAGGGAGTCCTTCCACTGCTCCAGCGTTGGGTCCCTCCCACAGGAAATGGTTCTCCATGAACTTCTCCAACATGAATCCACCCCACAAGCAATGGTTCCCCACAAACTGCTGCAAGGTGAATCACCTTTCTACAGGCAGCAGTCTTTCAGGCACAGGCTGCTCCAGCATGGGCCCCCTACTGGGTCACAAGTCCTACCAGGAAACCTGCTCCAGTGTGGGCTCCTCTCTCCATGGGTCTGCAGGTCCCAGCAGGAGCCTGCTCCAGCATGATTTCCCACAGGTACAGAGCCCTCTCTTGGGCATACCTGCCCTGGCATGGGCTCCTCCAAGAGCTGCAGGAGGATCTCTGCATCCCTGTGGGGACCTTCATGGGCTGCAGGGGCACAGCTGCCTCACCAGGTCCTGCACCATGAGCTGCAGGGAAATCTCAGCTCAAGCACCTGGAGCACTTTCTTCCCTTCCTTCTTCACTGGCCTTGGTGGCTGCATAGTTCTTTCTCTCATATTCTCACTCTACTCTTCTCTGGCTGCAGTAACATCTGCAGTAACTTTTTTTTTGCCTCTTAAATATGTTTTCACAGGGGTATTACTGATTGGCTTTGCCTTGGCCAGTGGCATGTCCACCTTGGAGCAGGCATTGGCTCTGTCAGACATGGAGGAAGCTTCTAGGCACCCTGCAACGCCCCTGGTACCAAAACCTGGCTGTGCAAACCCAGTATAAATGCATAACCATTTGATAAGAATTGTACTAAAGCTATTCAAAGGTTATTTTCCCTGCCCATTCATAATTTTATGCTTACTAGTCATTAATCTCATTAGAAGTATTTTAATGGTTTTGCTTAAAGACTTTTCTGAATTTTCTCCTCTTTTTTTTTCTCCCTCATTCCTTAGTAACCCAGTTTCCAAACTCATTGCCTAACTTTCCATGTTCTTGCAAGGAAATTTTTGGGCAAAATATCCTCAAGGGGCTTATGTCCATTTTCCCTTGAGGTCACTTTGTCTATTTGTAGTTGTCACCTTGCAGCTACCAACAGCTGTAAGATTAATGCTCATACATGTACGCTTTCCTTAGCTCTAAAGTCAGAGGCTGTTTCACAGCTTTTCCAATTGTTTATTTATACAGCCTTTGTTTGCAGTTCTACGAGGTAAATATTTTAATTTAGAACATTTTACCCATAGTCCTCCAACACCTGCAGGAATGTAGACTGTTTTTCAGAACAAGCACCAAGTAAATTTAGGTTATCTAGGAACATAGTTGGCAGTCATACTATTATTTCCTAGTTTTCAGTCCTAAAACTGTTTTGTATATGACCACTAAATTGTATTTTCTCTAAAAGCACGGAACAGCAAGAAGAATCTTGGATGTTGTGACTTTACACACCTTACTCCATTTCATTAAGTGTTGGCTCCTTTTAAAAGTTCATTTCTTATGGTATTTCACACTAAAAGCTGTCTCATTCAGGGGAAATAGTCTAGCTTTAAAAAAGAGTTTGAGTTTTTGGCCAACACTGGTTTTGCTGTCCTTCTTTTATCTCTGATGGGTTTTATTAACACCTTTTCTTATATCTGCTGTGTTTGTGCCTTTGTTGCAGTGTCCTAACTTTAATTGCAAGGTGGCCTGTTTGTAATCTAAGTTGGAAAACTGGTTTTCTCCTGGAAAAAAACCTGCAGTCTGATAGGTGCTCGTCTCTTGCAGCAAACATTAACTTCTCCCAATATCTGACCCAGTTTCAGCATCTAGGTAATTCAGCTCCTAGTGACATGTTTCTTGGTGGCTTCTCTTCACAGTCACCTTATCTCAGTGTCTGAGGCATGTGCAGGCAGTGAAGGGATGTCACAGCCACAGATACAGCAGCCTGGGCTTTGCACTTCAGAAAAAAATAGCTTTAAGGAGATTCCAGAAAAACTAAAGTAAAATTGGAAACTAATTTGTTACATCACTTTACTCGGAGAAATCCTACTCCTGTGTTGATCTTATACAAAAATTTATGGAAAGAATGACATAAAGGAACATTTCCTTGTAGTACCTGCTGCCTGTTAATGTGCATCACCTTCTATCTTTCATTATGAGAGCTACAGGAGAATGTGTATAAGAGTTAAAAACTCTTTTTTAACACATTATGTATTACTGCTTTAGGCAAATTAGAAGTAAATTCCCTCTGAATCAAAATAGAACTGCAGATTATTATTCATAATATCCTTGGCTGAAAAGGTCTATGTAGAGTAATTGCAGAAATCTTCAGGGATACACAGTTATATTGCCTAGTTTAACATTTTTTGTTTTATTTTTAAACACCTGAGCTGCTTCAATCATGTTTTTAAAATGTGTTTTTAATCTGAGTTCTCAAAATCTGAAGTCCTTCTTTTTTAACTCACATGCTACAAGATTTGGAAGAGTTGTTCAGCTCTGTTTTGCAAAAAGTGGAAAGAGCATGCCTTACTTTTAGTACATCTTAACTATGTCACCAAGAGATAATCATTTGATACAGAGACAGAAGAGGAGAGAGAGATTCTCTGCCTGAGCAGAATCTTTCTGTTTAGTCTGCACAAAAGCAATTACTTAATAGTGCAGTTTTGTGGTGGAACAAGAGGAGAACCTCATCAGCTAATGTTTTCCATAAATGCTTTCCTCCTGTACCTTTCTGGTTCTGTGAACCATCTACAGAGTAATTGTGTTATTCCTGAGTGTGAGTCAGACCCAGCTGTTAATGCCATATGCAGAGTCCTTCTTTTACTGGCTGCTAGAAGTGCTGTTAGACTTTTTTGATCCAGAGCAGCCTGCTACTCCAATTGCCTCAGTTGAACATTGTGAAAGCCTTACCATCGGAATTTTCAGCGAAAGCGCGATATTCCATCTACCCAAGCCTCACAGGTTTCTGCAAAGTACTTATGTCCATACAGCTCTTCCAGTGGCTTCTTGACCTTTTCACTCCATTTTGAAACATCTCGGATGCCTACATAAAATAACGTTGAAATGTGTTATGTCCTTTCTAGCAAAAAGGTACAAACCACACCTAATATGGGCAAGTTTTCAAGCCAGACTGCAAATATGTATTTCAGAATTGAAACTGCAACCTCTGCTGTGGTGTCTAAGTTGTAGAGGAACATCTTGTTATTATAGTCACAAGGAAAAACAGAAAAAACATAATATTCAAAGGACTCAGTCCTAAAACTTCTGATGGTTCTTCCTGGAAGGCTTTCACAAGAGAAGTTCAAGGGCTACCTTGCTGTATAAAAATGGGACTGTTTCATAACAGTGTGCTAGACCTGGCAGTTCTCTTTTATATCCTTTAGTCTTTTGCATGGACTCATGGATGGAAGTTCTTCCATGGCTCCTACCAGCTTTCAGAGGAAGGAAGCTCTTACTAAGACATTCCAGCAGGCTGATATCATGGTACGTTTGCCATAGTTTTACACAAAAACAAGTGACTCAGTAGAGATCTGTGACTCATGGCAGGCTGGCTAAAACTGTACAAATAATCTGACATTTTAGTTATTTATCTATCAGATTTTTCTATTTTTTCCCTCTAAAATTTTCAGTACTGCTCACAAACTAGGTATTCAAAAGGGTTATTTTCACTAAACTATATTTCAGCTGTACAGCTTTGTACTGACAAAGTCTGAAACAAAGTTGGCACAGCAGAGAACAGGACAGTACTGAATCATCAAACTGCAATATATGCCACTAGCTAAGGTTTTAATTGGTTTCAAAAGGGAATTAAGGGAAGAAAGGAGTGAGGTGTTAATTAACAAAGAGAACCTGTCAAGCCAAATGACAAAGGTAACAGTGACTGAAAGTATTTTATAACAGCATCTGACTGGAAATGAGTCTGCTCACCCCAGGCTAGGTGCTACTGAACAACTGTTTCCCCTATAGAACCTACTGTTTTATCCTTGTGGCTGGAATTAATTTAAACAGAGAAGGGAGAGGCCAATGTTGAAAGGACATAGATACCAAATCAACATCTTCTCTCCTGCCAAACCCTCCACTGAAGCTGAGATGCACTGATGAGCCAGCTGTAGAAGACTTGTGCTGATACTCTCTGAGGTCTATCAGCCAGGGAGAGATGTTGAAAGCAACAATCCACAGAGGGAAAAGGCCAATATTGCAGTGGGTGCTCCATGTAAATAAGACTTTATTATTATTATTATTATTTATTTTACATTTTAGTCTGTTGTGCAGGGAGATGTGCATTTCGTAGTCACACAACAAAAATTTCCTAAGTATAAAAACATGTAAAGAAAATAAAGCATTTTACAGAGCTAAAAAGCATTTTGTTTTCTGAACTAAAAATATATACTACTACTACTACTACTACCACTTTTAGTTTTAGTATAGGTGAGGTAAATACAGATGTGCAATATATACACTTGTAATTTTTCTGAAGCCAGAGATATTTCACAGCTGGTATAAATCAAACTCCAGTCACTAAAATGAAACTATACTGGGTTATATTTGTTGAGAGCTGACATGGTTAACTCTTTTCATTTCTATGTTCAAAAGGAAATATGGCCCCTTTCTGAGTTCACTGGCAATTTCTTCCTATTATTCTTTATAGTGAGAATGATCTCAGATTCCATTTGAGTGGAATGTGGATCAGAAATCCCATGTTTCTTTACTGTGGAAAGGCTTTCTAATGATAATAATTAACTCTGAGGAATGCAAATGGTAAAGACACCTTGGGACATTTACTTGAATGTTTTATTTCTTCTTGAACTTAAAAGGTAAGTTACGAACTTGTTTTCTTACTGTTTATATTATATAGGCCCTAGAGGCAAAAGCTATAATGAGCTAGCCCAGTGATTATCTGTGGATTCGGTTTAAAAGGGTTGTGCAAGATGTGAGACAGAGAAATCAAACCTGGTGCTTGATAGTATTATTTGGAATTTATTCTTGTGAATTTGTTATAACAACAAAAATTTGACTTCTGAAAACTACCGATAAGCTATTATAATTTCTGCTTTTCATCAGGGTAAATTGGTAAGGGCTTGTTAAGAAATCTGTTATATTACCCCTAGAGTAATTGTTAGAGAGTTTCTCACTATAACTTTAATCTATCCCTGTACCTAGCAATGTAGTGACTTTTGTGTCCTGTCTCTTTGGGTTTGTTGTGTCCCCAGCTCTGTCTCCACTTAGCTGTTACATGAGTAAGATTCTTGGGTCAAGTAGAAGTTAAAATAATCCATTGAGAATACGACATGCAGTTGGTACGTACCGTTGTAAATTCTCACATCCTCTTGAGTAACGCTGGCATTTGCTCCCCAGACAACCAACTTGTGGATAAGATTTGGGTACCTTGCAGCAGCAATGAGTGCTGTAATTCCACCATCACTCCACCCCAGCAAGGAGAACTTCTTAAACTTTAGTGCCTTGATTCATACAAGAAAGTTATATGCAAATCATCAGCTTTACAGCCAAAGTCAAATACTTGTGGAAAATTAACTTTAGGCACAACACTACATAGTTGAACTACAGTTAGCTTTTATAATTAGAAAATACAATTTTTTTGCTTGTAGTGGTTTCACGTGTAGTGAAACTACACTTCTTCCCCTCTCAGAAGCAGTCTTAAAGGTGTGGTACTTAACATACAGCATAAACAGAACAGACAAGCTGGGGATACAAGCATCAAAAACTCACCCCAGGACATTGCTATACATAAAAAAAGCTAAAAAAACCAGCCAAATATTTAGAAAACAAGAAATTACACCTGCCATTTCAATTTTCTATAACTCTTTAACAAAACAGGCAGTAGTCCTGTTAGATTCTTTTTGTGTTTTAAAAAGCCTTCCAAAAAAAGAAAAGTTGATTTAAAATGGAGAGTAAAGACCCTTTCAGAGACCCTGATGATATGAAGAATATGTGATTCTCTTGGTGTGAAGTTGGGAAAGACTATCACAGTGTGGATGGTCTCCAAGCAATCCAAGAGTAAGCTAAACTTAAGAAGAAGAGTAAGACTTGAAAGATTGAAGCCAGTGATCTGGTTTACTGATGCTAGCTGAGCTAAAAAAAAATAATCTGCTCTAACAACCAAAAAATGCTTAAAGTATATTTGAAGGATTGTATCAAATTTTAGTTGTTAATTCACATTTTCTGAAGCTTGTAAGTGTATATTTTAAATGTTATTTCACAGTCAGTTACGATTCAAAACATTAATAACTAAATTCGTTCTTCTCCAAAAGGAAAGCTTAGGGCAAAAAAAACTGACAACCAAGACCTTAATTCGTTCTGACCAGTGACAGGACCCAAGGGAATGGCATGAAGCTGAGTTGGGGGAGGTTTAGGTTGGATATCACGAAAAGGTTTTTCACCCAGAGGGTGGTTGAGGACTGGAACAGGTTCCACAGAGCAATGGTCAGAGCACCAACCCTGACAAAGCACAAGAAGCATTTGGACAATGCTCTCAGGCACATGGTTTGACTCTTGGGGTGTCCTGTGCAGGGCCAGCAGTTAGACTCAATGATCCTGATGGGTCCCTGCCAACTCAGCATGTTCTGTGATTCTGTGACAATGCTTTCTACCAGAATTTGAAACCCTTGTTTCCTCATAAATCACTATATCCTCTCTCCTGACTGGCAGCCACAGGAGAGAGGATTTTGTGTGTGTTATGTTCAGTGAGGAAAGAGTGGGGAAGGTAAAGGCACTCATGAGAAAATACATCTGAAGGTTGTAGAGGGACGATATTCAATGGTTAAGCAATACTTGAAGTTTTGCATAGAGAAACTGCAGTTTGTGAACTCATTCACAAGAAAATATATTTTGCAGGGATTTTGCTTTTGTTCTGCAGAAATTACAGCCTTTTAGATGTATTCAAGGAGGATATTGTACCTCTGGAGAAAAAAGAGCAAGTTAGTCGAATGAGTTGCTTTGGTGCTTGGTGGTGTCAGGTGTCTGCTTTGTTGCAACAGAAGAAAGCAACAATGCCGGCAATGAGAAAAACAACTACAGAGGGAGAAAAAGAAGTTTCTATTTTGCTTGTAAACTTGATGCTCAAGTGAGGCACAACTTTACTAATCAACTCGATATTTAGCAGATTTCTATCCCTATAAGGCTTTTCCAGTTTTGGCTTCATCCTCAGTATTCTGCTCACTGTAGTTTTGACTAGTTTTAGATTTCACTCTGGAAAGCTGTAATTACTAAACAGAGAAGAAATAAGGTAGGGGAGAGAAAGGGACATGTAAAGTAAGAGCTGATAGCAAGAACAAATAACTTTGAATTTTTGCAGCTGATCAGAAGTTGGCCCTGGTCTGATGAAGAGGTAGTTAATCTGTGTCCAACTTTCACGACTGTGCTGCTGAAGGGCTCCTGGTATCTTGGCAGATTTGGGGGTTGGCAGCAGTGCTTGTAAAGGTTAAGTTTTTGATGTTGCCACTGTTCCCCTACTGCCAATAGCAAATGATGGAGCTCAAAGTTGGCTGATGGATGGAATAGCTGATTAAATTTTTTGTTCTTCATGCCAGATTATTTGAGATCTATTTGCCTCCAGTATTTCTCCTGTTTACTAGCCTTTATCTTGATGCATTCTTTGGGGTTTCTCAGGATGCCTTTCCAGCAGGAGGAATTTATTTTATCCTTTGCAGCCCAGAAAAACAACATGATGTAACAGATGTGCTGGATAAGGTGTGCATGTTTGCCTGCTTTGATTTTTAACTACTTACAGTATAGGTCACTAACCTAACATAGGCAATAACCTGAAAGCTGGTTGCACAGCACAGTTTTGTGGGTGATTTTCTGCTGACTTTACTCAGTGAGCAAACAGAATTTCTTTTGAAGTCACCTCTTCCATCCAGGCCTACGTGAAATGCAATCCAATGACCACATACAACAGTGAGCTGCAACACAACATCACTCTGCACTGCATTTATGTTTTCACTGCATCACAGGGAGTGTAGCACAAGCGAAAGCTACAGTTGATCTACAAAAACATAAAGAAGTCCAAGTCCATCCTAGAGGACAGTCTCTCTAAAGAGTAAGAGCTTTTTACATATCAATACTAATTATTTCCCTAATGATTGTTTTAATGCTATTGACTTTGCTAGCATTAGACATTGGGGTGGAGGGCAGTGAAGTGAATTTAGGTGCATTTTACTCCTTTTATTTCAAGCAAAGTCCTTCACAGAACACAAATGGAGATACAGAACAGTGTCTTCTACATAAAGGTGCTAAATACTCTTCAGAATTTCAGCTTTTGTTATTTCACAGAAACCTTGCATCACTCAGCTCCAGCAGAGACAGCAGAATCTGAAGGAGACTAGAACAAATGTTCTGAAGGTTCATCATATGTATGTGTTTTCTGGCTGATTGCAGGCTGGATGATGGATATAAACCATTATATTCTGGAAATCACAGTTGGAATGATTCACTGGGATTTGTGCTATCCTTTATAATATCCTAAAATAGAAGCAAGTCACCCACACTTGGTAACATTTTAGTAAGTGGTTATTATATGCTTATATTGAGAAACATCTTCAAAAAAACAGGATGCTATGCTTCACTTGCTTTGGCAGCTCTAGAGATTGTTAGACTGCTGTCCTGTTTGGCTGGAAGCATCATGGTTACATTCCCTTTGGGGAAAGTTCTGTTTAATATTTTGCTTTTATTAGTATTTGAACAGAGACAACAAATGGGGTTACAACCATTTAGACTGCAAGTTTGTCACCTATTCATGGCAGCATCTTTATTTTCTTTGCTAGTGTAGCAAAGAAATTGAAGATTTAGAGTACAGAGAGATAGCTTTTATGGTTAGAGGGCAAATCTGTGTCTTAATCCCGATTCTGCTGTCAGATTTACTTTGTTTCACTATGCAGAAAACACCTGGAGGGCCACATTTCCATCTTCAGATGGGTTTTCAGCAAGGTTATTGTTTATTACAGAAATGTAGTTGGACCGACTGTCTGAATCTTGCCTCATATTTTTTGAATTTTAATGCCCTGCCAACTTTCTTAACATGACCAAAGAGACTGTATATCTTAACATAAAAAAGCCAGAATATTAGTTAAAGCTAAACCAGAAAATAGTGTCAGCAGTTATAGGATAGAATAAAAAAGGAACACAGAAACACAGATTTGAATAAAAAACTCCACAAGAAGGAGAAATAATAACAGCTTTAGGCCATATTCTTTATAACCACAATAGCTGTATTAATTAGTAAGATTTGGTATGGTCACAGGAAGCCTTTGATTTCCCACAAAAATTGCTTCAGTAATATGCTGTAAAATGCAAAGCATCAAGTTAATTTTTAGAATCAAATGTTTCTTAAAATGGGTTGCTCGAGGCAAAATGCCAAGATTCTATTTGATAGCAAATTTTCTAAGAGCCCTTCAGTATGGTAATCCCTTCAATTAAATTACTTTGCACAGACATTGTTTCTTATACACATATTTAGCTAAACTTATACGGTTCTTGGCTGCAAAACTCGTAGGGCAGGGTCTTAGAATAAAAGCATATTGCTTTATATTAATTCCCACTGCTGAACCTCTATGCATCTGGCAGAATAGGTGGAAGAAGAAAATATTTTCTGGAATAGTGTGCATATGCTCACTTTTAAGCCCTCATTTGTATGTTTTTTTCATAATCTGCTGTCTGCTGGAAACAACCTTCCTCCTTCTCAAAATTTAAGGAAAATACCTTCTAAAAACAAAACAAAGAAAGAATAAAATCTCATAATAGATTTACCTGCATAAGATCCACAGCATCTTTTGCATCCCTCTCAAAGAAATCTGGAGGAAAGTCTCGAGATGGAGGAATAGACTTTCCATATCCCCGAGGATCCCAAGCAACAACTGTGAAAAGTTGCTTATTCATTGACTTAAGCTGTGGTCCAAAATCAGTTTGACCACTCCCTGAAACATTAAAATTTTACAATGTTATTAACCACCATACTGCATACATAGTACACATACTCTAAAGGGAAAATAGGGAAAATGAGGAAAACTTGTAACTTGATTCCAAATAAGAGATTATCCAGCAAGTGAAGTACTCTTTAATTGTAGCTATCTATTTCAACTCTTAGACAGGATGTGCCACAACTAAAATCTTTAGAAGCATCTGCAGTATGTTCAGGGCAAACCATGTCTGGTAGCCATGAAAGGTTATCAAGAATGCTGTTCTCACATGTGATTAAATACAGTATCTTGAAGTGAGTTACCTGAGTAGGGATTTATCTTTGACAGATTTAAAGCACTAGCATGGTCATTGCTGTTTACCTGGGCAATACAGGTGAAACTGAGAGGGCAGGAATATTTTGCTACAAATGTGTAAGTGAAAAGCACTGTGCCAGACAGTTCTTATTTGACAAAGCACCTCTATGAGAATATTGGTGCTTAAAGCTGACCTTTAAATACTTTGTTGCCTGAGGAGACTGTGGTGACACAGAAGCATAAAATTGTATATTTTTATTTTTCTGGTATGTAAAAATAAGCCAAATACAGCCATTTTTTTTCTGATGCAGAACCATTTCTACTAGTAATGACTCAGACCTTCAAAGGATTGAAAAATAAAGTACTCCCTTGCACTAAGCTATTTATGAATGAAGGTAGCCTAGCATGAAGGTAATACTGCAAAGTATGTCTTATTTGTGTTGTCATGTTGTAACAGTATCAAATGCTATTTGATTAAAACTTGTTCAAATTTAATGTGCTGAAACATAAAATTTCCTATCCATTGTTATATTAAAAAGGCCATTTAAAGGCATTTAAGAGATCTTTTCTGTTTACAGATTGGAAAAATCTGTCCTCAGATGCCATGAACAAGTCTAAATTATAAAAGAGGCTTTATACAGCCTGCTATGATGATAGCAATGTATGCACAAAACCAATAATAATAAACAATCATCAACAATAATAACATTGTTCACAACTGAAGAAATAAGTTATTTCTGTTTAAAGAGTTTGCATTTGCAACAGCATTGCTAGTTTAAAAAGCTGTTTAAAATCAATAGGTTGAAACATAACTTGAAGGATGACTAGCATTAATTTCTTTCTACCCTCCCCTTGAGAATTCTTTGAGAGAAAGAACCACTTCATGAAGACTTGAAAACGTTACTGCCAAGAAGAACAAATGTTTTCTGCTCTTCAGTTCTTGACATTTTATCATCTTATCCAGCAGTTCAATTAAGCATTCACCCAACTCTGAGCCCAGTAACAGCCCTACTGACAGCTTGCCATGAACTGTTGGAAAGCCTGAAGGATCCTTTAGAACTGCAAGAACCCAGAAAAAATAGGCTGTGTTAATTTTAAAAGGTTGTTATCAAAAACAGTGGTTTAGATGGACAGACACTACTTAGCTAGCAGAACCTGTTGTCCATCTCAAAAAATCACTGAGAATCTTAATGATGTTGCCCTGAATAGACAAAATGTGAAAATACATTTTTAAGCAAAAAAAAGAAAAAAAAAATCAAAAAATTTAACAGTGACTTTTTCACAATAACCTGTAAGGGTTACATTATGTTTATTAATTCAGTTGGAATCCATTCAGTTTCTAAAGAGGAATGCATAATTCAATCTGTGTAACAAATATAGCTGACCTGATTTTTTTCCCCGCTTCTGCTCTTTTCCATCTTGTGTAGCTATTTGCCACCTGTCCTGGACACCATCTTTGGTTAAATCACCTGGACACCGTCTTTTTGGTTAAATCCAAAAGTGCAAGTGACCACCAGGTAAGTCAAGACGTTGCATAAAAGGTGCTTAGTAAGATAAATGAAATCTTCTAAAAACCGTTAACTGATGGCAACAACTCTGCATTTTCCCTTCTGTTTTTAGTGTAGCAATTTATTTTTTTTAATGACAAAGCTCCATAATCAGGTGTTGAATACGTTACAAAATAGTTTTGTGCATTCTTGCTTGAGACCAGATGGATAAAGAGGTGGTTGCTCTACAAAGACAAGATGAAATCTCCAAACCTAGCATTCCTGGAAGCAGAAGAACTGCATGGCTTCCTTCTCCTGTTTGCTGATAATGCAGGTGGACTCCATTCACTTGGATTTTGGCAGATGTTATTGAAGTACTAGGGATAGGGAAAAAGGAGAGAAATAGGAAAACATTCAGACAGTTAATTTTCTTTACCACCTGATCACTTCACAAACACAGAATAATTACCTTTCCTAGATATTGACAGCACTGTGAGATTTTAATGGGTCACTTGCCTTTCATGGGTGCACAGAAGGTTAAAAAAGCTCAGGAGCAGAGAAGTATTCAGTTGTGACCACTGTGTGCATTCATACCTAGGCTAAAGGGTTGGGGGGGAAACAGTCTTGACCATGCAACCAGGAAAATATAGAGGCAGCTTTAAATGGCTACAGAAGCATTGAAATGAATACATTACAGAGGAGAAACCTTATTATGTCACAGCAAAACTTTTGAAATGGCTGGTGTTCACCTTGCCATTACTAAACCGAGCCTCTTCACCTGCCAGAGAAACCACAATCTCTTGTTGCTGTTCCTCATGAACCACAGGGCCTGCAGTGAAAACCACTTTGCACTGAGATGAGAGCAGAGAAGAAGAATGTGATAATAATATTTCTGTCAGTGTAATCTCACCTGGAGATAACGCTTAATTAGAAAATACCAATGAGCAATAAATCCACCCACTAAAAATCACTGCAGAAACCAACTGCACAGGCCATCTCTCAGCCCCAACACTGATCTTCAGTACAAAGCAAGATGTGGAAATGCAAATAAGTGACTTGAGAAACCACATCCAGATACAAACCCCTAGTGAGAAAGCAGAAGTAGCACAGCTTCAAAGTATCTTCTTAACAGTATAAACCATTACCTCTGTTCTCCCATGCAAATTTGTGCCCTATGGTTGCAAAACATCTTTTTAGCAGCCTAACTCACTTTATTTAAAGCTAATATGATAAAAATCTTGCCATTTGGTTACCTATTGATTAACCACAGTTTTACCTAGATTAAATATTCATGCCCTATGAATTCAATCACTGTGAATTTCATGTGCATAGATATGTCATTTTCTAGTCTTAGATATAATAACAATCTCTATTCCATGCTGTGCACTGGGCAATTCATTAACAATTTAATTTTAATATGCAAAGTCTGAGCTATTTACAGTATGTATAGAGTTGAAAGTGACGAATTACAGGTAAAAACAATGCCACTAATTTAAACTCTTTCCATAAGAAAAATGAACAATAGCTTGCAAACTCAGGTTCCCAATACATAAGTGGCAGTTAAACCACAAAACCTCTTCAACACAAAGCCAATTTTGATTTTACATAAAATCTTGGGTTTATGTAACCCATCATGCCATGTGCCTGAATAAAAGCTGTGACCATGCAGAATAGTATCAGCTCCTTATGTGCAGATCTAATTTGAGAACTGGAGTACAAATGCAGATCTGTGGCAATAGTACAGCTCAAAGAAATTCATCGTGTAATTATAACTTCAGTGAGTTTTGCTGAATTGCTATGCTAATGTGATCCAAATGATAGTTTGACTGTAATGCTAAATCTCCCCAAAGTCTGTATATCACATTTGATGTGGTTTATACACCTCACAATTCAAATTCTGCATGTAGCACTCATATGGCTGCCTTACACCCTTTTTGAATACTGACTTTCACTTTTTTTCTTCATAAGGTTTCTTTCTATTCTTCATATCCATCTTTCAGTTTGTCATTAATTTCAACAGGTGTTTTATTATACTTCTCACCCCAGTATATCAGCACATTACTCTTATTAAATTTTAAGAATTATGTGATGTGTGTTTTTGCTTATGATTAATAATTGCCAAAACCACTTTCAGTTCCTAACAAAACAGAAATAATCAACATCTTGTTGTCTTTTTAAAAACAGGTTAGCAATGTACAGTTTAATAGACAGTTATATATTCTGCTTTCCTGACTCAGATTTTCTTTTTCACCTAGTTCTATGTGTTTTTAGATTAATAATTAACATCAGGGGCTTGAGAATTTTGCTGAGTCTGTGATGCTTTTCCATTCTTGGATTAAGCCTCAGTGTGAAGTCCACTGAAATCCAGGAGTTTCACGCAGAGGGTACTTGCAATACTTTTTGGACTAACAACAAATGAGTTGGGTTTTTTATGCACTGAGAAATTGTATTGGCACTGGCAACACCTAAGGCATACTTGGTCCTCCCAATACCAAATTTCTGTGAGCCTGAAATCACTTCATCAGTGTGCTGGTCAGCAGGAGGACTTCACTTCTGTTACTTAACAGAAGTTTTCATAAAGAATGTTTTTTCTGTTGGTTGACAGAATTGAGAACCCTGGTAAAACAAAACAAAAAACCCACCCCGGTATTTTGAATTAGTTAAGGTGTATAACTCTTTGAGAAGCATTGGATACCTACTGCCTATGTTTACCAAGGCAGCACAGATGCAGAGTGGGCAGCTCTTGTGCTTCACCTCGTAGTCTGCAGGAGTGCAGCTTAATCTGAGAACTACCTCTGTTCCAGCTGTGCTACCATACGACCTACTCTTTATCAGTGCAGGGGGAAAAAAATTACGGTAGTATGTCAATTTTCCTCAATAGGATCTGCGGAATAAGCAGTATGATACAGATTAGATAGACGTCTTCTCTTGGCGACCTCCAGGGAGCCCCTTACCAGCGCGGGTGGCCGAGGGGCAGGCGGCCAGCGGCACGTCCCTGCCCTGCGGGGCAGGGGAGGGTGACAGGCACTGACCAGACGGCTCTTGCGGAGCCTTCCTGGTACGGATCCCTGCAGCGCAGGGAAAGCAGGAGCAGGCTCCTCCTCAGGCAGTGTCCTGAGCCCCCACTTTGTCACCTCCGCCCTCCCGATCCAAAGCACACCCCCTCTGCTAACACGCTTGGTCCCTCCCGCCGCCTGTCTGACAAATATCTCCTTCCCCAAGCCGCAGGAAGGGAGAAGGGAGCCGGGGGAAGGAAGGAGGAAGCGGCTGTGGATTTTACCCGTAGCAGGCGGCCGGTCCCCGGGCCGTGAGCGGCGCTGCCCGGGCGGGCGGCTGCAACTGCAGCAGCACCAGAGCCCGGAGGGCCCGGCCCGTATTCCGGCAAAACATCGCACTCAGCGAGGGCGGCCCGCCGGAGGGGGAAGGAGACGAGGGAGGGCCGGCCCCGCCTCTCCTCCCATGTCCTGCCCCCGCCGGGCGGGATGAGGGGCTGGCCCGCCTCCTCTCCCATGTCCTGCCCCCGCCGGGCGGGATGAGGGGCTGGCCCGCCTCTCCTCCCATGTCCTGCCCCGTCGGGGCGGGATGAGGGGCTGGCCCGCCTCCTCTCCCATGTCCTGCCCCACCGGGCGGGATGCGGAGCTGGCCCGCCTCTCCCATGTCCTGCCCGAGCCACCTCCGGCATGCGCCGGGAGAGGGGCGGTGCGCTCTCCGCACGCTGATTGGTGAGCGCCGCTGTCACTCAGGGCAGGAAGGGGAGGGTTTAGCTTCTGGGTTGTGGCCCCGCCTCCCTGCGGCGCTGATTGGTCACCCGGCGGGTGTGTTGGTCCCTCCTTTCCCCGGTTCCTGGCCCCGCCGTGGAGCCCTGGAAGGGATGGTGCTGCCCCCGCCTGAGAGCACAAGCGAGGCGTGAGGGCTTTGCCCTCTCCAGCTGCCTCCAAGAGCAGAGCAGCGCCCAGCGCCGCGCAGGTGCTTGGCTGCGCCGTCGGCCGTGGCGGGGAGCGGGGCACTGTGAGCGCCTCCCTGCTCTCCAAGAGCCGGAGACAGACTGAGACACGGCAGCAGCCGGGTGTCTGCAGGGAGCAAAGATCCCAGCCCTGGGAGATACGTAGGAGCTAAAGCCATGAACTGCTCCTCCAGCAGTGCCCGTGATGCAGAAGCTCCAGGGACTGTGAGAACACAGAGGACGGGGTAATCTGTGGTTCCAGGCCTGCCTGGAGAAGTTCCCTGGGCAGCTGGGACAGTGAGGGCAGCTCTGGATAGTGCAGCCTCCCCTGTGGCACTGCCTTCAGCGTCTCAGAGTCCAGGCACTCCCAGGTCCTTGGCAGGAATCATTAACTCCGCCTCACCAATGTTATTTGTAGGGCCCGCTTGTGGGGAACATCTGGCCAAGGGCTTTACCCTGGCTGATCAGGGCTGGCCACCTCTGGAGCAGCCTGACTGCTTTCATTTAACGCAGCACTTGGCCTGGCTTTGCTCTGCACCCTCTCACAATTTGCACATAAAACACCAAGGAGACCAACAACTTTCCTTTGTGTCCAGCTGTGTTCCTTGGCGTCTGTTTTCCAAGCATGGAGGAGAATGGATGAGTCTGAGTCACAGCCAGCCAAGGTGGTGGTGGAGAAGGTAGCGAGGAAAATAGCAGAAAGCTGCAGAGCTGGTACAAAGCTTGAAACAGACCTAGGGTTAAAGGTCTCCTGCCTTATACCTGGATGAGAGAGATTTCCTCAGGACAGGTCAGTGTTACATATTCCAGCCCAGCAGATGCTCAGCGACTGCCCTGAGAGTGAATAGTTGTCAGCCCTCCCACCCCATTGCCATATGTGTGCATGGGACTAACAAGTCTTAGAGACGAATGACAGTCATAACAAATCCCAGTGCATAAAGAGATTAACTCAACTGTGTAAGCATACTGGTTCGGTTTATCCCCTGAGCAGATGAAACCATTTAAGATTAAGGCCTTTAGCATGGATAATTACAAGCAATCCTTCATCAGGACAAGCTGCCTTCGCTCTTGCCTGGTGACATTTACAAGCACCTGCAGTTTCCTTGGTTCTTAGGCTACTTTCAGAGGCTCATCTTTGTTGTGAATCTCACTATCTAAGTTTCTTTCTGGTGGAAGATGACTGGAGGAGATGGCTGACTATTCTGTGTTTAGGACAAAGAAGTAGCTTGGCCTACAGCTGTAAAAGTGCGATTTTTTTCCTGAATTTTGCATTTTCTGTGAATCAAAAGAGGCTCCTATCTCATGTGTCACTATGAGCTTTCAGAGGAAGAGGTCTCCAACTTGAATCCAATTTCCTGCTGGTTAAAATGCCTTTCAATCTATTCTTCCTCCATATCTGCTTACTAAGGCTGAAGGAAACATAACAAATTCTCAGAATGTGTGGAGAAGGATGAGGTAGAAAGGGTTTATCATACAGTGTAGGGGCAGGGAAAGAGGTAAGTAGAAAGGTAAATCCACATGCCCTTCCCAGATGAGATAAAAGGGAGATGGGGAGATTTATGCACCACCTGGATCTGGGAAAGTTTGGATGGGTTAACTGCATTGTCAGTGTGACAGAAATTGGGAGGTCCCTGTGGTGACAGGGCTGTCACAGTCTCGCTGTTGCGCCGTGTGCCATCTCCAGCTGCAGTCACAGCTCTGGAGCATAGCAGGCCTGGAAAGTGGCCATTCCTCTCCCGAGTGCCTGGACCGTGCAACCCCTTCCACAGGCAGTACCCTGACTTCCTTGGCCCAAAGAGAGAAAGACAGTGTGGCAGTTGGGCAGAAATGGCATTGGCAGAAGACCCTTTTCTGTGTGTGTGCTGAATGACTGGCACTGTGATGGGAGCAGCTCAAGGAGAGTTGCTGTCTGGGCCCACAGGGAAATGGCCCCAGGTAGAGTCCTGTGAAAGCAATACTCTGCAAAGGCTGAATGCAGGTGGTGGATGATCTGAGGACAAACAGAGTATAAACTAGCAGATTCAAACTGTTCAACCTACTCAGTTCACCAGAACATCCAGTCTTCTTAGAAAAGTAGATTTCAACATAATGGGCCTCTGGGAGAATACAGTATTTCAGTTCAACTCTTTCCTCAAATATATTTTCATAACTTACTAGCTGAAAGGAGAGAAAAAGCTTTGAGCAACCCAGGCAAAGGCTGCTCACAGCTTTTTGCTTTTAGGCTTGCTTTTACACATGAAAGAGTTGAGAACAACTGGAGCACTAGTTTTCCTGGCCATTCCCATAAAATATGTTCATTTGTCCTATTACTTCTGATAGTTCAGGCTGGAATCTACCTGTTTCTGGGAAAAGAAAAGAAAAGAAAAGAAAAGAAAAGAAAAGAAAAGAAAAGAAAAGAAAAGAAAAGAAAAGAAAAGAAAAGAAAAGAAAAGAAAAGAAAAGAAAAGAAAAGAAAAGAAAAGAAAAGGAGAGAAAAGGAAAGAAAAGGAAAGGAAAAGGCAATGTTTAGAAGAGGTAGGTAGCACTGCTCTGCTGTTGGTGTGTCCCTGAGGACAGATTTCCCTTTTAACTACCGCTGTCATTTTTTGGCCCCCTTGGTGTTGCACCATCTCTTCCCTGTGGTCATCTACTACCAGCAGCATTTCCCTCATACCCAGGTAATGCTCTGCATGGCATCACTGCTGCACAGTGGGACTTTTCACCTCTGATGAACCATCACAGTCCCTGCAGCCAGGCTGCATTGTTGGTGCTGTATGGATTTGTTCCTTATAGTACTGAACACTTTAAGGGGAAAGTTTTCAAAACTTCTTGTAAGGGACAAAACTGCAGAACAGTGAGATTTTCAATATGCCTATTAAATTGCAAGGAGGAGTTTTCTGACTCATGGTTAGATAGAAAATATGTATCCACTATTTTTGTACTTCTGCAGGTTGTAGAAAATCTAGAAAAGACCTAGTCAGTTATTGACATAGTGGGTTCCTTGAGATCTGCTGGATCATCAGGCAGAAAGACTAGTTCCAATTCTCAAGAGGCATTTTCTCCCACACATGGGGTATCAGGAGCTGCAATCCCATACAAAACACGAGAATCATCAGCATTAGCAGGGATTTAACTGGAGTTTTCAAGAAGGAACTCATTTGTCAGGTCCATGGGGCACTAATAGGCTTTAATGGCCACAATCAGCCTCAGCTGGGCTCTCCCCCACACCGTGGCTCATGGGTCCTGGAGCCTGATTTCAGCTCAGCACAGTGCCTTCAGTCCCTGCTCCAGCTGTGTTACAGCCATCTCTGCGACTTGTTGGCGTCTCCAGTGATCCAGGTACTGTTGTAGACATTGCTTCCTAAGTCTATGAATACACTGCCTGATTATTTTTGCCTCATTTATTTTAGCTGCTTCTATGAGGTGAAATATCCTGCTATTTCAGGACTGGTTTGTTGCTTGGGCTCTTGTGCCTCTTGGATGTTGATTGTTATGTTTTCACCTTAGAATAAAAATCCTCTTGCTTCAGCTCCACAAAGAGGTGAGATTCGGGTAGTGGGGAATTGCCAAGTTCAGAACAAAGATGTGAAAATACTAATATTTCTGTGATTTGGTATTGACCTTCCAAACAAGAAGACTGAATATGGCATGACTTTTGAGGCTGTGAAGTGTGGGGAGTAGCAGTATGTGGTTTTGTAGCAGGAGGCCTATTTAGTTGGAATATTAGCCAAGCTGAGAACAATGACTTACATCATAAAGGAAAGGATGCTTTGTCATAAGCAGAAGAGATCGTAGAAAAAGATCCCAGATACCTTGGCTCGAAGAACATTTCAGACTGATGAGGAAACTAAAACACAGACACGTGTAGTGATTTTCTTTGCTTGCCTGCAGTTTTCTTATGCTAGCAAAGGATAGTGTCTGTCAACTTAAGCAGTGTCTGCTTATCTTTTTTATTGTTATAAATGCTTGTTTTAGAGTTGGCTTTTCGCATATAGTAAGATGATTGCTTTAGGTATAAATATGGGAAGGCTGTATTGCATGTTCTTTTATTACTAGAATTTGAAAAATGTGATAAATGAATATTCTTAGATTGTAACTAAGTAGAGATTGGGAGGGGGAGGTTGTATTTTTTAACCTTTCAGCTAGATAGAAGACAGAAGGGATGTCTGGCATTCCTGAGATTAGAAAGACAATTGATTCTTTAAGAGTTTGAATATTCAGAAGACAGACTTACAACACCTCCCCAGACTGTGTGGAATCCTACAGATGAATTGTATATTTAGGGGGATCTTGAAACCAAGATCATGCATATTTGAATCATGCATTAGCTTATTTTAAATATGTAACACAGGGGTCCTTAAAACAAAGGATCTGAAGAGGGAAAGTGTGCTGATCTCGCTGCTGGTGGTATCAGCACCTCGGCCGAAAAAGCTTTGTTTTTCTGTCTCCTAATTGTCTATTTTATTTCTATTTTTATTAAACTTATAAATTTTACACAAAAGTGAATCATGTTTTTCACAGGATGTTCATGAATAACTGCATTATAAATCCCACACACCTGCCCTTGGGCACTTCAATGGGAGGTGTTCTCATAATTTCAAAGTTGAATATAATCTCCATCTTGTAAATCCAAGCATAGTCTTGGTACAATTTCTGACCATATTTAGGACATTCTAGACACAGAGATGTGAGATGACTCCAAGTACTCTGGTATGAAGGAAGAAACAGCTTGTCCCTTGTAGAAGGCAAGAGTAACATTTAGAGATGGTTCTTGATTTGTTTATGGAAGGGGTTGTACAAGTCTGTTTTGATGAACTCGGTGACCAAGACACCCTTTCCAGAGCTGCATTTAGTTCTCTCAGCTAATGAGAGATGGGGTGTGTGGGGGGTGTAGGTGCAACAGAAGCTGCAGCCCGTCATTCAAAATCCAGCAGTGTTACCGGTTTATTAAGGAAAGCAGTGTGGGGTTTTTGTTTCAGGCAGCTCTTACCAAGCATCTGTCTGAGCTCTATAGGCTACAGTGCTTATTATCAGATCACATCTTAGTTCTGGCAGAAGTTGGTGTCTGTACCAAAGAGAAAGGAAGTGACCTACTTAAGAGTTGCAGAGAAGGGGGAAACCCAGCATAAGTCTCTGATCTCCTTTGTTTCACTCATAGGCAATGCTTTCTCCAGGACAAAGATCACTTCTAGTCTCCATAACCTAGAGCCTGTTCTGATCCTACCTTCCCCCTTCCTTTTTTCCCCCAGGGGCTGTGTTAAGGAGCTGCAGTTTCACTAGCTGCTCTTGTGTGTTAGGAACAAATGGTCGGCTGACTCCTATTGCTAATTGGTATGCCAGAAGGGAAACCTAGCATGCTGCAAGGAGCACTTTCTGTAGCCTGTAGGGGCTGCGATGAGGAAGGGGTAGGAAAAAACACCTGGAGGGCACTAGAATCCAGTGAAGAAAGCTCTCCCAAGTGCTACTTAGCTCTAATGTGTCCCTTCTTGCACTGGATGATCCTGCCTACTTTTTTTTCACTGTAGCTCCTTCTCACTGTGTACATGGCTGAGCAAGTTTCAGAGGCTTAGGGATTCTTACTCAATTTCCTACGTGCCTCCATGCTGAAATATGGTCTTCATTTGTTATTGAACAGTGCTGAAAAATCTATCAGAGAAAAGTGACATTGTTTCCTTAAAGCTGCTCCATCAGTCAGAGGCCAAGTGTTGCCTCTCCTTGGAAACTGGCCTCTGAGGAAGAGGAGCTGTATGTTGCCAGGTCAGTTCAGAGGTCACATATCAAATACTTGCAATGATGTCCCCTCTGAGTTTTTAGTTCAGCATTATTAATTGGTATTATTTAGCAACTATTTTGGAAGGAGTAAAAATTCCTCAGCTGCTTGTATGCTGTTAGTGGTGGTGTAGTAACAAAATTAAATGAGTTGCTCTGAGTTACATGGACTCAGTCATCTCTGTATTTGAGAGTTTCAGCACAGATTGGCTGCTGTGTGATGAGGGCAGCTACTGGGTAGGGGTTGTACTTGAGTTGTATTTGATCTAAAGTCTCCAAGCACTTACTCTCTTAAAATGGGAAAACATAATGTCCTTGTGCATAACTGGATGAATTCACCTCCTGTTCTTCAAGGAGAGGCCATGAGGAGGTGTGCTGCTGCAACCCACAGCCTTTTCCTCCCTGTCTTGCACCTCACCAGTCTTATGAAAAATCTCTGTAAGCTGCTGCATTACTGCTGCCTCTGCCCTCAAGGCTGATACCTTGCCAGTTTGATGTGAGATTACTCTTCTGGCCTTTCTCTCCTTTGTTTTACCATAAAGGTATCAGATCCGTGACGTAATACATACATCGCTCTCTTTCATCTTTGTCCCCATTATTTTCCTGCATTTTTGATTTCTCATAAAAGGTTGCCTTTCAAAAATCAGCTCCATCCTTACTTTTTTCTTTTTTTCTTTTTTTGTTTGTTTGTTTTTTTTTTTTTTTTTTAGCAGGGGAGAGGGGTATGGGGGTGGTAGATGAAATGAGCAATCTACTAAGTTAGTATTAGCTTATCTCTCTCTTCCATACTTAATGTTTCTGTAAATTTTTAGGTTGGGGAGAGCGCTAACTCTTTTCCTTGGACCTCTTGTACACCATTTACTTTTATATTTCACCTAGTTAACCTTGTATTGAGACTTATAGCTTCGATTTCAATTACAGCCATCTTAAGAAACAAGACCAGTCTTAATTAAGAGATAATAAGAAGATCCACAGACTCCCTAGGTAGTTTATTCCAGCAGATCATCATTCTTATTATTAAATATGTATTCTAATTTGACATGCCTAGCTGCTGCTTCCAGGCATTGTGTCCTATTATGTGGTTTTCCACAATATGCTAAAGGACTTGTAGTACTTTGGCCCTTCTGCCCAGGAAGCTGAATCCTCTCTGTGATTGTGTTCTGCAAGGGCTGTAGTGAAGGAGTTCATCTCTAGGTGAGTTTAGTTGTCTGTGTTCTGTACCATCTACAATGTCACATGAACTGTGAGCACTAGTCTAGAATTGGACTTGACAAGCACCAAAGGTAAAATTACCTTCATCTGCCCCGTCCTGCATTAAAGATCTAGGACTGTCCCATGCCCAAGTCTTGTTCTAAAGCATTTCATGTTTGTACTCTACCTCTCTGTTCTTGTTATGTCACAAAGTAAGGTCCAGACTTGCTTTAATAAACAGCAAATGAAGCATTTAATGTATGTCCATTAAATGATCACCATTCATTCTGTGTACCAAATAAGGCAAAGATCTTATGATTGAAAAACTTGCATATTGTTTAAATAAAGACTGCAGATAGGGGAGACTTTAAAAAACAATGGGGGCTTGGGAATTGATGTAGCAATACCAGTGTTAACAGAACATAAATGGACTGTGATCTGTTTCATGAATTAACACAATAGCTGCTGGCTCTAGCTCTGTGAACTGACATAGAGAAGACACCCCCTACCCCCGTCCCTCTATCTGCTTAAAGAATAATTTTTCTTTTTCTGGGGAGTGTATGCTTATTATATTAGACAGATAAACCACATCATTCTATTGTACTCAAGAGTTTATAGAAGATTCAGCATGTTGCTAAGTCAAAGGAGATGCAATAGTTTAAGTAGGTTTAAAGATGACAAATATCTTGATGCTTGTTTTGATTACAGTTTCATTTTGCTTCCACTGAAACGGTGGGTGCTGTATCAAGGAGCAGAAGTCCATTCTAACTGTACTCCATTAGTTATTAGCTTTTTTTTGACAATTTAACTGAATAGTTATGAACAATAATGAACACCTAGTACTCTATGTACAGCTTAAACAATTACCCACTTCAAAACATCTGTTTGAAACATCTGTAAATCTGATGGAATCTCGGGGTCTCTGCTGGCCCGAGATCAGGATGGGCTTGCGCCCCTTTGCCCTCAGAAAAGCCCCAAGCCGAGCACTCGAACAAACGAGATCTTCAGGCGTTCTTTTCAAGGCTGTTCCTTTTGTTTTATTTTCCTTTATCTCAGTTCTGTGGTCAGGGCCGGACAGAGGTCCGAACAGCACAAGAGGCGAGTGCTGTCTCCTCCCCTGACCCAGCTCTTCATCTTTTATACAGATAGTTATGTACACATTATTTACAATTATGAACCAATTTCTACATTCTACACTAAACAGGCGTTATCTACACTAAACCAACCTGCTTGGTGTCATCATCACTGGAAAGATGGAGATGAAGAAGAAGGAGGAAGACTTCAGGGCAACGCCCAAAATCCTCCATCTTGTCCTTGGTCACCCCTATTCTAAAACCCCGTATGTGAAAATATTATCTTTTCTTATCCTTTGAGGCTTGTAATTCCTCTCTTACTGTTGGCAACTTTTCCCATGGACTGTAATCGAGGCCCTTGCCTGTCTGAGGTTCGTGCCAGGGTCTCGAACCCCCCTGTACAGGTTTTAAACCCCCCTGTACAGATTTTTGTTTGGCCAGGGAGTCCAAAGGGATGCCCTGGACTCCCACAATGGAACAGGAGGTGTTGTCCCTCATAAAAAGTGTTTGGCATAATTCTTCAGTCAGAAAACTTCCAGTAATTCTTCTTTCATAGATATTGCACACTGAGATTATGTGAATATTAGGAAGTCAGAGCGACAAGGAACATTTCCAGGCACTGGGATACCATCACCTACACTACAGAGCTGTTCCAGTGTTTCCCAGAAAGAACCTGAGTGCTGTGAAATAGTCTTAGCACAACATTTTGGAGGTTTAAAGAATCTGCTGTTCTGGCAGCAGGCTGCAGCATGCCAGTTTAATCTCAGCATTATCCAGTAACATTTCCAGGCACATTTAATCTACTAATATAAATGCAGCCTGAGAGATTCAGAACGTAGTGACAGAGTCCCCCGGAGCGAGTAGGAGAATGGGTCTACACTCAAGAGGTAATAAGGCACCTTTCCCTTCTCAAAACTCTTGTATTCTTGAGATTTTAATTTGGATTGCATCCTGATTGAACTTATTTTTTCATTATTTCATAAAGAAGATAAGACTCTCACCCTGTAAAATCTTTTCTGCCAAACAATGTAAAAATCTAATGTAACATTATAACTATAAAATATCACTTATAGACTTTTAAAGTCAGAAATAGGTTTTGCTTTTATTTATGTTGTTGTTCTGCATAATTCTAGACATTTATATTTAATAAAAAATATAAAAATATTTGATATGTATTATTGACTTAGACCAGTCAAATACTGGCATAAGTATTGGCACTTGCGGTAAAATATAAGGGTTGATTTTGGTTTCTATACAAGTTTTTCAAGCAGTAGGTCAGTCTTTGGAACTGAACACTACCAACATGTTTCAAGGTTAGAATGCAGAAATTTTGTGCAACACATTCTCCTTGAATTGATATTTGTTGTGCATTTTGTTGTTTTTATCTTTGGACAATCATTCTATTTGGAAGGAAGGTGCATTTTTTTTAATCCTTTGGAAGACCAAATATTGTGATATGAACTTTTTGATTCATTGGAGTATTCACTGAGATTTGGTTGGTGAAAAAAATATGTTCCAAAAAGTCTGTGCAAAAAGGAGAGCTTTAGAAAGTCTGTTCTTGGTAAACCTATTCTTCTTTGATTTGCACCAAACTGCTAAGGAGATCCAGTCTTTGGCAGCCAAAGAGGGCCTTGGCAAGTTTTCCAACTGTAGCACCTTTGGAGCCTTCCCTCATTTCCCACTTGAGCAGCATTTGGTAAACTTTTTCTTTCAGTCCATCTCGTTCGTAGTCATGATCAATTTCATCAATCTCAGGATCACTGAAGCCCAGTTTCCGAGCACAGTGCTTCCACTGCTTAGCCAGGTTTTCTCTCACTAGATTCAAATGCTTTTCTGTCAGGACAGTAGTATCATCTGCAAAAAGAAGGAGAGTGTAAGAAAATCGCATTATTCAACAGTTCTTCTGCTCATGTCATTCTCTCTCTCCTGTCCTCCCCCAACTATTTATTGGTAATATCTGGAGACAGAATCTTAGTGATGCAATCAGAAGTGGATTTCATGGAGGCAGCATAATCCAGTGATGGCAGGCAAGAAATGTCCAGACAGAACATGTGTATTCATGGGCCAGTTGCTGGACTTGCTCTTTGATCTGAAGCTATCATAGGTTGTCACTTACACCTGTAAGATTGAAGAAAACCTTTCTAGAGGTTTTTAAGAGTTGTATATGTTTTATATTCTGAGACACAAATGTTACTTAAGAATACACAAGGATAGTTTAATTCAGTATTGACCAATGAAAATAAATTACATTTCAAAATTGTCCAACTTCTATGTGAATGAAGTTGCTGTGGCTCTTGAATACATGGTTTAACTTTTAGTTTTCCCTGTGTCATGTCAGGCACTGGACTCTATGATCTGTATGGGTCCAGTGAAGTCAGGTGAGGATCTCCAATCCTAGCCTTGCTTCTACCAGTTTGAGTGTTTTACACATTCCAAACCAAATGATTCTCAGAATTATATGGGGTGAATACATGAAAACTAGGGAGATATTTCTCTTACCAAATATACCCATCGCTTCATAACGCTTATAATTTGCTTTCGTAGCAACAGGACAAGTGCTGACATGTGGATTCTGCTCCTCAATCTTCATGTGATTGTAGGATCCAATTTGAATTCCAAAGCTGTTACTTATGTTGTACTTGACTGTATCATCTGTATAACGAATTTTAACACAAATTTACAAACAACAGCATAAGGTCCAAATGTCAAGAGGTAACATAAGGAGGAGGTAGTTCCACTAACAAGTGGAGTGATATTCCTTGCACTTGATGTAGAAATAGCCATTTACTGGCAACTGTGCTGGGAGTGTATTTTCACTGTGCGGGGTGACGCAAATGTACTTTAGTGACAGCCCACTCTGTTTTACCACAGAGTGCCACAACCAAGCTGATGGTTACTAGACTGTAAATAATGTTCTCTGTGCCTTGGGAATGGATAGTAGCAGTCTTTCTTTCTGCTGCCTAACAGCTTCAGGAGGTCAGCCTTGACTCAAGTGCTCTTTTCATTTAAATCTTAAAGACTCACTTCTGCCTCTCAGCTTTACTTTTCATAGATGTAAGTTCAGCTTTACAGTTATGACTTCTGAGTTCTATGGGACTACAGAAATCATATCATGTTGTTCATAAGATATGATTAGTAAAACAAAATAATTAGTAAAACAAAAATTTGATCTTTTGTTTACTGTTGTCTGATTTCCACACACAGCATGAAGCTAACTCACTATTCATGTTAGGTGATGTCAGTTTTCTGTTCTCTTGAACAGTGTTTTCTGAACTCTGCTTGGATCATCATCCACTGAACATTCTAACTCTAGCTTAAATGCTGAATCTCACAACCTGGGTCTAAAACTGAAGGACAGATACGTAAAACAATACACCAATGTCTTTAATAGCTTGAAATCACGGTTACATCCTCGTTACACACTCAGTTGCAATGTGAAGTGTGAAAATCTATAGTTCTGTATGAAAATCTAAGTGCACTTAATATATGCTAACCTGAGACTGCAAGTCAGAAATATTATATGTATGTATGCATGATTAGATTGATGAAGTTGCAAAAAAGGAATACATTTTATCATGTCTCATAACATTATTACTTCTACTCATAACATTATGATTTCTGTATCCTTTTTATTTTTTTTAAGAGCCAGAAGACTCAGGAAACACATCATATTTGTAGTTAAAAATATAAAGAAACCTCATGTTTGCTATGTTCTTATCTGGCAACAAAATTAATTTAGCATAAGATATGAAAATGTATACAAATATTTTGTCAATATTACAGTATTAACAGTAAAAAATACTGTGCTTATAAATCTCCTTTCCCAAGCCTTTACACTTTGCAGCTTCTCAGGTTTGGGTCATTATTTAGGGGGTGCAGAGTCAAGAAGACAGAAACCTGCTCTTTCAAGTGTTCTTTGTAGCATAGAACACTTAGAAACTGGACAAGCCTTTGAAAGGGTTAATTAAAGAATTCAGAGTGCCCCAAGCAACACAACTTGAAAGGAGCATATATTAATAACTACTGAAGGATGTGACATGATTTTAGGGGTTCAAGCCAGTAGAACTGTGAAGACCAATGCCCCAGTGAAGGCTGATCAGCATGAAGCTCGTAGCTAGAAATTTGTATTAAAATCCAGAGCCAGATAGGACAAAGTGTCCCAAATGTGTGTGTGGTTCCAGAGCTGGGCAGAGTGACAGCAACTTGAAGTTTAAGCTAAGGAAATTACTAGTTTAGGTGTACAGGAGATCTTGCAATGCTCTCATATTTTTAAAGTTCTTCCATAAAAGAATATGTTGGTTTTGATTTATCAAATACATGTTTAATGGTGTGTTTAGGTCCTGCTAGAGACAGGAATTAATTTTACCTACTGATACTGAAAATTTCAGCTCTGAGTAGAGGTATTAAGCAATAACAGAAATTATTTCAAGTTCCTGAAGTTTTTTGCTTTACTAGTCAGGATGCAATGCACAGCCTGTTGGCTACCAGGGCAGATGAAGGCCACAGCACTTACCTGGGCTTACAGCAGGTACACTGGTAGGATAGAATGCAAACGTTCCCCTTGGGAAAGAAGTGGTATCCCTGTAACCTGTAGAAAGAGAAAACACCAAAGTAATGCCAAAAGCATTATGTAAATAGAAAAGTAGATATACATAACAATGACTGCCATATTTGTAACAATGTGAGTATGCAGTGCTCTTAAATACAGAGATGAGAAGCTTTTTAATTAGCAGGATTGTCACCTTGAATAACTGTAGTTTAATGATCTTATTGTGGTTTTGCTGAGTTACAAATAACCTTAATCATCCTTGGATCTCAGTGAGGACAATGGGCTTCCATGTGGGTGGAGGAATATCTGGCTGGGTGGGATCACACTGCACACTGCAGTTTCAGACTGAGATACCTTGTATGAGGTATTCAAACTGGCAAATTCCAAACTCCTAAGTGTGAGTTTTTGAATGCTCACAGATGAGCTCTGCAACTCATACTGGGGCAGCAAGAGCAGGTAGGTTACAGTCACCCAATAAGTCAGTGAGGAGCTGAAATGCAACTCTTGTGCACCTCAGTCTGGTATCTGCTACACTGTTTCACATAGCCTTCCTTTAATAACTGTTTTCTTTAGTTCTTTCAAACAGAAGGTTTTCCTTTATTAGTGATGTTGAAAATTCTAATTCCTGCCTTCTGACATGACAGTCCCCGGATTCATTTCAGTAAATAAACTCACATAAACAACTAATCACAGCTGCTGCATAAATAATTTAACAGAATAACACTTTTGTGGCATTCTGCTTGTAAAAAGCTAGGCATCCTTCATTTCCTTGTGAGATGACCTGGAAAATAACACCATGCTAAAAATATCCAAGAGTAGGAGCAGGCATCTCAGGCTGTCTCTAGTTCCTCAAAGTTATATCTTGTAGGTCTCCAGTTACCACTTATATATATGTTTTGTTAATGGCTAATATTCTCTTCCTTCTCTGTCTCTATACCTTTCTACTCCATGGCTTTCCAGCAAACACCAACAGAAGCTCTCTCTCAGCACCAGACAGAGCTCTCTGGAGAAACCAGTTACAAGGCAAGCTAAAAAATACCGATCTATTTTCTGAAATGCTCTAAGTGTTATTTCTGCATGAGCAGAACCTATGGTATGAATGTTACGGTTTGAGAGTCAAGGTTCTCCTCAGCTTTCCTAGAATGACTGGTAGCAGCTCCTGGTTTTGGGAGCTGCTTTAGCAGTACTTGCTGTCTGCTCTTCCTTGGCTGGTAGCTGAAGAGTCAGATGTTGGGTTTCATGCTCTTCTGTTACACTGATGCTTTAGAAATGGTTCATTTGAAATTGGCAGCCTGATATCAGTGAAAGCAGCATAATGAAGTCAAAGCTAGAGTGTTTTAACTTTGAGTAAACAAAGAGAACTTCATGAAATGAATTCACCCTTGCTGTATTAGAGATCACCTGCAATAAGCAGGTTGTTCCATGAGCTACAAAACTCTCCTGACCACTTCACTAATAGAGGAAAAGTGTGTTTTCAGAAACATAGGGGTTGGAGAAGGAGGAATCTCACCTGGATCTGTGTCTGAATTCTTTGAATACCAGTTTACGTTGGTCTGTGACTGCAGGTCTTGTCCAGATTCCGGCACAGGAGATTTATTTAGGCTAAAGTTATTGGCTGAATACAATCCATAGGCATCCACCGGGTTTCCTGCTGAAAGACTGTTGGGATTAGGCCCGTAAAAAACATCGGCATTTCCCCATGTTGGTGTTGTTGCAGCTGCCTGTGGCCAGAAATATGGATTAGTGTTTGATCCTGTTTGAACTGTTGGGTACAGCTCGCTCCGTTGAGAAGCAGGAGATGGCTTTGCAAAGGGAACGCAGGAAACTCTCCGTCTCCTTTCCTCCTCCACCACTTCAGGGCTGTACACTCCAGACGGAACTGCCTTATCCAGCCGGCTCCCGTACGCGTGGTAGTTGTACTCGTGCTGAAGTTTTCTTTCCAGGTAATCCGGAGCTGCAAACGAGGTCTCGCAGCTCTCAACGGGCTGGTTCTTAGGGGAGGCAGCAAACAGGGCTTCCTTAATCTCACTGCTCATGGGACCTTGAGAGCTGTGCAGAGAATTAGGATGATCTGAAAGGGAAGAGCATTAAATGTTTGAAAACTTTCAGCTGCAAGTATTTAGCTTGTTGCAATGATACTAAAATCTATTAACCTACTTTATTATTACTGTGTATCTAAAAGGTTTCAATAAAACATTACTTCCTGCATAAGACATTCTATAAACTAAAACACAGCTTTACTGCCAAGTAGAACAGATGTTTATCTGGGAAGTACAGGTTTGCTTTAGCTATCAGTGTTAAAATCTCACATCTTGAGTAGTGTGAGAATTCACTGCATACTCTGCTTATATTGATATCAAGCTTTCAACCATTGAAACAAACATCCCTGGAGGCATTTGGAGGGTCTGATTTACTGGTGTGTCTCCTCTTAACTGGAGTTTGATCAGTGCAAAACTGAAGTGTAACAGGATGGAAAATAATGCCACTATAATAACATGTGTAATTTCATACAGCACAAATAATTTGTCATTAAAATCTTATTTAAAAATTATTATGTAAAGTCTCCTGTCTGGGTATTTGATGACGAATGCTCTGGTCCCATTTTGCAAGTAATGTCTACCAGATGAAATAGTCTTTGTCATCTACATCTTTCAAACTAATTCCCAGTATCAAAGGAAGCTCTACTTCAGAATTGAACTAGATGGAGTTATAATCTGTATGATGCTGTAGCATTCCAAGACTAAATAAGAAACATAAATATATTAAAAAAATACATATATATATAAAAAAGAAACATATATAAACATAAATTATATTTTTAAGGGTAGGACTACAGATGCTTTCTTAAAGTTCTGAAAGCTTCACACTTTTCTAGAAAATATCATACATTGCTTGAAGTAAGGGACACTGTAAAACTGGAATAAAGTGTATGTATGTGCATCTGTTTAGCTCAGATAATGCCAGTGGACTGGGCTTTTTTCCCCCCTAAATTACATTATTTCAGCCCATATTAGGCAAGTTCCTTTGGATGGCTAGTACACCTTCAGTATGCTAGTACACCTTCAGTCAGACTTGCTCTGCTTGTTTTGCTACCATTGCTAGAGAGGGAGTGGGATGAATGACTAATACAGAAATAACCCCACCCAAAGTGACAGTTCTTAGCAATTCAGTATTAGCATAAATTGTATGGCATCTGTTCTCCAGGGCAAGCTTGAGATATATGAACAGATCCTGTGGGGATGCCTTTCACTACCACTATCTGAGTGATGCCCATTGACTAGAGAAAAACCCCTGCCTTTGACTGACAGGCTGGCAAGATGGCATCTTTTTGCAGTGGAGATTCACAACAAAGTCTTTTGTACTTAAAACATGAGAGCATCTGCAATCTGCAGCAGTCATACATGATTTCTTCTGTTCAGGAAATGTAACTGCACTCACTTAAAAACAGAGCAGTGGGGCTGCCCTGAGTCCATCAGTTCTACTGAGGAACAGTTGTGGCAAACCTAGCTTTGGGGAAGATTTTTAGTTGCATGTTATAGTTTAACATTATTAATTTAATCATGTCTTAGATAACTCAGCAGAATTTTATTTCTACTGGATTTTTCATTATTTCTTGTAAATCAGTGTTGCAAATAAGATGCTGTGCCCCTTGACACTAAGAAACTTAGGTAAGAGAATTCCAGATACACTACTACAAAACTCAAACTGTAACATATTAGATATATTATTACATATTAGAGAGCCAGCTCTATAAAATCACAAAGCATGCAACTCATCCAAGATTTGATGAAAGTATGAGAGAAAAGATAAAGCTAACTACTAGTGTTCCTCAGATTCCTTAGAGAGCAAGGTCCTAAACAAAGGAATACTTTACAATTATGTATTGGTCATATTCAGAGCGTTGATAAGAAAGGAGGGAGGAGGAAAAAGAAGTCTTAATGCAATTAAAGCCTACAAACCAAGCAGTTGGCATGACTAAAAAGATGAGAAGAAAGATCAAGTACGAAAAGTAGTTATCAAAGTGACCATTGTAAAGCTCAATGTTGAACAAAATTTTTGGCATGGAATCAGCAGAAGAATGTAAAAGGAGATGGGTTTGAACTGTAGATGATGGAAAATTTGAAATTCTAAGTGTGATTTCTAGGAACAAATAACATCATCTCAGTGATTACAAATCTTTCTGAGGTGCTGAATAATTGAATCTGTTAATAACCTTAATGGTAAGGTTACTTGCTTTGTACACAACTTTATCTTTGGCAAATACACAGAATAGTTATGTGCTAATGACTTACCTACTTGACCATTGCTGGTATCTTCTGATACAGCATCTATTTGAAGGGATTCCATGCTCTGCAGCAGTTCATTTGACTCAGGCAACGCTCCCTGATGTGAAGAAAAACAAATGATCAAATTATGGGCAAAAACTTAAACAAAGGGAGTGCCTGTAAAGTATGAAACAGCATAGCTTCACTGTGAAGTGACCTGGATGAACAGATTCTGTGAATCTCTGGGAAAAGATCCCATACTCTTCCAGAGAGCACAGCCTGACAGGAAATACCCATTGCTTTGCTACAGGGGGGCAAAATCTTTTCTTCAATGAAGGGAGGTAGGTCTTCAATGTTACTGCAGTACATAATACTCTGAGTTGGCCAAACACTACCCTTGCCTACATGAATGTGAGCTTAATCCAGAGTGGCTCTGGATTGTCTGACTTGTATTTAAAAGCCAGACTTTTCGCAAGCAATCTTGGTGAGGGGATGCTGCAGAGGTAAAGGTAGCAAACATGCATCCTGTTCTGTAGGTCTATATCTAATAAGTTCATTCATCAGGAAAGAAGAGGTGAGAAATAATTAAAATTCAGGTATAGGCACATTGACTTTTATGAAGATGATGAGGAATGAGGAGTTTAGAGGAAATTTTCAGAAGGCAGCAGTGCAATTTCCTTTCTATAACCCTCTTCCTCACTTAATTAGAGTGAAGGCAAAATCTACTCCTGTTCTACTCTTTTAATGTTCCCATTATTCAGTCTTTGCTGGAAGTAATTTTTTTTTTAACCTGGAAAAATTATTTCTCAACTTCTCCAAGTTCTGCTTACTCATAAAATAATTTCCAAAAGTAGAGTTTGTGTTAGTGAGTTTTTATTTAAAGTAATTAAATGTAAAGAAGTACTTTCACAGATTAAAAATCAACAATTCCTACCTATCTCTTCCAAAAAATCGACTTCCCTCCAAAAGCAAAAGGTGATGTTCTAACACAAATTACAACCATAGGCCCTTAGATTTTATTTGAGGAATGGATTGTTGGAACAGAGGGGTTGAACCAAATGACTTCTGGTCCCTTTCAACCTCAACCATTCTGTGATTCCGTGATCCTTTTAGTTAGGAGGCTTCCATGAGTGCTGGGCAGGCAGCAGGGAAGTTATGCCCAAACCCTCTAAGTCATGCTGCTATTGAAGCTGCACTAGTAATTCACACAGTGACTTGCCTTGGATCCACTCTTCATAATCTGTGCCCTGACTGTAATGGATGCTTTCCTTCCTGAGAAAGTAATAAACTCACAGCCCATTTCCTAAATGGTCATTTTGTCCCTATGATATGAGAGGTGCATCTGCAGAGAGCTAATGCATCTAGTAAAATTTGCCATGGTCCTGATTTGGGGCTGCTATCATAAATTAGACATATATAGAGTTCACACTGGGAGTTTGATCAAATCAGTCCAATAAATCTGTTTCATCAGTTTCATTTTGCAAAACTCTGTTGCTTTTTCAAACAGTTACCGGTGCTTTGTAAACAGCACATGAAATGAGTAACTTTCATTTCCACAACTGAAGACTTGGTGAGAAGGAAGTACTTAAAAAGAAAAAAAAAAAAAATGAAAGATTGATTTCACAAGGAAGTTTGTTGGGTTTTTTTCCTCTTAGTTAAGAATACTGTCTGTATTGTCTGTGGGTGAAATCTATATAGTCAAGTGATTAAATTCATAAAATCTGTGATAAAAAGGTTCCATTATCAGCCCAGTTGTTCAAGAAGTTCTGATTCTCTTTTTCAGTCAGAAAATGATTCTTTTAATCGTAATTTTTAAGCTTACACCTAGAAAAGTAAGAGAAACCAACCTGGACACTCAGAAAAACTGTCTGAATTTAACTTTTACATGTTAATATTACTGTGGTATAGCTTCCTGGTCTGAAGCAGGCTGAGACTCATTAGACACTGACTGAAGGCAGGGAAAAAAATTACCAAGAATTTATGAAGTTACTTTAAATCAGATTCTGCCACTTTTGAATTGTTAGGAACAACATTTTATTTCATGAGTGAGACTTGATGGATATATGAGGAGCTTTTGCAAAATATCATCATGGAATCAGTGTGCCACTCAGGTGGAAATAGACCTTGGGGGACCTTGGGCCACTTCCTGCTCAGAACAGGGTCACTTATAGGATCAGAGTCAGTAGCTCAGAGCTTTGTGCAGTCAGGTTTGAAAACCTCCAATGATGGTGACTGGACATCTTTTTTAGGTAACTCATGCCACTGCTCTGCTGTCCTTGGAGGGAAAAGTTTTGGGTTTTTTTCATTTCACTCTTACATCCAGTTTGACCCTCTCTTGTTTCTGTATTTGTCTTTTTTCTCTACTCCTCACATGCTGCACTGCTGTGAAAAGCTCTATCTTCTCAAACTCCTCACACAGGGGCAGGTTGCTATTACTTTGTCCTCCAAAGAGGACAGCCATTGCATGTCTGGGCTGAAGTAGCCCCAACTCCTATTAGGACTACCAAGGTCTGAGCAGATCTGCTGCCTGTGACACTGCTGGTGCCAGGCAGGCTGTGGCTGGTGCCCGGGTCACTGCTCTCCACCACCCTGAGATTCTTCTTGGCAGTGCTGCTCCCTGGCTGGGTGACCCCTGGTTGGCTCTGAAGTCAGGGGTTATTTAATCCCAGGTGCCACACATTCCACTTGTGCTTTCTGAATTTCACAAGGTTTCTGTCACCACATTCCTCCAGCCTGCAGCTATCAGCCTCGTCCTTGTGACTGTATTGACTGGTCCTTCTAGGTTGGTGTCACCTGCATACCTGACGTGTGCTCCATCACTTCTGTCAGGTCACTGACAGAGGACTAAACCAGGTCAGGTCCTAGCCCCCTGCAAGCTGCTCTTGGCCTGCAGGTGAAGTAGGACCCATCAACTGCTCTCCTCTGGGACTCACCATCCAACCTGTTTTCATCTGCTCATCCAGACAGCAACATCTGAACTTGGATACAAGAGTAGTTTGGGAGAGAGTTGAAAACCTTCTGAAGGTTGAGATAAATGACATGCACTGCTCTGCCCTCATTCACAAATCCAGTTGTTTCATCACAGAAGGAAATCACATCAGTCAAGCAAGATCAGTCTTGAAGTGGCAGATCTGGCCATAATTGGGGTTGGGAAGAGGGAATGTGGGGAACCTTAAAATTCTTAGAAAGCTACTCACTTTTAAATTCTTCAGATCTTCTTCAATATTTTGTCCTAGATTTTCATAGTAAAATGGCTCATATCTTTCACTGATTTCTGCAAAAATAAAAGTACTAAGTGAAAGTGGTTTTCAATGGAAAGTAAAAGTGACTTGTACTGTTAACAATCTTGATGGAAAAGGAATGAAGAATGAAAGCTCCTGTGATGTCAGAAACAAGAAAGGTATACATACATTTGTATCTTCTTCATACCATACACTTAGTCTTAAACAGTAACAAGAACAGGATGACTTCTAGGGATTTTTTGTTGTATTGCTTTTTAGGGTGAAATCTGTCTATGATCAGCAGCTGAGAGAATCTTTCCTTGACTTGCATATGGGAAAACTGTTGCTCTTAACCCAATACATACATAAGCTTAATATATATGTTAAATATGGAGATAGTAGGTGGTTTCTTCATGGGACACAAATTTCCTCTGTGTATTTAAGTACATACCTGCTGTATATGAAGCTGGTGGTGTCCCTGTCTAAATATAAACCTCAGTTTCCTGTTATATGTTGGGGTCTTTTTTGTGGGTTGGGGTTTTTTTTCCTCTTTTTGTTGTTTTGGGGTTTTCTGGTTTGTTGGGTGGGGTTTGTATTTTGTTGTTGGGGTTTTTTTGGGTTGTTTTTTTTTTTTTTTTTTTTTTTTGGCACTATGTATTGAGGCAGAAAGAAGAGACAATGAGATATAGAATTTTGACTTATTTGCTCTTAGTCTCCTTCCCAGACCACTGAGCCAAGACTTCTACTGATTGGAAGTGTTTTGCCATCTGACCATATGAAAGGATGATTAGCTAACAAAGTCAGTCAGATTGCTTATGGAAGGATAACTAGGACAGCTTTTGAATGTAGAGTATTTTGAATAGGATATTTTCTCAGTCATGGTCAAGGTATACTATATCCCTTGACATTAGTTTTTATGTAAATTTCAGCAATAAGATTATACTATGCTGAAAAGAAATTACCAGGGATAAAGTGCCTTAATATGCTCAGTTCACTTACTAGGATTTCTCAAGAGGAAGACACTCAGGTTTGTTTTGCTGCATTATAAACTATCAATGGACACAAACAAATATGAATCCTAAAGTAATGCCTTACGTGCAAAGGTTGGACGTTTCTCTGAATCTTTATCCCAGCATTGCTGCATTAAGTCAATAATTTCCGCTGGACATTTATCAGTGATCTCCGTTATGTCTGGTCTGTTTCCACATATGATGCCAAAGCAAATCTGTCTTTCATTTATACCATCTGAAAAATAAAATTTCCTGTCAGTTTCTGCTCATGGGTTTTGCTACCTCTTCATAGATAAAAGAAACAGTGGAGTGGCTCCATGTTTGTTTGTAAAATATGTAAAATATGATTTCAAAGAAGTCCAGGTTACAGCTACAAAGCTTTTATATTAGTGAATTTGAATCCACTGACTTCCAAGGATTAGAGATTTATTTTAAGATTAATGGATTTACTTTTACATGTAAGACATGCACAGTGTGAGTAAGGGTGACGGATGTAGCTCTCTAGAACCTGCATCTCAGGTCCATTAGCTCTGCACTAGATATGAACACAAAGATGGCCACACAGGCAACATTTAGCCATTTAAATAGCCAAAAATTCATTCGAAATTATAAATGTGTTACTCTGGAATTCCACAGTTGGCTCCTATTGTTCTACAAAAGCCCATTGCTGCATGTTGAGAAATCAGCACCACACAGCTGAGAATCCATAACTGACTGTGAGATCATTCTCATTCCATGTGTAACTAGTCCACCTCAGGAAATAGTGTCCATCAAAGTTTCCATCCTGGCCCACCTGAGGTTTGCCTAATTTCTGCCACCAAGTCTGGTTTGTGCCCACACCATGTAGATGTGAGTAGATTCAGCTTATTGACTGCATTTCGTTCAGAAGTTCTTGTCCATGCTTAGAAGTCAGGAATGATGCACTAATTCCTCTCACTAGCCAGGAGGTGCCAAACTGGTGCTATTCTAGGCCATGGGTGATGCAATCTACTAATCTTAATTTTATAACATTAAATGCTTATTCTTTGTAACTTATTTTTCTGATAGCATACTTTGGGAAGTAACGTACTTTCATATGGCTCTTTGTTAGCAAAAATTGCCCAGATCACAATGCCAAAGCTGTAAACATCTGATTTCTCCACTGGTTTAGCATTAATAGAGAGTAAATGCTCTGGGGCCATATAGAAAAGAGTCCCAGCATGGTTCTGGTAAGTGCTCTTCATTTGCTTCTGTCGGAAAGTTTCTTCTTGGGTCAGCCTACTCCAGCTCTTAAAGGAGGCAACACCAAGGTCTGCAATCTGAAAAATGAGATACATCAGAGCTAGCGCGTAATGAACAGGAAACAAACAAGTATTGCATGCAGTGCTCAGTTTTATCAAGACTTAATACTAATCTCATAACTTATCTAAAAACTAAATAGTGAAAAAATACAGCTTAAGAAAGGAAAACAAACTATTTTTTTTCTCTTTTTTTTTGTTCATGTTATGAATAAGGTGT